>NNCF01126572.1:169474-229282 GCA_002313205.1 Laupala kohalensis | reverse complement strand
TGTGAAAGTCGTCGATTTACACTGTTGTCCCACCTAGTTTCCCATGCATTTATTTATTCCTGGAGCAACTTCCGTGTAAAGTCCTTGTAGTTTCCTGTTGTTTCTTCTCAATTGATGATTAATGTTCCACTTCTTTTGATCCCCCGACGTTCCCTTATCTTTTGTATATATAGTTCGATAGGCACAACTCCATTTAACTTCTGCGCTCCATTTAACTCCAAGCGCTTCACTGGAGATTGTACCATATCCTCGAGGAAGTTTCCTTCTTGAGAAAATTGAGAAGGAGAATATTGCAACGTCAACAGCCAGGTGAAAATTGCGACGGACCGGGACTCGAACCCGGGACTCCTGCTCTGACCGCAGGTGTGCTATCTGCACAGTGGATAGCACACCTGCGGTCAGAGCAGGAGGTCGCGGGTTCGAATCCCGGTCCGTCGCAATTTTCACCTGGCTGTTGACGTTGCAAACACTCCTCCACGAGTATGTACTCGGAAGTTGAGAGTTAAAAAGGAGAATATTGATTATTGAGATAGAGAATTATTGATATATTATGACTCAGAGAATGTCACTGTGCTGAACTACGCAAATGGCATGTCAATAAGAGTTACACGCTAAACCAAAGACATAACATAAGAAAGTCTCGGGTTGCAAAGATGTATTTACACGCCTTCTGTCTACGGCATTTACAATGGGTGCATGGCCTACAGGACATGATCTTTGAATGCTCCGTGGAATGTTTTGCGCTATAGCTATGCCCAGCAGTCACCCGATTACTATGAAATGAAAGCATCCTCAGAAAATCTAAAATATTCGTACAAATTTTACGATTTAAAGGCAGTTTTCATCTTTGTTAAACGCACCAAACGAAGAACTCATTTAATTTGACGATGAATTATTACTTCTTACTTAAATCACTTTTTTAAGTTGAAGTAATTTAACATGTCTTTTTTTAAAACCTTTTTTCGATAATTTAGGTTCACCTTTGAAGGCAGACATATGCTGCCATGAACATTTTGTAGATCTCTTTGAGATGAATAATATTAATTATGTTATGTTGAATGAAAATGGGTGACGGGACTTGAGCTTGACGCGCTCATGCGCTTACCAACTGCGCCATCCCGTTCGCCTTCCGTCCCAGTCTACCATTAATATTCAACTTGCGAGACCCAAAGACCTCTGAGCTTGTCTCATAGAGACTACATTCNGTACTTGAGTAGGGTCAGTATTATCCAATTCTGGTTCACAAACACTCAGAAATCTCTTAAATTGCGGTGAACCTCACCGCCAGGTAACATATTAATTATGATATATTGAATGAAAATGGGAGACGGGACCGAGATTCATTCAAAAGCGGCGTGTTATGGACTTTTATGTGAAACTGCATCTGTAAATTCTGATATTTGTACTTTTTTTTATTTGAGATCTCAAGTTTGTTTCTCTCATGCCTTCTCTTCATAGCTGTGTAGAAAACAATACGATGAATTTTAAAAATGCAGAAGAGAATTACAATTATTTTTCTTAAGGCCTATCTATCGTTTTCATTGAAAATATTTTTTAAAAATGTTTATTTTGATGTTCCTTAATGATGATGATTTTTAGTATCTTGTTTTCCATTAATGTAGTTCTTTTTATTCGTTTCCCTATCAAGTAATTTTATTCTATTTTGGCCTTAACTTCCCAAATGCGGACACTTCTGAAAAGCGGACTAATTTTAACGTACCATGGGTGTTCATTATAGAGTTACAGAGAAGTTTCACTGTATTACAGGGAGTCATATCATATTTTTGGGTTGGAGTGGAGGAGGAGGGGCAAACAAAAAGCAAATATTTAAACAGATTTTGTGATTATTTACTGTAATTAAAGTATACAATGAACTAGATACATAATTTGTTGTGTATATATTGAATAAGCATTGTAATTTATTTGAAAATAATATTTATTTCACTAAATATATATGAGCAATATATCCTAAATTCTGAAGAACCTGCAATATTCAGAAATAAAATAAAATCACTTACTTAGCTAATTAGAAGCAGAGATGCCGCGCTTCTGGTCATCGCAAAATTTGTTCGAAACCGGAAAAGAAGATATTTATCTTTGATAATAAGTTTAATGTCCCTGTTTTCACTAATACAATGCAATAAAATTTTTCTACCCAACATATAACAAAATTTTGCTAACCTGTAATTAGTAAGTATAGAGATCTGAGGTTTCTTTTTCAATGTCCATATTGTATGACGCTCTAAAACGCGCCCCGGTTTATTGTCGTATAATGGTGCTTTCCATTATCACGGGACCTCATTGAGAGAAAAACAAAATAAGTGCGTACGACTGAGGTGGCGGAGCGCGGTCAATGTGATTCGTCGTTTGTCCCTGGCACCCATGCGTGGCTCGCCAAGGCCTGCTTATTCGCCATTCAACAGTGTATGTTTCCGACAGCGACCAATTTCGCAAGCCGCTAGCCCTCCGTCACCCCGCAACACACACACATATACACACACTAGCATCGTCGATCTCGTACGCTAAGGACACACAACCGCACAGTGGACGAATCAGTCAACTAAACGGACAAAATTATCTAAGAGTTTATCATCCACATAAGTGATGGATTAAGGTGAATGGAACTTAATTGCATGTTTTCAGATTATTTTTGAATAATTGAGAGTTAATTTGGATTTAAAATATTAGTTAAAAATAAGGAGTAGCCTTAACTTTACTGAGTTTTCAAGAAACATCATAACAATTGGTTTTATTTTAGTTTTACGTTTGCAATGTTTAGGATAGTATGTTCAATTTGGTTTATGCTTCAAAAGACAACACAAATCAAGTTTTATAACTATTACACCAAACGGAGACACAAGGACTTAGCCAGGATATTTCCAAAAGGAGATTTTGATGTGTAAATGAAATAACCATTTACAATGGCTTAATTTTTACTCAAACTGTTCATATTAATATAAATCTTGTGGTGAATCCATCATCGATACACTCATTACATTAGCAATCCTTCTCCTAAATGTAATTATGGTAATGTTTTATTTTTCAGTATAATAAGGTAGGGGGGTACGGACCCCCTGGACCCTCCCTTTCGTTATGTCCTTGGTAGACATCAATATATTTAAGAGGAGTTCATTGATATTTTTTCCAGTCTTCTGTGTCTGTTGTTGGACGATATTGAAATGTACATTTGAATTTCCATGTGTTTATAATAATAATAAATTTATTGTCATACAATACGTTTGTGAAGGAATTATATAATAAATGATGATAATAATAATAATAAATTTATTGTCAAAAAACAGTACAAACTGCGTATGACCATGTGGAGGACAATAAACTAATTTACTCTCCGGAAGCAAGCAAGGGACCATCCCATCAATTCCGATCAAGGGCCCTAAGGCAGAGGCGGATTCAAAAATTTCAGCAAAAGTTCCTAGATAAGATAAAAAGTTAGCTGCGAGTTATAATACATATATAATGTCAATATGTTTGTAATTTAACGCAAATATGTTTGTAAATTTACATGTACAAGTTATTATCGAACTATAGATTATTCTGAGTATAGTGTTTAAAAATCATAAGAGTTGAAAAAACACTAAATTCACGATTTATTGTTACAATAAACACGCCCCTAGACAAAGCCTAGAGAACCTGTATAAGAAATCCGCCTCTACCCGAAGGAAAAACGGAGAAAAACCCGGGCCAGGATGGGGCTACAGAATTAATGTACACAACCGTGCCAAAGTTGAGTACACATAAAACTAAATTAATATGAGCCATACGGCAACACAACCATGCAAGAAAATAGTTTTTGAAATTGTTATAAGTTATTTAAAAAGTGCTACAGCAATGGCGTGATAAAGTACAAGACGAATTTAACTTTTATTAAAATCAATAAATTCTTTTACAGTGTAGAAGCACTGGTGCAGGAGGTAGTTTTTAACCGCGGATTTGAAGATATTCAATTTCATAATGTCTTTTATATTCTTGGGCAGGGAATTATATAGAACGATTCCCGAATGATAAGGTCCTTTTTGGCAAAGAGTGGTTGACACTCTAGGGCGATGAATATTATTACTATTGCGAGTATTGTGTTCGTGAACGAGACTGTTTCGTATAAAGCAAGGGTGGCACTTCAGTAATTCGGTCTTAACAAACACGACCGTTTCATAAATATAAATGCAGGGAAGTGTTAAGATATTTAATTCCTTGAATAAAGGTTTACAAGAGTTTCGGGGGTGAGATTTACAAATTATCCGAACTATCCTCTTCTGAATTCTGAAAGTTTGAATACTCTGACCGGAATTACCCCAGAAGGTAATGCCGTAACGTAAATGGGAGTAAACGTTTGCAAAATATACGCAACGGGAAATACGTGGACTAACTGCGTTAACTAAGATTCGGAATGCGTAACACAATTTGCTTAATTGGGAATTAAGATTGTCAATGTGACAATTCCATTTGAGGTTGTCTTGAATATGGAGACCTAAGAATTTTGTATTCGTAACAGTTTTTAATTGTGTTCCGTTTAAAGAAAGAGAAACCTGGGGTAAAGATTTTGTGATACTATTGTGAAATGACATAGACACTGTTTTGTCAGTGTTTACAATGAGACGATTTGCATGGAACCAAGTCGAAAGGTTAGACAAAACTTTTTGAGCATTGGCGTGTTTACATAGTAAATTAGTGTCATCAGCAAAAAGAACCATTTTGCAATCTGATGTGGATGATGACATGTCGTTCACATACAATAAAAAGAGTACAAGGGTTTTATTTGACTTAAATTGTTCTTATTCGCTAAGGTACTTACATTATCTACAGCAACGTTAACTGGAATAAATTAAACAAAGCAGCTCAGAAAGAGAATTTCTGTTGCCTGATCCAGATTAAGTTTCTAAAGTTTATGCATGCACCATTTTGCCTAATGTGTTATTTACAATTGCCATAGAGGCTAGTTAACGTAATTTTTTTACTTTTAATTTTTCTATTTTTTCTGTGATCTATAAATGGAATTGGAGGTATGTTCTGAATTTGAAGGAAAACTACATATCTCCTCAATCTGCAATTAATTTCGCTAAAAGATTACATTTTCCATCTGTTAAATTTTGTTATTTCTTCTTCTTTTCTTTAAGAATTGCATATCATTTCAATAAAACGATTATAATTTTTTATATCCAATTCTTAAACCTTTTTTTGTTGTCCGCTAGGCGAAGACGTGACCAAAAATCAAATCTTAGAAATTTGGAGCAATTGTTCTTAAGGTGCAAGTGCACTTGGCAGCGATATTTCGAAATTCACTTTAAATAATTTTTTATTGAGCGGTTAAGATTTTTAGAGTTTTTCGCCTAGTGCAGAGACTTTAAGGCCTAGAGCTTCAAAACTGAATACATTCGTACTCCAGGATTGGTCCATTTGGACCTCCGTACGATATTTTCGATATTGTTTTTGTCTTTATTTAATTTAAGACCGTGGAGTGACGAGTTTCGATAAGCAAACATGCGTTCTGTAGGATGGGTCCTAGAGCATCACCTAGCAATTTTTTCGGAATTCAGTTTAGGTTTACTCTTACATCACTGATGATTGAGAATGAATAGTTGAGAACAAAAGTCAATATTTGCACCCTAGCGAAGCAGCATATACTCAACTAGTCAGTGATTTAAAAGACCTTTCTCGCCCATGGAGAGCATTAAAAAAAAAGGAATCCTTAGTTTACATTTAAGATCATGTATGAATATAGAAAATGTGGTTCTAACATATAACGAAGGTACTGCAAGAAATTGGTAGACATTGAAGTCTTCACGTAGCATTGCGCAATTATAAGGCAATTGAGGATGTGACTCCCCTTAGGTGTTATCGATGTCAAATGTTTCCAGGCCATGTTGCAAAGGTCTGCAAGGACAGAACCGTCACTTGTAGATACTGTGGATAAGAAGGGCACTGCTGCAAAAATTATCAACACTAAGAGAGTCAACTTGAGCAAATTGTTGAAGAACGAACGTTGATACTCACCAGTTGCATAAAGTTGTATAATTAAGAGATAGAAGAATAACTTCGCATCAACACATAATAGAATTGAAGGAGCTACAATAACAAAATATACTGCCAAGAAAATACGTTTTGCGTGGTATTATTAAAGTTGATGAACAGAAAATCCAACAGATCCCGACTATTGACCATTGTATGGAAAATTGTAATATAACTATAGCATGTATTCAAAAAACTCATTTCAGAAAACAATCACTCTCATTACTCTAATATTTAGCAATGAATATCCGTGGGCGGCGATTTTTATACAATACAGAGCGGCATAGATGTTAGTATTGGGGAAACAAGTTTCTTAGATTTACCATGTTATTAAAATAAAATTGAAGGATCTAGAAATTATTCTCTGTAATGCGTATTGCCGATGAATAGACCAAGAAGTGATTGAAGTAGTTTTGCATAAGTACAAAGTTGATGACATTACAATAAGTTTGGTCTCAAATACCAGGTCACGATAGGGGAGAGACTCACAAGTAAACGCGACGCGGAATGAAAAGGTTTATTAAATATAACAAATAAGAGTAATTTTTACGAAATTTGGGCCTAAGAAATTATTGAAAAGAATTTGTTTTTGTTTTTTTCAAGTGTCTACGGCTAAATAATGGTCCGCAGAATATATTATTTTTCAGAGTAGAAACAGCGTAGTAAAACATATTGAGGCGAGAGAATGACGGTGCCATGAAAATAATGTCGTGTCAGGACAGAAATCATGTGTACGACGAGATACAACGTGGAATATAAACTTGCTCTTGTATTGGTTAATATANGGCATAGATGTTAGTATTGGGGAAACAAGTTTCTTAGATTTACCATGTTATTAAAATAAAATTGAAGGATCTAGAAATTATTCTCTGTAATGCGTATTGCCGATGAATAGACCAAGAAGTGATTGAAGTAGTTTTGCATAAGTACAAAGTTGATGACATTACAATAAGTTTGGTCTCAAATACCAGGTCACGATAGGGGAGAGACTCACAAGAAAACGCGACGCGGAATGAAAAGGTTTATTAAATATAACAAATAAGAGTAATTTTTACGAAATTTTGGGCCTAAGAAATTATTGAAAAGAATTTGTTTTTGTTTTTTTCAAGTGTCTACGGCTCTTGTATTGGTTAATATAAGTGACAGACAAAAAGCAAAATGCAATTTTAGCGTAAAATATTCCTCTGTGTCTTTCTAATAACCACCTTCTGTGAATAGCCATCGCCTCTCTGCATACATCATTATGTAAAGCCGCTTCGAATCAGCTCATGGGCTAGGAGATGTTTCTTCTCTAATGATCTTGCCTGTTTGACGTTTCTTGATCCTAAAAGTTTGGCTAGGTCTTCTCCACTGTTTTTGTAAAACTCATCCCAGTTACGGATTTTAGTTGACCTTTCTGTTTTTTTTAAGCATTTAAGCCTCTCTTTTTCGTCAAGTTTTCTAAAAATAACAGGCCATGGTTAACAGTTTGTCTCTCAAAACAATTCACCAAAAATCTTAGATTTCATTAGTCAGATACTAGAAAAATGCAATTCCTGTATGCATAAACCCCATATTTCAACGCAATTAACTAGAAAAAAAGTTTTTTGTTGAAGTTCGCGATGGTCGACTTTTTTTTCTTCTTTGTTTGGCCGATTATACAAAGAATGAGCCTTATATATTAACAATGAAATTATGTCAATATCAGGAAGAAAGCAAATTAATAAATGAGGAGATGCGTCTATTTCTACAACGAAGGTATGCCGATGACTGTGTATTTATATGACCAATTTAATTGGTGAAAGAGAAAAGGAAATATTCCTCATGCATATTATCAACTTTAAGAGATCGTTTGATAGTGTAATTTGGAAAGTTATGTTAAAAACACTAAAAATAAAATGGGTACCACTCTGTAATATGTTTGCATCGTATGTAGATTATAGAGCAGTTTACTTGAAAATAGGGACCAGAAATTGAGGAAACCTTATGGGCACCTTCACCTATCTCCTCGGGAATAGAGGATATCAGTGGCGGCAAGATGTTATCCCCGCAGTCTGCTAGTTATCCGTGCACCTTAGTCCGATCCCCAGCGCTAAAAGTTAGCGGGTAGTCGACATATTTTAAATTTCACAAACTCGAGACGCGAAGCGAAGGTACACGAATCTGGCCAGTCGGGGCGTGACCATTTTACGCGCGTCGATTGAAATTCGCAACCAAAATTTTAGCGTTGGTGACACACCTATGTCATACACATATTCACCGAAAACACTTGATAATCTATTTCATATTACTTGGCGGAACACAAAAATTCAAGAATAACATTTAATGTACTGAATAATCAGATCCCGCGATATAACTCCGCACGAAAATTGTCAAAAGTTTTCGAAAATACTTAGTTACGATCTCACCAGTAACAAAATTGTTTTAGAGTTTTAAAAAAGAGTTCTTAATATCTCAAGCTAAAAGTAAGTTCTCGTTTCTCAAAGATAAAGATTTTTTTATAATTTTAATACGAGCCATCGAAACTAAATGTATAAAGATGTTCCAATTCATGGTGATGTTTTTCGACATTTTTTTCATTATGTTGTTCTTACTTTTCTCTCTCTCGTGGTTTCCCACTCGCCGTGTTTGGCAAACTCCACCAGTCATAAAACAATCTGTTTCTAAAACATCGTTTTATTCTTCGTCCCTGATAAGGCGTTACGATACCATTTCCCCTCCTTTCCGCCATTTTTCAAAATACTTTACAAAGTACTGGAGACGAACGGACATAATTTGCGCGTCCTAATCCCCTTGCCAGGTTTTCCTAGCGTTCCCACGTTCTCCCATATCGTGCTTGTTAAAAAAGAAATAGACATCAACCACACATAGCTTATCTGGAACATAGCTTATTCTGCCAAACAATAAATCAGAAAGAATTAAATTAAGGTAGTCAACTAAAAGATATACATTATTGTTGAAGTGAAAAGAAATGATTGGATATTAAAACATGCTTCATTGTCAAATTATTTTTCCATTACATAGTTTACATGCAAATAATGCACTGAATTTGCTTCATAAGGCAGAGGGTTCACCATTGCGTGTGCGCACCAAGGCACTGATGAACAATGAGACCTACGCGACGCAAGTATCAGAGATCTATTTCTACCTGTGCATCTTAAAAAAGGACTTCCTATATTTTGCGGAACAGAAATGATTAATTTTAGTTATTTTAATTTATAGTATATAATTGTACCATAGTACTTAAAAAAACGTGTTATCGGGAAAATTTTCGATCGTGAAATTTGGGAAGTTTTAGCTTTACCAACAGAAAGTTAGAAACATATATGAAATTGAAGAAAACGTTTAGACAGATTTGCTGCACATAGAGGTAGAAATGGATAGTCGGACTTGATTTCTGTTGGCGCTTGTTCTCTGTAATTTTTATAACTTTAATTTAAACGGTGCATAATATTAATAACAAAGTACATTTTAGAAAATTTCTCAAAAATAGCTCTTACGTTTTCGTGTACAGAAAATGTAATTTGAATGTATTTCATCTGCATAAAGGTTACTTCGCTTGAAAGTTTGATAGGGATGAGGTAAAATTATTTCTTTCTGATGTTCCACTCATACGGATACTGTTTTAAGAGTCTTTATAATCATTCATAAATACACATGTATCAAAAAAGGAGCAAGAATAATGTTTTGGAAAGCTAAATCAAAGATATGAGAACGATGAAATAGATAGGAGAACTGAAAACAGTAAGTTAATACAAACTTATACCATGAAACACAAGTTGAACGTTACTTATGGCAAGAAAATCGCAATTCCCGTAAATCAGTTTACCTAATAAAATAGGTATAAACTGATTTACCAGAAAAGAGCCCTCAAAATGTCTTGGTGCACGAGGACGGGAGCCAGCGTACTAGCAGGAATTTTCATGAGTATAATTGTGATTTTTGGATTGAGAATAAAGAATTCCGGAAAGTTTCTCTGGTCGTTGTTTCTATCAACGAGTGTTTTTTAAAATACATATCTTACAAATTGTAGTTACTAAATTAACTCCTAAAACCGGTAATCAAATTAAAATATCGACAAATTTTGAAAATAAGGATAATTTTTGGACATTGAAAGTCTCACGTATCAAAGAAATAACTTGAGTTTTCCTTTATCAATTCTGACACTGAAAAGTACAGAGTACTGAACACAAATCCATTGACGCAGGATATTTATAATACATTATACACAAATATCATATAACCTTGTATACAGATAGAAAGATAAATAATATTCATTCTTTACCTCTATCTTGCGTTTACAATCTCTTTTCTTATATTATTTATCCATGAAAATGGATCTTGTTTGTGAACATGCTTGGTATATTTATATTAATATTCCATTTGGTTTTTATGTTCACAGCTGTTTTGATTCCTTCTTTTAACTTTCTGATTATTCAAATATTGTATAGGAAAGTATTGTAACCGAACAAGAAAAATATTGGGGGTTTCAGGTCTTTACTAATTGGCTCCACGCGATTCAAATCTCAAACTCCCACGTTGATGTCTAATGTCATATGTCCGAGTGTAATTGATTTTGTCTCCCGATCATCAATATATCAATATACCCAGTCCAATGCTTCCTGATGTGGCACACTAGGGGTAATTTCTTATTTGTAATGTGATATAGAGTGCCGGTTATGATAAAAATAGTAATTTTGCTTCCTAATCACTAGAATAATATCATAAAGTAATGGCTTACCATTTTATCATATTGATGATGATTGATGACTCATTGATTGATGATCAATGAATTTTCGTCACCAAGAAACCGAATGATTCCACGCCAGTTGCTGACTCAAACTGGGGTCGTCGTAACTGTTCTCAAATAGTCACTCAAACTCGATCGGAGTATTGTATTATTTTAATGAAATGTGTAACTTGTAGTAGATGCAAAAACAATAAAAATTGAACTGTCACACAAACTAAAATCTCATAACAAAAGCACCTTGTGTATGTATTATGTACGAAAAAAGTCAATGTACGAAAGAAGTCTTAAGACTTCATTGGAATTCGATTATTAGAATTTTTTGCACTTAAGAGAATACAATATTTTAATACAACATTGTGTTTTTCGTTTTTTGTTTTATATTTTCGAAAAAAATATTTTTATACACATACGTACTTGGGGAATTGTTTTTTAAATTATTTTTTCTATTATACTCATTAATGTTTTTAAAAAATTGATATCGTTTTAAAAATGTAATTTCATTAAATATTACTTGTGAAATTTCCTAGTTATGTACATATTTCTTCCGTGTACCCTACACGTGGCAAAGATATGTGATAACTTTCGGTCAGGTGAAAATGGCGACGAGCCGGGAACAAATGGTGTACAGATGTGGAAGGTGAACGGGTGGTGTAGTGGTTAACACCCCCGGAATCAAAGCAGAAGTCCCGGGTTCGATTCCCGGTTCGTCGCCATTTTTATCTGACCGAAATTTGTCACGTTCCTGGTTATGTTTGTAACATCGCTCATAATGTTATGGATTTGACCACTACTTTTTCATCGGGAGCACTGTGCGCACGTTTGTGTCTTGATTGTAGAGGCCTGTTATGGGCGAACTATTTGCCTGTGACCCCTTTACACTGACCTCAAAACAACGCAAACCGTTCGATCTATTTTAAGACGTTGATCTCCACGAATGGAACCATGAACAACAATTTCCTAATAGTTATAAATTAGATATTCAACTTATAGTTTGTTTTGTGAAATATTTGTCCCGACGATTTTTTTCTTAAGTTTCTCGTTTCTCTCCCCTTAAGAAATGGAATCTTTTGGAAGTTTTAGCACGCGACGCAAAGTACTGGAGAACAAGTAAATTTTATAACAATAATATTAAACGGAAATATACTTAGCACAGGACGAAATAATAAGGAAGGTGGTTTCGAATGACATGAATCATGTCAAGTTACTCGGATACTACGTAATTTATGTAAACCCTAAATAACGACAAAATCCTTGCTGAAACATTAAACGTTTGAATAAAGTAATTTGTCTACATTTAAACTTATGAAGAAGTTTAAACTTATGATGCAAAGACCGTTAAACTTAAGAAGTTCTCCACAAACGGTGCAACTTCTCTTGTCATGCAATCACTTCCTTCGATCGTGCGGATAATCCTAAAAATATTTTCATCTTTATAATACATTTAATGACATCGATAATGGAACTCTCCTTTCAAAATTGTGTTTACGGTGTTCTTGGATTAGCGCATCAATGACTATCTTCCGTCTGAAAAGATGGGTATCAACAAATTGAAATTTGTTATGCAAAAAATCAAGTACTCCAGTATTGCTGCTGAATTAAAAAGACACGCACTTTTTATCCTCCACAACCAACTGGAAAACTTTACTCTTTAATGTTGATTCTAATTTACTGAGTAAACGCGTCAACGCTGACCGGATCCAATATCTTCTCTTGATTTTATGCCAATCATCTCAATCGAAACACCGACAAAAAAGTATTGTGATATCTTTCCTCAATGTATCTCTTTCGATAAACGGAACCCTGTGTCTTCCCGATTACGGACATCCCATCTAGTCTCGATTGCATACGCTAAATATTTTGAAAGAGTTATCAATAGAGAGATTTTGCATAACATACACACCTGCACGTGTTCATACCACGCACACAACCAACAAATCTATCACATACCCTATCAGATATAAACAAAAACTTAAATACAGACCAAAATCCACCATGATCCCTCTCACTAGTGTACCACTAACATCATAGGCAAACAGAGGCGTTGTAAGTGTAAGTGATAATACGCTAGGAGCGTAAGTGTACCACTAACTTCTGAACATGCACAGAAATAACTTGCATGTGGATAGCGTACTCGATAACTCGCAGGTACGCCGTGCAAAATCTCCGTAATGTTCCAGGGTCTGTATTGAGAACATCATCCCCCCAGGGGACTTACATCTAGTAAGTACGTGTTTGGCGAACACGTGGCCCCGAGCTGAGTCTGGCATTGCTCCCACTTACTTGATAGGCTCCTTCCTTTCTCCGTCCTGACCTTCCTTGGTCACCTCTTGTTCTTTTCGATCCCGATGCTAGGGTATCTTTCATTTTCCTCGCTGTTATGTTTTAATGTAATGATGTATGTTTTGAGATATGTTTTGATATGTTGTAATTCAGGAGGGTTTTTAATGGGTATGGTTGAGTTATTCGACGAGTCCCACACGCGGGGTCATGTTGGCTCTCCTTAGTGCGTAACTGCATTTTCCCTACCTGTACAGAATTTTAGAGCTCTAATGACCTCGTTGTAAAACCCAACAAAAAAAGAAGAGAACATCATTTCCTGCAGATAAGAAGGTTTGTTTTTATTTTCACTTCTGAAGATAAATTTGTATAATGAAATCGTCTTACAATAATTATCAGGATTATAAAACAAAATTAAATACTGTGTGTAATACACCAAGCAAATAAGGATAATAGAACGTTCTTGATTTCGAAAACATTGAGAGAACAAGAGCTAATATGGATTATTTTTGTTTATTTAGAGTGTAGTGTATGTTTTAATATATTTTGGTGATCTCCCGAGATAAATGGATTACTTTTTTATGTTCCGGGGATCTTGAGATGAGTATTGTTTCACAAGAAGTTCTTTTTTTTAAGAAGATGGGACACACAGTAAATTTAGGAAATAGTACGTATGTTTAATCAGTGAACTGTTTCGGTTCTTGCGCGAGATTTATTGTTTTGCTCATACGGGAATAATACGGGCCAGCAAAGAAAAACATTTTGACGTGAGTTACGTAATAAAAATTAATATTCTGCACTGTTACATTCTAGGTTGAATACTAGGTTGAAATGATCGACATCTAAAGCGAAAAATCTGACTAATTTACTCTTAATTCTGTTTACGGATGAAAGGGAAGTCTAATTTTGTATGTTTTTCTTCGCCAACTTCTTCTGTGTCGCTGGAAATTTCTTAAAACTTTTTCCCATTTGCATATTTTTCATTAACATAATCGGCATCAGCGTAAGTTATATCTATTTGTTTATTTATGTAACCATTTTGACGTTTCTTGCTTTAATGATACCGCCACATTCAAGTTTTCAACATCGTTTTGTAACAATTTACCTACTTGAAAACTTAATCGATGTGTATCTTCTCTAAAATACCAATTCCATTGTGTTACTACGACATAGCCCATTTTCGCGATAATATTATAACATCATTTATGACAACAAATATTATTCCACCAAAGAGTTTCACTAATCTCTGCTCAAGAAAGAAGTCATTTCTTCCTATCACCCGGATCTTAGCAATGTTTTCACATAAAAATATTAGTATTGTGTTAACACACTGTTTGCTGGTAGGGAAGCTATCAAGAAAGAAATCAAAGTTTACACCCAGAATACCTCGTGTGCTCTCGAGGGGTACGAATTGCCCTATCAAGAAATGTTATCAGATGACCGTTAACAAGTCGTCGACGCTTAAGTGGTACGAGTAGTCCGATATTGAAAGCTTTTAAGGATCCGGTTTCCCTAATGAATGTTCGGTGATGATTACTTCTTTCCGCCACCTTAGTACGCTTTGAAGCGAATCGGCTTCCGGCTTTACATTTGAGTGTCCTGATGCTTAGGACTTTTCCACCTGTGCATCGAGTGTGCTCGCTCATGTAGCTAGAAACAGGTTATTGATCTATTGACATTATTTACGTCTACAATCATTATTAAATTGAAATACTTAATCGACCTTTTAGACCATTTATTTCTTTTCTTACAACGTTTCAGCAGCATAAATAGTCTATATTAAAAGGTCGATTAAGTTTTTCAATTTTGTTGATCTATTGTCTTTTCTTACCTTCATCAGAAATTCCTTCGTCTAAAATATCTATTCGCAAGGTGCAAAAGAAAAAATCTAATTTACTAACATTTGAATTTCATGACCCATGCGGCTCGAANAATATCTATTCGCAAGGTGCAAAAGAAAAAATCTAATTTACTAACATTTGAATTTCATGACCCATGCGGCTCGAGAAGTTGATCATTTGACAATTTGCAACGATGATTTGTGTAGCGCCTTGAAAATTCATCCCAATGTGTGTGTCTGGAACAGTGCCGACATATATAATTTATTACTTCTAAGAAACTGCTGTCTGATGTTAGTAAAATAAGTATTACATCTTGAAACCAACAAAATACATGATATGGACGTAAATACACCAAACAATGAGTGAAGTTAGAGTAAAAATTCATGCATGAGATAGATTTAAACCATGGTAAAAGACAAAAAAAGAAAAATAAGAAGAAAGCAAGATGAACTCTGGAGAAAATTTTTAAAAAGACACATATACAAAAAAATTGTAAACCATGAAACAACGTTTATTACATGAAACAATAGAAAGTACACGGATTACCTAAAACAGTTAAACACATCGTATAACTATATGATACTTTACTCTTCCGAAGCAAGCCAGAGGCCAAACAGCAGCAATCCCGAGTCGGAATAGGATTACACGGAAAATATATACAACCATATGAATTAAAAGAACGTACATTATTTAGAAATGTAATATAACAAACTCATTGTTGTGATAACTTTCGGTCAGGTGAAAATGGCTACGAGCCGGGAATCGAACCAGGAACTTCTGCTTTGATCGCAAAGGTGTTGAACACTACACCACCCGTTCGCCTTCCACAACTGTACATCATTTCCACCCAGACATAAACCCCGGAAGACCTGAGAGAGATCCCCATACAGGAAATAAGTGAACCAGGCGGCACACAATACTGTGGGCACTTTATTACTGGTTTCACACGTACCTACGTGTTAAGGATCGTCGTACATATATTAAGGTTCGTCAAACATTAGTCTGGTTACGAGCATTTTTACTCTACTCCTAGATCTCATTGCTTTTTACATGATTACTACAAGAATATGACCCTGGAACGTTCTTGGTGTAATATAATTCTTAATCGGATAATTTATATTTAAGCGGCATAGTTCTGACTGACATATTGACTGACACTTTCATCTACGCAGAGAAAAAAAATTAGGGATAGGGAAATGATATTTTGACGAAAAATTGTTTATGAATTAGACTCAACTAGAATAGATATTGAGATATTTCAGTATCAAAGGGATTAATTTCTGTGAGACGTGTCTTTTTTTATAATAGCTAAATATCACGAACTAATTAAGATATCACGGACTGAGTACGTATTTTTAATTACACTAAATTATAATGAATGGTTAACTGTACCACAACAAGAACTTCCGTGTGAAACCGAGCAGGATGGTCTAGTTATGTATATATTTATTATTGTTTATTTACGTGTTGTTGGGACAACAGCATTGATATAAAATTTGTAGCAAAAATGTGACAGTTTAAGATATGGAACCTAAAGAAAATTCATACAATTGTCGAATTTTAGACATTCATAAAATTTATAATGAGTTAGTGACGTACAATTTCCCCAAGTATTCAAAACTGCGGAAGAAATGTCGAGACCAATTAATATGGCGGTGACTGGATATTCCCATGACGATGTTACGAGCTGCGCTGCGATGTATCAACAGTAGATGTCTCTGCTCTGGTAATTAAGTATTAGCATCTTATATTTACTTCCTTGTAGAAAGCACGCTCAGGAGCACCCCTGCATGTGTGAAATTATTATTAATATTATTTGAAGCCTGTGTTAGTAGTTGCTAATCAGTTTCATAAACATAATGCTTTGGAAATATAACAATATTTCTGAGAGTTATATATCTGTAGAAATACATCATTTTTAAAATAAAATATTTGTGTGAGATATTATGCTAGGCTAAAAGTATTTATGTGTGCATTTATACGAAGAAAAAAAAACGCAATCTGGAGAAACCCTTCTCTTCATTCTCCTACGTGTATGACCAATATGATTTCACTAAAGTTACATGCTGAAGCAATTAAAACTGAGAGACTGAAAATACATAGTATGCTATTAAGTTGGGAGACGTATGATAATGTATAAATCGTCGCGTATGTCTCCTTAAATTTAATTTATCGTTTTCATTTATGTCCGTCTTCCAACATAGCTTCCAACGATGGACAACAACCGTTCCAAAGAGATTTTTCGGAAAATGAAAGTATAATAAGATGTATTTAATTAGTTCAAAACTAAGACAATGCGTTGATAAATCTGGTATCACACAAATTATAGGTATCAACTATTTTTCTTAAAAAATTGTACGATTTCCCCGGTGGTGCCCAGAAGGGGGAGGGGTCGCGACGCNNNGTTCGAGCAATGGAAGTTTTTTGGAACTTTAAAATAAAAATTATGACAATGTATTACTTTTTAAACTTTACGGACATTTTAACATGACAAATAATTTCAATTCATTTTCGAAACTGATGAATAAATAGTAAGTCATGCCGAGCAGAGATGTAGACCGCTGAAAAAGCAGACATGAGAGTGGGAAACGGGTCGGGGGGGTCACCTCTCGTGTGTCAAAAGATCGGGAGACTCATCACCTCTCATAAACGAAGAAGTGGCAACAGACGTGTCTCTCTATCTTGCAATGGTAAGATTACACAACAGATGGCCGATCTAGAAAACAGCGTTGCACTGAATGTTCATTGCTTCCCCTTAAGTGTATTAGTTTACTGTGCGTGATCAAGGTCGGAGCTCAATTTTGTATCTCGTCTTTTTCCCATGTATCGCCGTTCGGGAACCTGCGTGTTTTTGTTATAGTGCTTAACCCGATTTGAGAGAAATTAATCAATTTTTACTGTGTTGACAATAGTTTTTCGTATCTTGAGAGTGCAAAACTCTTAGATATGATAAATGGAAAAAACTTTGCCAAAAACTATTTAAAATTAATGTGATAATCAAAATATCTGAAGTGATGCGCAACGGTAGTGGATCTTCGCGAATTTCGAAGATTTTCATGATTACGTTTCTTAAAACCGAGTGACAAATCTGTTAATTGTCTCATTCAATTGCTTTATATATCTTACAAATGAAAAAGGGGACATGTATCTGAGGTGCTTATCCAGTGGAATAATCCGATGAAATGTAAGAAACCTCGAAATCTCAGTTTAGCGCATATGTATCTGAATATACATGGAATCTGAGTATGAGGCTTAGAAATTTTAAAAATTCAAACCGTGTTCTTGTACATTCCTATTTTTTAGCTGCTGTATATAAATTAAAGCTTAATTATGTATTATATTCGTATTTAAATTTATCCTTTATCAGTAAAGTGTGTAGATATAGGTGATGAACTTTCATTTTACTTTCTCATACAAGCGGTCTAGAGACAGACTAACCAAGAAAAAAATCGCGAGATTTTCACGGAAATATTTGTTTTTAGTGTATCTTTTACCCAATTTTTTTTAATACTTCGTGCGTAATACCGTATAGCCTGTAGAATACCGGAAGGCGACTGGCTACCTCCGCCACTGACACCACTTTTTCGTTTCCATTTGCTCTCTTACACAAAACTTTTCGCTCACACAAACATCCTCACCCTTTGCGGTTGGAATGATTCGCCTACAGACTATTTTTTAACGCGCATGTAAAAGACCAAAAATTAGTTTTATTTTGGATTGTGCGCAAAATTTCTAGAAAAAATCGTTCCTAACAATTGCCATTTGCAAGTAATCACTTTCCCTTTATTTTATACGCAGAAAATTAAACTGCTGTTGTCAACGTCAATATAGGATGCATGAAAAAATTTGCTTTGTTCTTTGTAAAGTTGGTTTGCATACTATATAGATGAGAGTCTTAAAAGTGTTTGAGAAAGCATGTGCACTGGTTTTGCTAATAGATTTTGAATTGGAGTTAGGGTATAAGTAATATAAGTAAAAGAGGTTGTAAAATAATTCTAAATTTTTGGGTGTGATTTGGAAGAGAAGGGGGGGGTAATTTTTTCTTTGGGTGGGGGGAATCGCAAATTTGGGGGAAAGCTACATCATAGGGTTTGGGGGAGGGCACCTCTGATTTCCCTACAAAAATGATAAGTATAACATTAACTTGTATTCAAGGACCATACTTGAAAATAGTCGTTATTGAAAACAATTGTCTATGATTTCCATATTTGCATTCGTCATTCAACGGAAAGGATTCCATCCAGCAACATCTATGTCCACCCGTAAATTATGGGTGGTATGTACACAAGGAGCGGTTAAAATTTAAAAAAATATTTTTTACTTTTTAGTTACTGTGGATGAACAAGCTTATATTCGAGGAATCTTAAAGTTTTTTATGTCCAAGATGACAAATGAATTTTTAGTGTTTTAATTTGTTGCGTGTTTGAAGTAGCATACCGATCTTTATAAATTTCATGTAATTGTCTTATGAAGGACTTAAAACTCCAAAATATTCGAATATAAAAAAGTTTTTTTGTGGGGCTTTAGGGTTCGTCAACATCAAGCTCATTAGAGCCCTTAAGGTTTTTATTAATATTTCTGTATAAAAATTCAGCCTGCGTATGTTTGTGCTCGTAGAACACGAAAAGTAGTCGATCGATTGACTTGAAATTTTGGCACAAGGTTGCATTCAAATATGCGCGTGTTTTTATATACATAATATGTAAATGTCACACCTGTGACAGGTAAAAAATTGCTTTTTTTGGAGAAAAAAAAGAAGCGAAATACCACTCACTGATTGACTAGTCACGAAATATTAGAAACTAAAAATCCTACAAACTTTAAATTTGGCAGATAGGTTCCTTTTAGGGTTTAGACATCCGGTAAGAAAGTATTTTACGAAAATCCACCCCTAACGAAGTAAAATGGGGGTTGCAATGTTTTATGTTTGTATCCCACCATAACTCGAGTGTCTGGAACAATTTCTACCAAAGTTGATACACAAATGACTGATTATACGAAAACAAGCACTGTGCGGGTAAGACATCCCTTGCACCTCTTGGGAGGGGGTGAGAAGGGGATGACATGTAAAAATAATGGAAAAGTCCGATATTAGAATCGAAACCATTCTTTTCAGTGCCGTTGAGATGTATAAGAGCGGTCCCGGTACTTTGTTATTTAACAATCAGTCCATGTACCATATAATATAACCCTAGCATCCCTGGGGTAGGGATGGTAATGAAGGACAGGTAAACATAATGAAGAAACGACCGATATTAGTGTTGAATAAATAATTTTTGGGACCGCAGAAGTGAAGTGACACCCTTATTGCCAGATAAGTACACGTATGAGGAACAAATACCCTTTTTGTTGTGGGTCAGATGGAGTGAAATGTAAAAATAATCGAAAGTGACCGATATTAGTGTAGAGATCGTAGTTTTCGGGGCCCCTGAAATTAGTAGTGAAAGAAGACGTCAAAGTCCGTATAAACTCCAGTACCTCTTGGGAAGTAGATGCCATAAAAAAATATTGATCATTACTTACCAGTGACGAGTCCAAAATTTTCGGCGTCTCTGAGGTTATAGTGAAATTCTGATATCGTGTAAGTCAGAACTCAGCCCTCATGAAACAAACACACCACTAGCACCCCTGGGGTGGGGGTGGAAATGGGTTTATGGATAAAAAGAATTGAAAACTAATTTTGAAATATAAAAATATGAAAAGTTCATCGGATCCATTGTACATCCATACATCCAAGCACATCCTAGAGCTGGGATAGGAAAGCGAGACGTAAAAAGACCGACAATAGGGTCGAGTCTATGGTTTTGTGTATTCTGAGATGAATATCGTTTTTCCAATGACATTATGTTACATTATGTATGACACCTCTAAAGGACAGGTTTGGGAAGAGCGTGACACGAAAATTTTAAAAAATGTCAGTTAAGAAAGGATTTTACGAAATTTGCCCCTAAGGGGGTGGAATGGAAAATTGGTGTATTCTAAAACCTTTTTCTCAGTTACATCAGTGAAGAGGAATTAATACTCATCTATACTATCAAACCTCCACCATTAATGGATAACATTTTCAATGATATCAATGTGAGAAAGAATAAAGTTACTGACAAATTACAAAATCCACGCGAACAAAGCCGCGGGTACTCAGCTAGTTAACAAATATTATAAAAGAAATCATCGGTATGTAAATAATTTATAGACAAAAAATCGTTAAAAATTGCAAATTACCCTGTAAATTGTGGTATACCAGGATTTTAATTGTTGTATTCAATGACGCTTCTTGACGGTATTGAATTACTATTGAATCATATTCATTTTCTTAGTTTATGAGTGTAAATAAGAGAGAGAGGTAGGGTAGAGACAATAAATTTAATTTAAAAAATGTGTTGAAAATCTGACTTTCAAATCGTTTGTTTGCTAATGTTACGAGGTTGATTCGTGGGATGAATTATTATGAAGGATATCTGTTTTGCGAAAGAGAAATGAGAATACTAGGTGTGAGCTTTCTTTTTCACTGCCTTCAAACTTTTCGTTTGCTTATAAATCATCGATTGTGTTAACAGATATGTCTTAAAATTAAATAACACTTCCCTGAATAAACAAAATTAACTTTCAGGAAAGTTTATAAAAATTTTGCCAAACTTTTCCGTAATAAATCTTGATATTTAACCGATAGGGGAGTCCAACAGAGTTTGATTTAGTTACAGTTTACCCGATTACAATCATATTCAAACAACTATATAAAATTAGTAAACTAATTGAAATTTGCATAAGTAAGTTTGAAAAAAGTTAAAAGAAAATTTGATTTACACTGCCATAACAGTATTATACACAAAAACAGAAATAAAACTTTGAAATAAAACATTCCTTTGATTGTACAAATAGTATTCATACTTCCATATCGAATACCTCTCCTATATTCGTACTATACTATGCATTCTTAATATATATTTTACCATTTTACGTAAAAATGAAAAATGGTGGCGTGAGCGAGAACAATAGGAGGTCGAAAATTCAGCATTATCATTACTACGTCCAATTCAAGAAGTACGCCAAATATGAACTCCCCGCGACCTTTTGCAAGATCGGCCTATATAAAAATCCCCTTGTTCTTGGAGTATTACTTCACCATAGTAATACCAAATGCAGAAAAGCAAATAAATTATATATGAATGAATACCGTCAAAGAAACTTTTAAAAACTTGCTTTTCATCAATTTTTGAACTCGGACGCTATGTTACCAAAAATAAACGATTATTATTTATTCAATTAAAAAAAATGGTAATACATAGTCATAGTAGCATTTCACTGATTAGTTTCATTTCATATTGCTGAGATGGTGGGAAAGTTATCCCCCTACGGCTTACCAACGCAGTTGTAATACTTGGATACAGCAACCTAGATGTTATCTAGACGCTGTTCCCCCAAAAATGTTTCACGATGTATCTGGAGATTAAACCCACGTAGATTTGGGCTACACTAGAGCTCTTTTTCGTAGTCCAAAGTTGCCTGAAAAGAATGCATATATGACAAATATGGTGCGATATCTTATTGGGATTTTATATCAATCATTAGACATCAAATCAAATTTTCGTTTATCATTTAATCAAACTACAAATGAAATCAATGAATATGTGTCATAGTGCATCGACTGCAAAATTAATATTAGTCTCTTTTGGAAATCCTAGGTACATAAAAATAGTTTTCCTCAAGCAAAACAGAACCTTATTAAGTGTGTATATGTAAATTTTGTGAAATTGGGTTTCACAGACCACTAAATACATCGTTCTAAATTTCTATCTGACCACACTACTTTGTATCTTAAAATATTTCGTCCCTAACAATAAATGATTTTTTTCTAAAATATTCCTGTTATTATGAATTTTAAAATTTCAATAGTGTTTGTAATCACGTGTTATACAATTGAATATGATACTGTGAACACAATTTTTATTTAAAAAATTCTACACGAGGATACTGCGATATGCGGATGTACAAAAAGATTATTTTAAATTCACGTCGTAATATTCCGGGGCTATGTAAATACACTACACCACACGAGGTCTGACAGCTGTAAACGGATCAGACACAGTTCTTAAATCTGACACTTCCTGAAGCTCACCAAGTCTGGCTCCCGGGGCGGTTCATTGGACCTGAACCAGATAAAATTGAAGTTGATAAATGGCATACTTTGTAAAAGTGTTACCAGATTTATAATTGTTATTAATTATAATTGTTATTGTCATTAATAATACCAGGTTAATAAAATTAATAATACCATGTTAAGAAAACTAACAATAGTATGTTAATAACTTTAATAAATTATTGTTATTGATAATGCCAGATTGTTAATTATTTATTTGATGCATTTCATGTAAGGTAATATTTATAAAATCTGTGTTGTAAAACCATAATTTTTCTACAAAAATGGTCCTCAATTAGCTTCCCCCGTTTGATTACGGTCCCGATCCGCCACTGTGGCTGGATCTCATCGCTTGGCTGTAATGCTTATAAGGTCGCAAAACACTTTCCCTACTTCTTCGCGACAAGTATGTTCGGGCAAAAGTGGAGCCATTTCCCTTTCTCGCATGATTCGTCTTAGTGAATTTTCGTCAATCCAAGACGTTGAATTCACTTGAAAATTATTCCACATTTTACCCTGTTCAGCAAATTCTTTGCATATTCTTCCTGGTTTCGGACAAATGAACCGACTAATAAACAAAGTACGGCAAGAAATTTTGAATAGAATATTAATTGAAGGTTTTCCACCAAGTAACTTAATAAAAAAACAAAACACTTTTGTGTACTTATTCATTCAAAATTGCAATAACGTTAAAAGAAAAGTTATGATTTGATATAAATAAATCTACATAATTTAATGCAGGCTTCTTCTGCGATGACTCGCGATGAAATGTGAAAATCGGTACTTCGGGAGCAATACAGAACCATCAGCTAGGGATTAGTCATTTTTACGTATTTTAAACACAAACATAAACGCTCAATTAACAGTCTTTTAAAGTGCTGTTAATTGAGCGTTTTTGTTTGTATTCCTATTATCTTATAATTTTTTAATTCCACACATAATTCCAATAAAATGAACCCAAACACAATGAATTTATGACATTCCTGAGTTTTAAGGTTATTTTTTTACTTATTTACGAAGTATACAGAAGGTATTGCAATCGTGAAACACATTAGGTCGCAAAATTTTGACGGATATATGCGCTTTGGGAGTCCCTGATTCCGAAAAAGTGACGCGTATAATTCCACTAGTAATTTCTTGGTGTCTTCATAAAACAGGTATGATTGAAAGGAAAATAATATTTTTTTTATCGTTATAGAGTAAATGCATCAGTTCTTGACAGTGCACCAGCGCTCGGTACTTCGGATTTTAAAACCAAATAGTTGGCTTTGGAGTACTTTGTGGCTTCACTTTTATTTTTGACAGAATTTTTAATTTGGTCAAATCCCATTCAGAAAATAATAATTTCAGGAAATAATCCACTGAAGCTCAACTATCGACAAATGTTATTCATTTGCAAAAAATTTGCATCAATTCAAAACAATACTGTGGACTGATATTCAGAGGCTAAGTTATGGATTGAGTTAGTACATGGAATATCTCAAATGAAATCAAATTAACTTGAGACCCACTATCCAGCAATGTAGTGGCAAAGTGTTGCTTTTGATTTGAGGATGTTAGAATTAAAGCTATAGGAAAGATGGCTGTTTGTGAGGTTTCTATTATAAATTTGAGGACATGATACCAAGAAACCATTTGCAGCAAGAGAAGTTGCTACAGAAAAATATGGTAATGGATAATCCTACCTGATGTTCAAGAGTCAGCATTGTCAACCCGTAAGGTAGAATGATGAGACAAATTACATTGTCTACTCTTCTCTTAGGAACATTTGTGCCTCTTGTGTTGACAGCAAGGCAGTTTATACACAAAATGAATTTTGTTCCAATCTCCTGCCTTTCAGCAAGTATCTTTTCCAAATAACTAGAACATTGAATCAATCTATGATCTTTCAGGAAATAATCCACGGAACCTCAACTATCGAGAAATGTCACTCATTTGCATAAAAGAGCGTTGAGTCCACAGACTGTTCATTTGACGTAAGTTGCTGGATTTGACCAAATTGGCAACACCTTCTAAATCATGAAAAGTGCTTGTTATAAAGTTTATGACAGGAATGAAGCAATCTATGAATTAGCTCGTTTGGTCATTCGTCTGAAAATCAGAAATGAAACGATTAATCGCTAAGAAAACTTAGATTGTTCGTCAATATGTTTTTGTCGACCATGAAAGTTTTTTTCTTGCAGTGTTTTCTCATGAATCGCTATTTTATTGTTGAATTTCTCTTGTTGTATTGACTACAATAGCGCATTTTTCCACATGTTTTCAGACGTCGACACACGTAAAATTAAGAAATATAAGAACAAAAGGAATTGTATAAAAAATTCCTCGCCACTGATGTTTGGAAGCTTTGAATTCTAGTGTCTTAAGTAATTATGTGAATACTAGATTTACGTTTCCCAATTGTCACTGTAGGTTTTCAAAAGATATGTTCTAGTACGTTTCATATTCTGTAGTAAACTATTATGAATAAAATATTGTATAAGATGTTTAACATAATATAAATAATATAACATTATTTCAAAAACTCATTGCTTGAAGGTTAAAATCCATTAGAATAGAAAAATGTTGAAAATTTACTGTTTCTTCTTCTTCTATTTCTCGTACTTCCGGAAGTCAGACGAGGTCGAAAATTTGGATTCATCATCAGGACTTGGCCATTATGGTGTCCCTTATGGGGCAAAACCAAAATGAAAACCATAACCTCCAATTTTTTTTATTTGATCCTAAATGCTCATATTCTATACTCCTAGGATGGTGTTTACAAGTGACTAATTTACGTCAAAGTTGCTATATGATGATAAAAGCTTTGCTCTGCTATCAGACATCGGCGGAGCGCGTAACTCTTCTTACAGTCCGTTTTTCTTTTCGTTTGATCAACTCGAAACTTTTTCACAGTACCCTGAAAACGATTGATGAATGTTATGTAAAAATTTCAAGTTGATCAAACGAAAAAAACGGACTGAAGAAAGGTTGAGCGCTCAGTTAGAGACTCCAGTTTCAAATAAGATTCTCCAATAAAAGTTTAAATTTTTTCTTTTTTCCGTCATTTCACATCAATCGATTTGAAATTTTTGCCCGAGATTTGAAACTTTTGTAAAAGTTTGTAAAAGATCAAGTAAATATTACAAGCTATTTAGATAAAATACAAGAACTGGAAAAAAATTTAAGCGCTACTCTGGCTGCTCTGATTTTTTTTAAATTGGGGCTTTAGGGCTCGCCGACGTCTAGGTCATTAGAGCCCTTGTAGGTGCTCTGATTTTAGTGGTCAAAGTAGCAAACATAGTTAAAAGCAATCAATTCATCACTCCAGGTGTTGGGAAGAAACAAAAATGAAATATATTTGAACCAAACATTATTTATAAATGTTTTACAATTATATTACAAAATATAATGAAGTTATTATTGGGGATTCTTGCTCTTCCAAGTTCAATTTTTACAGTCAGGATACAACTGGCAATGTCCATGAACACAACAGAATAAGAATTGTTTCTACTTATAATCGGCAGTTAACAAACCAGAAAGTCTTGCATTTGTTTTACTGCCCTTTCAACAGTAACTTTGACAGCTTTAAAGGACGAAACGATTTGTTTGATTTTTAAGAACGACATTGTTCTCCCATGTAGATGGACATCGTTGGAGAAAACTAAGAAAATTTTCAAGCGAAAGGGGAAAATCTTTACTATATATAGTCTTTATTCGTTTCTGAAATAAAAGGAGAGCAGAAAAGAATAAAAATCATTTGAGTTTCTGATTCACAAAATGTTCATATTCGTGAATATAATGACCTCCCTTATTACATTTTCTAGATTGTATCAGAGAAATAATTGTTGCTTTAAAAAGGTATGTGTTTCTAATTAAACGTAAAGTTGAAAAAAAAAGTTCTTGAGTGAATTATAGAAACGCTCCACTATTTGAAAATAAATCCGATTTAATATAAATCGGGATGATCCAATACTCCAGATGTCTCATGGTTCAGCCTAGACGGCGTTGGATTGATGTTGATTTGATGACTTGCTTTGACGTTCAGGTGATGTTGAAAGACCGGCAGTTCGTGGCCAATCGATCAGCATGGGACGATTTGACCTGGAGATTATCTCGTCAGGAGATTGTTTGATGATGTTAACGAGATATGCGCTTGCCGGCTGAAGACAATTCCAGCAGAATTCTTCTATTAGAGGCTGAGAAGAAGTTGTCGGCTTAGGCGCCGAATGAGGAGTGAAGAACGAGACACTTCAGCTCGTCCGAGGCATGTTCATAGCCGCGATGGCTCGCGCACCAGCGTGGCGTTCTAGGTTGACCGTGTATGAACCTGCGAGTATCGATCGTCCACCTTGTATGATTGACTTAATACGTGATGCTAAGTTATTTTAAGTTGTTCTGGCGGGGTAACATAGAATACAGTTCCGTGGATTTCATGATGATTTAAAGGACTTGTTTATTAATTAATACCTTGTTCAACCTCTTGTACCCCCTTTCATAAACTCAAAGGCGTGAATTTTGTATGAAACTATGAAGTTTCAGGAATAGTTCACAGAAGCTCAACAATTGAGAGATGTCACTTAATTGGCACAAAGGGCGTCGAGTCCATAGATTGTTCACTTGTCCTATGTTGCTCTTTTGTAACCAAATCGTAACTTGGTAATTGTGGAGCTTTAGCAACATTATCAAAGCATGATAAATTGAAAGGCGTTTCTATGTTGCTCATTGTTTTATTGGTATAAAGCTTTTTCGGCTGCATAGCAGCCATCGTCAGTAACATACACTGAAAAATATAAATGTACATAAAATGACAATAATAAAAATAGAAACATAATATGAAAGTATACAATAATTGGGTGAAATTTTACATATCCATAGTATTCTAAAAAACATTTCCCTATTAAATGAACAAATCCCTGAATTTCATTCCCCTCTCATGAAACTAGCCTTCAAATTCCTTCCCTCTCACCCCCAACTCTCCAGGACACTGCACCCCATTCCCAACAGTTAAAACCCTCGGAAATTCTTTCCGTCTTCTGCCGCCAGTTCCTGGAAAACTCCGACAGCCCCTTTCCCCCCGCCCACCCCGCAACACCCCATCACTTTCCATATAATGACCTCCGTTCGGCGTACTCTGCGCACTCGCCAAAAATATTCCTCAATACTCAGGTACGTAATTTTGTCGGTTTGCTCACTCTGTATTTGTTTTCTTTTATTCATTTTTCATTGTTCTTTCCTTTCTTTATTTCAACATCAACAACAACCAAAAATACACTTCTTTCGATACTGTTTCACCCAATTATTGTATACTTTCATATTATGTTTCTATTTTTATTATTGTCATTTTATGTACATTTATATTTTTCAGTGTATGTTACTGACGATGGCTGCTATGCAGCCGAAAAAGCTTTATACCAATAAAACAATGTGCAACATAGAAACGCCTTTCAATTTATCATGCAAATCGCAACAGTGTATTATTAGACAAAGTTCTTTTACCATCCCAAGAGCACGATGCATTGCACTTGGAGGTCTGACTTTAATTTCCGATTAACATCTCCACCTAAAAACATGATGGAAAACAACCAAATCTCGATAGTCTTGTCTTATCTTCTTTTACAGCTCAGCTTGGTAGGAATCCAGCAATGCTTAATTTGGCACCTTTCCAGTAAACCTCTACAATTTTTACAGACTTTGGTATTGTTCGGGTTTTTTCTTCAATTTTTCAGCTTCTTGAAGAGAGTAGTGACTGGGTTTGTGTTAATTTGGTGAGTTTTTTCTCCTAATACGCTTTTCATGACAAGTTCATAAATATGATGGCGGCAACTGAAAACTATCAAATCCCTGCTTAATTTCTGTTCCATAAGCACAGGCGCCATTGACACGACCTGTATTAGAAGCCGTTGTATCACAACAGAGGAACTACACTTTTTGTTCAAGATTCCTGTTGGGGATTGCATTCCAAACTGCATTCTCCTGCTCATTTCCACTGTAATTGTCCAATTTAAGAACAGCTAGAATTTAATCGTTACATCCGAATGAAATCGCAATAGGAAGACGTCTTTCTTTGGCATTTCGAACATCCACTCATATAGTTTCTGCATGTTCCTTTCGTTTTTCTGTTCCTATTCGTTGAATAGAAGTCTTATTTACTTGAAAATCATCAACATTATGTCCAAGCGGCTCAATTGTAGATTGAATAATGAAAACTGAGTCTCTCACGCTCCACTGACATCTCCATAAGGCTGCTGCTAATTTTGGAGTAACAAAGTTTTCCTACCTCTTTTTGCAGTACATCTTGTCTTAGCGATGACGGAAAACTTCTCAGGTGAAGTAACAACCTCATCAGGTAAAATAGGAGAGTCATTCAAGGCAGCCACTTGAATAACTGACGACGACGTAGATGCAACGGAGGAATATTCCTTTTCTTCTTCATTTTATTTTCTTCTTCTTGAACTCTTAGTCTTCTCTGATTTTCTTTTTCAACTTGCTTTTTGTCCAGTCCAGCTAAGCAATCAGGCCGCCCCGGCTCCCGCTGTCGCGATAGGAAAGTTTTATCTTCCTCGATTTTCACCATATCAATGGTATTGGTATGTGCAATACCGAATAGAGAATCCAACTTACTTGTAAGCTTTTGTCTATAGAACTTAAAGACATCTTGATTTTCCTTTGCATCTTTTTGGGGGTTCCTCGTATAATTTAATGAATTTTTTACACTATTTGTAAGTAATTTAATTGGAATCCTCGCCTTTTCCCAAGAATCCTCCCTCGAACAGTGAGATTAACAATTTTGTTCACAGATAATTTCACCTCACAATATAGTAAAATACTACATTGACCACCTGAAAATTTTACGGATGTTTATAACCGAACAGTTGATGATTCACTTCATCTCACCAGAAATATTCATTTATTTGACCTACGTAAGTCCAATGACATGGTAGATACCTAAAGCCATGTACACTTGATAAATGACAAACTGCTAATGAAGAATATGAGGACTGGGAACGCACGTGCACATTTATAAGTGAGCAAGAATTGAAAGGTTTCTGTGCAAGTCAGCATCGTCTCGCATCTTCGATAACCCCCAGCAAAGAAGCTAGATCGGCGTTGGAAGATCCCGTTTTTGGAATAATGATGACATTATATAAAAATACCTTACAATATTTGAACGCAATTTCTAGGAAATAATGGCGGTTACTCTGAAATTAAGCTTCTATTTGGAGCATTCAAAATTTTCCTCGTCGTTTATTTTACTAAGTTGACTTGAAATTTTCATCCGACCCTTTGTAATTAATTCCAAAGCTATTAGAAAAAATTCAAGTTGATTAGAAATAAATGAGAATATGGAAAAAGTTTTTAAATATATTATTATTTTTTTGTTTTAACAACTTTGACGTGAATTCGGCACAGGTTAAGGTCATCCCAATGAAATGTAAGGGAAGATGGAGTACAGTGTATCATGTTTTTCGAATGTGTTTTAAGTCTACTATTTTCACTTTAAAATAACCAGTTTTTTATAAAATCCTGTAACACATCTGATTTTGAAAAATAATGACAAAGACGGCTATTAGGAAGCTTAGTAATGAAATAAAACAGGTTTTTTATTTAAAAAATGAGGCTTGATTCACTGTACCCATGCTTGGATCACAGTGAATCAGGGATTTGGGGTACATAAATCGTATGAGGTTCACTGAATCATGATTATTTACAGTCGAGTGAAACATTTTTACTACAAAATAGCTATTGATTATTTAACTTAATTATTATTTGTACTTCAGAACAGCCTTTGCAGGACGTTAGTCTCAAAATCGTTTTATTATTAACCATAAAAAGAGCATCAAAATCACAAATTTTTTAGACAAAACAATTAAGAGTATTTTTATTTTAAAAATATAAACACATCTGCTATCCTTACGTTACAAAAGTTTCCAACATCTAACTGCTGTTTTTTCCTTATTGAATGTGGTGGAACCGTCACGTCGTTGTCTTCAGCCGAATTCAGAACCTGGACGCATGTGTGTAACTCATGATTATCTCTATCAGGGGGCTAGAATAGTCTTTTGTGCTATTTGTGTGGGTTATTAAATGTTAAATAGTCTAAACAAACACCTTCCCGTTCATCCATCCATTTTCTATGGCTAGGCCCAAAGTCCCACCTAGAGCATCCGCGATATACACATCATATGTTTGAAATGGACTCTAGGAAGTATCATTACTGGAGGTAATGAGTACCCCTAAGCGTTTACATCATAGCATTTGGTCACTCGAGTACCTCTCTTTGCGCTGGTTACTTTCTATACTCTCTTTTGTCCTTTAACTGCCAATAACTTTGCAGACTTAATGAACGGTCATAGTACCCAGGTTGTACACTCTGGTTCCATTGCCGAACACTTCTTATCAAGATATAACATTTTTTAAATTGTAAAAAAAACATTTCACATTGTCGCAGCTGAACGTCGAGAGCTGACTCAAACTGCATTCTTCAGGTGTTCTGAGGTTAATAGTAGGGAATTTTTCCCTTCATCTGTAAAATCATTCGATTCCTGCCAGCTTTATTTCATGCCATTTTATGGCAATTTCACGTTGTTCATAATTGCCACTTCCAACTCGAGTCACGTTATCAAGTATGGTAGTCCATAGAACATTTTTATGCATTTCGTCAAATAATCAATCAAGTTCTTTTATTGTGCATTCGGAAAAAATTTTGCGCACAGAATAATTTGGCGGAAGTATTTTCGTGTTAATAGGATCTTCAGACGATGATATTTTTATTTGTTTGTGATAACTGTACAGCACTGTGAAAAGTATATTCGTTGATCTTGAAAGAGTTATTGCTCTTTTGCCCATCAGATATCATTTTTAAAGCAGCACCCATTTCAGCGTCTGCGTGGACACCAATATTGGACTTCCTCTTCCTGTTTCGTATTATTTTACCAAAAAAAGTTTCTGATTAACAGTGGTTTCGAGACTATTAATCATGGTTCACGCGATCGCGATCCACTGTGACCCAATACAAAGCAATTCACTGTTCGCCATTGATAGTAATTGTAGTAAGAAGATCATAGAAAATTATGTATTTGTGAGACTAAATACAGCAATAAAATACCTCTACATACGTTAAAGAATACCAAAATGTATTAAATCCTTCACAATTGCTATTCTTTTAGAAACTAAACGTTTTCACAAAACACGTAAGAAAATACTTTCGTACTTACTCGTTGTCCGTGGCACTGCGACGTGGTTTTACACTTCTACTCTGAGATGTCAATTAATTCGGTCGTTGGAGGAGTGAAAGAACAACAATATCGCGAGCTCGTTACCCATGTGTGTGTGTGCAACATATTCGACGCTGTAGTAAACGATCCACTGTAACCCACTCTTCCCGATGTTATATAGTAGTCATTCCATCTACAATCGGACTGAATTGACCCAACCATCTCAGATCAGTTGTTGTGTTTTAAAATCTCGCTTTCTTATGAACAACTAAAAAAATAAAGTTTTATTCACGATTCATAAACAATACTTTTAAACGTTAATAGATCCTTTTTACGAGGTTGAAAGGTAATTCTCCGGGATTCGTTTTAATTTTTTCAAGCTACGCAATTTGTATTCAATTATTCGCGCACAGTAAAGGTCTTAGCGATGGCCTTGAAGGAACCGTGAAAAGATTGGCAACCCGTGCGAGTCTTCAAATGCCATATAATGACCAAATTCAAACTTCGGCACAATGGAATCGCACTTTTTAGAAAGGAACTAATAAAGAAAGGTCCCCAGGTGTACCTCACAGATTTTTTTAATTTTTTGGTATTTTGTAATTTCAAAAAAATATTCGACACATACTTTTTGTTTCGTGCCAATTCGGCCGTAAAAACGAACCTTAAAGTTTACCCTGGAAAACACATTATTGCTGTTTTCTCAAAAAGTATTTAAGATAACTTAATCAAACCAACGTCATATTCTTACATTTTATTAGAACTTTAAAATCACATATTTTGTCTGCTAAGGGTTGCAACCCCTATTTTTTAAAAAAAGGTAAAACAGTTTTTTACAATAACATTTTTCTGACAAAAATTATCTTGTAAAGACGATAAATTTAAATCTTATACTAATTTCAAGATAAAAGTATATTAAAGTTGACGTGTTTCAGGATTCTTGCGAAAATTGCAATATAAGGGTGAAAAACACCCCTAAATCAACCTCATCAGGGTTCTTTTTCTTTTAAATAATATCTTTAAAATTATATGTGGTATTTATGTTTTTTGAGGTTGCTGATTACGAATGTAATGTCAAATTTTCAATGTCCAAATGATGTACCAGGTAAGGTCCAGAGATAAATTTCATTGAATTTTTTTAATTTTTTGGTAATTCGAAGCTTTAAAAAATATTCAACACGTATTTTTTCTTACATGCTAATACCAGTCGTATGTAGATAAAAAATACCCCTAAAGTTTACCTTGAAAAGCACATTTTTGTTGTCTTGAGAAGTATTCAAGATAGCTTAATCAAATCAATGTCACATTTTCACTATTTATTAGACCTTTAAAATCATATTTTTTTCTGCTAAAAAGTGTAATTCAATTGTTTGATTGGGCTGATAAACACATAAAAGGAATTCAATTTTGTTATGCAGCGAGGGAAAAAATAGCAGGGAACGCTAAAATTTTAGATAAAAGATTCAAATTTGCTGATCCGATAAAAGGGATTAGAAAATTTCATTCCTCTGTACCGAAAGACCACGGATCAGCTTCAATGAAACTTTATTCCTCCTCTGAAAATTAAGTACTTTTTAATGTACTAGAAAATCAAAACCTGGCAGGTAATGATGAAGCTTCGGAAGAACCAATCATTTCAACATAAAAACATTCATTATATATTGAGACTTGACAATTTGTCACTCTATTAAAACCAAAGAGGAAAATGTCAATAATTAAGTGCAGGGTCGAAAGGAACCTCCGGACATACGTGCGGAGGGAGCAGGTAAATCTCCGAGGCGGGAACGCGTGTCAACAATCAACATTATTTATTATTCATAAATGAAACAAAATTAAATCCAAATCAACAACAAAACAGAAAAATTAATTCTTCCATCCAAGATAATTCCGTGTTCTGGGATCGAGACAGGCGTCCCAGGGACCGCGAAGTCGAAGAACGTGGTAACCTCCTGACACTCGGGTAGAGTGCCCAATGCCGGCGCAAACTGTCACCTCGGTTCAGTCCACCAACTTTCCCTTGCGCGCGGGGTAGCGTGCCTCATACCGGTGTGAACCGTTTCCTCCTTGGGCACCGATCCCGTCTCTCTCCTCTCTAGCGTAGTCGGCTTCCTCGTGTCTTCCCCTGTCTCTCGCCGCCTCCGTTGGTACCGACTTCTTCCGATTGGTGATGTGGGGATTTGCTCCGCCGGCGCGGTGCTACTTGGCGCGACGCGCGCTCTCTCTCGGAGCGGGAAATTGGGTGGGAAACACAAATCCGCTAATGGGAATTATGGGTTTAATCCCATCAAGTCTCAATGAAAACGATGAATTCATTTATTTTTGGTTTGCTTTCAGATCAAGGAAACGAAGACAGACTCCACAAACTTGAATGACTAATTAAAAAAGAGTCAATAGATTGGTACAGCATGATGGGCTTCCATTTTGTTCATTTTATATCTCTCTTTAATCTAAACATAAAAAATTGCTCTTTGAAATGAAAATTGTTAAAAATTAATAATTGAATAAAAATTGAAACAACTTGAAATGCAAAATTAATGTGTATTAAATATCCTACAAATTACGTCTTTATAGTTTTTTGTCTGACGAACATATATCGCCCTAGAACGTGGTGAATTTTATCAAAATTTTGAAATGGATCACCAAAACCAGATTTTCTTATGTTGTGTGCTTACAATTCGAAAATTACACACTTTTAGAGAATATTGTCCAAAACAAAAACAAAACTTCGAAGTTTTTTGAATTTTTCTCAAAATCCACAGGGTTTACGATGTTTGCAAAGTTGAAATTCGGATTCAACACCTCCGAAAACGTAACAATCGATTGAGAAAAAAACGTTTATATATTTTTCCTGTATTGGCCTCTTTTATTCTCCTGGCTACTGGAGTATTAGATGTATAAACAAGAATTACGATATGCCCCAGTAGAGTTCTTCATAAAAATCGAGTGTTTAAGTTGACTATTTGCAAAATGATTCATGAACGTAATCAGGCGCATTAATTTTTTAAATATTCATAAAAAAGCGTTGGGCAACATAGAACTTTTTTTTTCTTTTGAGATCTATTCTACATATGTCATATATAAACGCAATGGTCTCAAAGTTGCGCGACGGGCCCCGACACACTTAGAAATCTACGTTAAATATAAACTTCCGAAAACATTTCTTTAAAAAATATTTTTGAAATAAAGATAACTTACGAAGACAATTAATTTAAATCCAATGATAATAAAAAATAGAAATAACAAAAAAAACATATTTATTCCTGTGTAAAATTTGAAGTTATCCAGCGACCTATAATGGCAGTATAAATTTATTTCTTAAATGTTACAAACGGTAAAAACTAATTTAAGGACATTTGTAAACATACAAACCTTGCATTCAAGCGGCCATAGCACACGCTAAAGTTAACCAATTTTCCGGAAATTAACGTGTTTAGTCGCGCCAGTTAATCAGATGTTGTGTTATAAAATTTAATAATGTGAAAAAAATTTGAAGTTTTCCTTTTTGTCCGGGTTTTGGCTTGAGCGACTGTCAGGCATGCCTCTGCCACTGCCTCGGTCTTTTGCTATTTTCGGGCCGCGAAACGAGTACATCCGAGCGCTCGCAGGTCTACGCTGAAAATCTTACGTGATGCGCGAGTTTCAATCTTCGTTCGCAAGCAGAAAATACCCCTACGGGGTTATTGAAGTTTTCACTTTTAAAATGTTTCAATCGAATAACCCTTTTGACATTCTGTGTACAACTTTAGTATTTTCTCAGTAATTCAGCACTTCTCCACGTAAAATGGTGTCACATAAATTTCACGATACAATATGTCGATATATACATCGATTGACGGTAGAAAGGGAACAAAATGAATGCAACTCACGAAAAACTACTTGTGGTATGTCTCCTAAAAAAATCCCATACAGGGATTATCAAGAATTAGCAGAAGTGCAGAAGCATTATTTTATTGATTTCAACGTAAAAACCAAGACATTTTGATGACCCAAGACTTATTAGTACACTATGGTGGAATTGCGACTCAATTTACCTCTTAATTCTTCGTCAATTCTTTCCTCACAGAGATAATTAATCTGCGTCTACATCTCCATTAGGGACTGATGTTGCAATGTACTTAAATCGTATTTTAATGGATTACTGTAAATGACTAACAACAAGAAACGACTCATCTAATAACTTTTCTTCATTGATTTTTAATTATCTTTTAATATTTTGTGAGATAAAAGTTATTATCATTTTAAAAGTACGATAAAACTTAGATAGTTCAACATTTTTCATCATAATTTGTATCGGATGCCTGAGGCGGAATGAAATGCCCTTGTGTACTACGAGTAAAAATATTGACGACGGGATTCTCATGGATTCGTATAGGGTAAACGCTCCACTGCTAGTCATCCTGAGCTCAAAATCTTACTCTTTTATTTATGTTTTCGTTAATTGTTGAAATCTGAGCCTGCAGTATTTTTTTGTATTTTCCAGCTTTTTCTGTTGCTATGGTAATATTTGTAAGCAAACAATTCTTGTGTTGCTAATAAACGAAACATTTTCCAAAACTCGTTCTTACCATCAGTAGTTGACAGTGTCGAAAATGGAATGTACCAGTAGTCGACATGGGTTTTTGGAACTCAAAAGAGTGGATATTGATATTTACTCGTAATAATACTGTTTTTAAAATATAAATCAGTTCTTCATTATATTAGAGTAACATCTCTCATATTTTACACATTGGGAATTCAAAAAATATTTAACTGCAATGAATTATGAAATACGGATCTATAACGACTTAAACCTAGTATTCAGGATATAGCTTCCAAATTAGTATCATAGAGCTTTCTTTTCAATTTGATTTGTACTTATATTTCTTTATTTTGCATGCGTGGCGACCTCTAAAAACATGTTGCACTGTAGTAGTTTACTCACTCTCCATTCTTACTCAATCCAACAAAAACATGGAATTCATAAAAAATATCCAAGATTGAATTATTTATTTCATGATAATATATAAATAATAATGAATTGTTAATAATATTGTAAAGAAAAATCGATGTTAATGTATCCTCTGTTTACGGCAACTCATTGTATTATCACAGACGAATAACTATGCATGCTATTCAAAGACCCCTCTTATTGTTTCATTGTGTCCTTAACCGTATAATTGCCCCTTTTCTTATTGAAAAGACACTATCTTGCGTGAAAATTTAAACCGGAGGGATCAAGTACCGCGAATCCTTACTCTTTGGTCGTAAACCCGGAGTTTCGAGCATATATAGATAACAAAGAGATTTTGATAGTTAGTGGAAATTGCATTTTTTCATTTTTTGTTTTAATTAAAATATCCGATATTATCAAATAAGTTTATTTAAAAACATAGAGGAAACGTTGGTAGTTCTATCTACTGAGACGCGGCTTTTTCCAGTCAACCAACTATCTATAGAAAAATTCATTTTGAAAAAATATACCGGAGGTCCACTCGGATCAAAACCAGGGAACGCGTGTGTAATATTTTGAAGCTTTTGGGTTATCCGTCTTTGCGCTGTGTGTTAGATTTTTTTGTGGGGCTTTAAGGGCTCGTCATGTGTGATAGACACAGACCCAGGAACACACAAACGGTTTTATACGTATTTATAGATAATGTGCTTATTTGACCAAAAGAAGAATTCTGACAGAAAGAAAATGGACTTTATTTCTTGTAGTTCGGACATGTGTTTCTACTCAAGGTTGTCTACAATTATAATTCTTCTAGAAAATAGGTATGTAGCTGTAAGGGATTCCTTTTTTCTGGAGAACGTTCAGATAGCTTCTCTAGGGCCTCAAGAATGTTTCAAACCAAACGTATTATTTTTCGCTCAGATACAATCGTTTTGATATGCGATCGTGAGTGACCCTTATTTTGTTTTCTGACAGTACTCGACGACAAAACAAGAATGCCATGATGTTGAAATTTTCTACATGACTTAGAAATACTATCAACGTTGAAAACTTTCACATTTCACTCATTCAATGACCGTAAATTGGAGGAATGAGAGGACAAGTAAAAATATCAGAAGTCATAGAAAACGAAAAAAACAAGAAACATAGCGACTGCAGAAAAAAAATCCATTTCCCTTTCATCTTTTGCTTGACTCTTCTGTCATCTTGCCACTGTTTGTCATAGAGCAGGATAGTTCACGCTCTTGCTCGACGGAGCAATGCGGATTTATTTGCTCTTTGCATCTAACCTGGAAGCGGGAACACTCACATCAGTAGTCCCGGCAAGTTAGCTGGAATAAATTTTTTATTCTCAACCGATTCGAATGTGTCTTGACCTCCCCGACTTTATTAACCCACAACTTTTGATTTCAATAGCTTATAAAGAAAGAAACATTGTTAATTACGCATGCATGTCGGCATGTGTTACATATCCGGTAGAGAATTATAATTTTAATATCTATATACATATAGATTGTATAACTGCAATTATTGTTTAATGTGGTGGTTTAAAATGTAAATCAAATATATGCTAAAATATCTTGTAAGGAAGATGATATACGTATGAAATCTCTCGACTAAAACTACATTAAAATTAAATAAATTGGCTGGTAACACTAGGAAAAAATAATTAAATCGCAATACCACCATCAATTTCTTAGTTTTTATTATTTATAAAGTAATTTTCTATTAACTATTTGTAGTATAATATGTTCTTAATATTGCTTTCTCATATACGTAGAACATAGAAAGTATTGTAATCGTGAAAAAAATTCGAAAGCGAGATTTTGACTGAAATATCCGTTTAGGTGATCATTGATTCAGAAAAAGTTGTTTTTGGCATAACGTCCGTCCATCTGTCCTTCCGTCCGTCCGTCTGTGTGCAGTAATTCTGAGTAAATGGATTGATATATTTAATTTACATTTCGTATTTGCGATAGAATTTACTTGTTGTCGATGCACGTGCTCTAATTCTTTTTAATTTAACGCAAAAGATACGTCACATGAAGTTCTCTTTGAAATATTTCTCAAAAACGACTCCAACAATTTTGCTTAATTTTTCTGTACGTGTTGTGCAATTAGTGTGCATTGCATCCGCATTGGCGGTATTTCGCTTGAAAGTTTAGTATAGATGCAGTAAAATAATTCATGTCTGCTGCACTTACACATTTCGTTACTGCTTAAAGATCATTTAGCTGTGTAAATGGACCAAGAAGACTGTTGGTAAACTAAAATTAAGATATGATAATGATAAAATCCATAGAAGGAGAGCAAAGGCACTGCAGATACGAAAATACATCAATTTCTGTGTACAACGAAATTACAGTTACGTAACACTTTTACGATATTTAAAAGACTGAAAAGTCGAAAAATGTTTTGAAATAATATTCTGAATATTTATTTTACTTTCAAATTTCAAATAAGAGATGGTAATAAGTTCATCTAACTACTTTGAGCCTTACAAAAAAGTTAGTATGCATAAAACATACATGAGTAAATAATGAATTAACACTATGTTATATTCGCTTCCTTTCTGCTTACACGATCAATATTCACAGTCGTACTCAGGGATGATAAACCTACACACACACGTTTTCGGCGCTAAAAATATAACGTGTTCAATCGTGGGTTTCCAAAGAATATAGAGAACTAGATATGTCATGTGGTCTCACGTTCATGTTAGATTGAGAACTTAAATGTACTTTTCCCCTTTCGATTTTTTTGATAATATTTCGTTTTGATAATTTTTTTATGTTTGATAGCAAGCGTTCTTTATGTTGCGGAAGGTTACGTATCAGACATCTCAACTGCCCTTTTTAGTTGATTGTTGAGGTTGGACTTGGAGAGTTTGTGTATAATATTTCTTTTGTGGTTTGTATTATTTGATACGTGAGCAGATGATTTTACGTATTCACGCAAAATGGCATTTAAAGTAATATCTGGAAGGCAATTTTTAAAGGGTAGGATGATACGTTTAAAGAGACGAATTCCTTCTTGTCTAATGTAGCATAATTTGTAAAATTAATTGTAATGATATTGTTTCGTACGTTTTTACAAAACTTGAATTAAATAAAGTATTTTTAACTCATAGAATGTACTGAAACCAGAGGTATAAAATGCGATGCAAAATGTAGGGTAAATAATGAAAATCAAACAGTGTCATCTCCTTAACATAGATGGTCGTGTGTCCATTTTATTTTTACTCGACAGAAATTTACTGTTTTATATTGCAAACAATTTTCTTTTTACTATAATTAAAGATATATAAGAATGGGGACTCATATTTGAACTCGTATAGATATCTCAATAATTTCTTTATTCTTTGAAGTACATTACAAATCCTTCCTAGCTATACTCCTCCTAAAACAAACGACTGAATTTGAAAACTGGAGACGGCTTGTATATCACTGATAGTTAAAGTATTTATATAATAAACGATGCAAATAGGGTACAAGAAGAACGTACAAAGTATGAGAGACTATGCCAAAAATAATATTTTTATTAAAGAATTTTTTGTAACTCAATGCTGCAGACGGAGAAACGTACACGAGAAAGTGTTTGCAATGATTTTGCACCTTTAGTTTAATAACGTAAGAGAGTGCGACAAAAAACAACGTAAGAGAGTAGAAAATAAAAGTATTAGAGAAAAATAATTTTTTTTATTAAAAATCGGTTAATCGGTTTTAAAAGTTACCTCTATGACAACATTAGTTATTGAAATTGTCTGTAATGTCTATGACGTCGTCAATCATTTGCCTCTTAAGAATAGTTCCCGTTGTACTGACAGAGCACATGTTGGTACCGTAGCAGAATTCAAATTCGATGTTAATAACTGTATATATAATTCATCTTTATTTAATCTTTCGGATGAACCAAAATCTGATGAGAAAGCATGTAGAAAGATGAGTGGATGATATTTTTGACTGGAGCATACAGTAGTCGAATCCACATAAATATTGCGACTTTTGTGAGTAATTACTATATCTGCATCAGGGTCATTTCATGTGGAATTAGACAAAATTGGAACTTCACGTCTTAGAATTAGCTAATGTTTTGGTTTTTGATAGTACTATTTGTTTATATCAAAAGTACAAATTTTAGATTTTTCTGACAGTCAGTGTTTAATAGTTATGGACAATGGAAATTACGATATTCGTGCCATTTCCGATACATTTTGAAATATTTAAATGTCTCTATCTTCAAAACTATTTGACGTAGAGAGTTGACGTTTTCTATAGATTTATATAAGCTTTAATATGATGTACAACGTATGTTTGTTAATACACACGTACAACGTATGTTTGTTAATACACACATAGAAATTTTCAAAAACAGACCGTTGAAGGATGCGGCGTGGGCAGGCCGTCCCCATCGCTCGTACGACGCACCGACAGAGGGGTGCGGTTGTAGTATTTGTAAGAATGAAAGGCCACTAGTTTTCAGAAAAGATTTGAAAAACAAAAAGTTATTTCTACAAAGAGACGATTACACACAGTCGTCGGCGCGGCAATCGCAACTACAAAGATAATTGGGAACGCGGTCAAAATTAAACAGAGTCGGCATTGTAAACCTTCAGCAAAGGCATGGGCGTAAAAGCGGACAACTATCAAGAAAGACTTGCGTTATCGCAGTAGCCCGCACAAGGCGAAAGGACAGACGTGACCTAGATAAAAAGAAATCGACCAAAATCAACCCAGGATCTTTTGTAAGGTTTGAACCGATGGGCGTGGGTGGAAAAACGTTAAGGTTCAAAAAGGGAGCGGTTTCTAGGATATTTCATGAAGGGACCCAACGCAGAAAACAAGATCATAAATTCTTTGGGGCGAAGAGGGTGAAAAATTCATTTGATCAAAGAAATGCGGCGCGGCACATGATCAGAAGGCACGATACAGTACGTTGGGAGAAAGCCGGGTGTTTTCAAGGCGCGGATGTCACTAGGGACTGCCGGAACATGCTCAGACTCGCAGAACCCAGGGTTCATTTGGCGGTCTGTGAAAAGATACCAGACAATAGGAAAGGAGGCGTGAGAACGATTGACAGTTCGGCACGAGAGAGCCACGTGGCCGCGACGCAGCGTCAGGAGAAAGCGAAGACAGTTGCTGTTGATCAGAGCGACGTGATTCGTTGAAAATAAAGCATACGTCACGACGTTCCAGCGTATCGCGTATCAAAGGAATTTCGTGTGGAGTAGGTCGAATAAAATGATCGGTTCTTGAAATCACGTGACACGTCGGAGGGCGTGAACTTTTTCAAAATTTCGTGAAGAAGTGATTTTTGTTATAAAAAGACGTGCGAAGAACACTAGAAAAAATTACGAGATTTACTTCGAGATGGGCTAGAGTAACTTCAGATAGATGCTGTACGTGAGAATTGTTCGGTTTTATTCCGAGACTATTGCCGAGTGTTCTTTTCAGAAAACTCAGATATTTCGTATATTTTTTGAAATCATTCTCGTTTCAATTCATTTGGCGATGTATTTGATTACAGTGCTCGGTAGTATAGCTAAGTGAGTCAGCACTTCGGCTCTTAAGTATTTTCAAGTGCGGTCTCTTGTTAATTAATTTGTTAACAAGTGAATTTTATTAGCAAAGTCTATGACTTTTTGATTTCGTCTTCGGTGACTTTAAACAATGAGGATCGTAGCATCGGGACAGATGGTTGGCGGCTTTTGTTAGTGAACAATTACTCGCATTTTTGGAAAGGTTCTCCGTGACGAATTTCGTTCGCGAGTAGGAAGTGCGCGACTCGGAACTCAAGGCCGAGGACATTAATTCGGCCATGGAACTTGGGCGCGGTAGCCAGAGACATCAATGAATGGGGTTACGAGTAGCGGCTGGGTCAAGCAGCGGGGAGGATCTACTGGTAGCTGTTGTCAACAGCCCACAGGTCATCGAACCTAGTTTCAGCCCAAGGCGATCACGCTGTTTTGTAAACCACCTTTCCCTCATGTTTTGTAAACAAGGTAATTGTACTGTACTTGTAGCTTCCAGCTAAAGTAGATGCGAACAGTGTGTCTTCGGACGAAGATAAAGCTTGTGCTTCAACATAACAGATGTATGGGAAAGACAGTATGTTTCCTTAACCAGCAACGAACTAAGTAGCTTCGTTTTTCCAGTATTAAACATAAATTTAGGAGAAAACGATGATTGGAAACTGATCAGTGTACCCACATCACTATGAATATTATGTAATCTTAATGTGTAAATTTTGGGTGGAAATCCAGGGAAGTGTCGGTGTGCACGTGTGACGTAGTGACTAGTAATTTTGAAGAATGTAGTTGATGTTCATTTAAACCAATTTTATTTGTGATGCTGCGCGTAGCTTTACCCGAAGTGTGTGTTTCCTAGAATAAATGGGCACGAACCCCGCCCGTCACAAATTCCTTTCATTGTGTTTTATTTATTAATAAACGTTGGTGTGGTCATTAAGAGCCATATACTATGTTTGGTGTTTAATTAGGTTTTACTACAAGTGGCACCCACAACGCAGGGGTCTGAGTTAACTAACATAACTCAAAGTGATCGTAAGAATAAAAGTATGAAGTCACCACTCGGGCGTTCATGTCTAAATAAATCAATGTGCTAATTAATCAATAGCTTAGGGTTAACCATTGCCCCATTATTTTGTTTTGTTACAATTTGGCGCCAAAACGTGTGGCTTTGGGTTACTCTATTCATCAGTAATTAGCCACTATTTTTTGTTTTGTGTATATATGTATGTATGTGTATATATATATATATATATATATATATATATATATATATATATATATATATATATAATTTTTGGTTGTAAAAAAGTATGTTGTATTATTTAAGAATTTGTATATTACATTGCATTTTCTTTCTTATTTTCATAATTTCTAAATTAAGTTACCTCATTTGCTCAAAGTTCATACTTCGTATACTAGTCAAGTATAGCCTACCAATAATGGGAAAAGTAATGGCAGACGATTTGAACGTGGCACGAGAGTTGGCAGACGCATTGAAAGGGTCCAAAAGGGGACCGAAGTCATGTAATTTGCTCAAATTTCATTTGTTGTGGAATACTTTAGTTAGTCTAAATTGAATAAGACGAAGTCATCCATCCTCTTTGCTGATACATCCTGCAGTTCTAGAAGGGTCGCAACCCCTCTCTGGACGACACGTATCAATTTTTACACTAAATCTGTAAGTTACGTTAGATTCGGTGCCTTCCCACCCACGTGCTGAGTTTTTTCCTTTTCTGGTTTTTTCCAGTCATTGCAGGCACAGTCTTGAGTTTATATCGTGACCTTGATGTGTCAGTATAGTTGTGTCTTGTGCGTCAGTATTTAATTATCGTCAATATTATCAGTATTCGCCGTAATGAACTCCCAAGTAGTGAACACTCGGTAAGTAGTTTTATTCAGCTAGGTATTCATGCAATTAGTGTAGAGTTTTGAAACAACACTGCATGTGGAAAATTCAATCAAGAATACTGAATTTCTTCCGTGAATTTTATGACACGCTAGTGACAAGTTGTGACACCCTCAGTTTGTTATAAGGCGAATAAGTAATTTCTAGAAGCGAAAAGTAGAGTCTTGCTAGTTTTAAAATTGAAATGGAAAGTAGAACTATTAGAATATATTTGAAATGTTTGTTGTGTTGAAATATCTCAATCAGGGCAAACCACATTCTTGGATTTTAAAATAACATTTAAATCCCTATTAACAATGCCAGTAACCGTTGGAAGTTCTGAGAAGTTTCTAACGCGTAAAATAAAATAGTAGGACCACAGACTATATACTAGGACGCCTTCTCCCGTGTTAACGATTCGTAACTGGTTTCAGCGCTCCAAACGAAATTTTGTACCAACTGCTCTCAAGACTAGTTCTACAAGCGGCAGTCAGGGCGCTTGGCAGTTCCTGATTCCCTTCCCCTCCTCTTCTAGGTTCTGTACCCCCTCCCACGTTCTAATGCTACCTCATTTCATATTGTGTTTAGCTGAAAATACTTTCCCAGCAAAAATTAACATTTGTGAGTAGTTAACACAATGAATAACTCAAATATTTTACTACTAATTTGAAACAAAATGAAAGGACACAATTGACAGGAAATGTATACAAAGAAAATACGTACTTGCTCTTATTCTATCTATTCATACTAAGATTACATGACATTGTCGATGCAATGTCATTGTCACAGGAAATATACTATCCTTCATACAAAATACTAGCAAAAGGAACTCATTTATGTACATCCACCAACTATTTGGAGGAATAAATAAATAAATGAGACTGATAAAGCAAGTCACATGAGAAACAAAGAAAGCGGATAAGTTCATAAATGTGGTTTCATTTTATCACCTTTGTAACTTTGTGAGTAAATGTCATCTCCACTGGCAGTATAGAAAGCAGTCAATAGAATAAGTTCATTTGACATGAGCAACATGAAAACGACTTTTAATTTATCATGCTTTGATAATGTTGCTAAAGCTCCACAATTACCAAGAATAAGTTCGTTTTAAGCTACAGTGGTGTATAAACCCCTCTGCTCCTTGCATAGGGTGTAACATTTTCCATATTTGTTACTGTTTGAGTGATGATGAAGTGATTGACAAAGAGGTAATGCAAAATTTACTATTGTTCAATTGAAGCCCATAAGTAAACAAATATTTCTGCTTTCTCATTGGTATCGAAGAATCAAATGAGTGCAGAATAAGTCTAGAAGACTTTCAGTAGGGTATATTGAAAAGATGGTAACAATAAAATGAAAAATAAATGAAGACAATCAGCCGGTACCATCTAACAATAATCTACCAAGAAACAGTCTCAAGATTTTCCATTCTACAGGTTGAATATCAATCCATCAAGGAAACGGGAGAGGTCTGTCAACCTGAGAATGTCTGTGAGAAGACTGACTTTACAATAAGAAATTCACAAAATTTGCACCAACGCCAATGTTGATTTTAAAGAAAAGTTTACCGTAATACCATATACCCATAGGATAACGTGACCATATTTATGCGTCTCATGGTTTAAAAGAAAAACATTACCAAGTTACAAACATCACAATATACTATAACTCAAGTAGTAAACTAACAAAGTGAAAGTAAAATTCAATAACCTGAAGTTTCAGAAAACCAAAAGAAGCCACAATACACCAAGTAGTAAATAAACAATGTAGAGATAAAATTTAAAAAAATGCAAGTTTACATTAAAACAAAAAAGGTGGCTCAATTAAAAATGTGACTCTTCAACACACTACATAAACATTTATCAAATATACAATTGATAACAGGTACAATAACGTTAAATAAGATGCAAACATCAATTTCTCTCTAGTTATTCGTAACTGACTGCCACATGTCATGTATAATTACAAATAAACGTTTTACACAGAAACACAATCTCACATATTAAATAGATACTATTTTTAAAATTTTTGTTTTAAGATGTAAATTTAATAGCATTTGTGTTTAGTTAAAGAATTACCTCCTACGTAACCTTACCCACTCTGCAAACTTTGATACTATCCAGGTGTATTATTAAGTTTGTTATGTTTATTTACCCAATTAGAGACAGGCGAAAATCAATGAAATCACTCTTCAGGTCATCATCAAAATATCTGGAAAACACAACAAAAATACAATATCAGTCAACATACTTATTGTGAAAATCAGTTCAAATACAGTAACTTAATTCACCAATGTTCGTTATAATTCATTGATCATAAAAAATACAAGAGAGGTAATTTAACTTACCGTCAAAGTCTTTGAGAGAAAAATGCACAGAACACACTCTTGAATAAAAAGGAAGCCGCACTATCGGACCGATAAATCCAATTCACTTGTCACCTAAAAGAGAATGCAACTTTTATTAGTATACAACAATATACACAGCCAATGTGGCCAAGCTCATCAACGTCTACCCACGTTTTGTGCCAATAATTTAAAACATCGAATTACTGAAATACGTAAAACGTATTATTACTTACCCATTTTCGCATACAAAAAAATTTATGTCCGGAGCGATGCCAAAACTGTTGTATCACCAAGAGGTGTCCATAAGACATCGTGGTATTATTTGAAGAACTAACTTATCAGTTTTCGTAAGCCACAAACATTTAAATAACGTTCGCAAATTATAGCACGCTTCGTACTCCACTGTTCAAATTGATTCAAAACTTGAACTCACAGTTAGTTGCAACTTTAAAATACTTCATCTTGATTCGTGATTTCATTTCAATTTGACTCGTTGCGAGCAATAACAAGCCGATAGGAGCGCGAGAGACCTAACCCAACACGAACTTGCTTCCATCTATTGAACGCAACCAAAAATATAGCTGGTTGCGCTGTCTGGACGAAATGATTGACAAACTACTACAAACCTTAGAACCTTTCATCCTATCCTTTCGTTTCCTTAGCGTGAGTAGGACTCTCCAGATGGGCTCTTATATCTACTTTGTCGGTTGTGACACTTGAGCACAATATTGATAACCAGTTGAACTTAGATGTAATCATTGAGAAGTATGCCAAGCAAAAATCAAGAAGTCACTTTTCTGTAGGGTGTCGTTTTATTTACTGAACTTTTTTTGTTTTTTTATCCACTTCACCATGAAATCTTTTTATAGCAATGAATTATGGAAACCCTTTTTTGTTCTAATGAGCATCTCTACCATGGCGTTCGTCTGCCTTTTTTAATCTAAACTTTCTAAAGTATTTCAAAACACATGATGTTGGAATCAAGTTTGAACAAATGGCTTGACTTGGGTCCGATTTTGGACCCTTTCAAAGGCGTGTGTCAACGCTTATGTCACATCTAAATCGTCTGCCATTATGTTGCCCAGCATTGGTAGTCAGTACTTGACTAGTATACAAAGTATGAACTATGGGGTGACGTCTTTTTTTAATTATATAAATTAAGAATAAATACGTTCGTCACGCGAACTGTTCGGCAAACTTGCATTTTTTTTATATTTCCAAGCAACTAGCATCTACTGATAAGTATTATATACGTGAGCAAGTCAGGTGACTATTTTGTTTGTTGGCTCTCACACTACTATATGAGAGTGGCTTGTGTTGCGTAGGTGCGTCGGTATGTTGGCCAGCATTAGCGGTTCCAGTACGCGAAGAGAGTTCGGACGAGACCGTCACACACGCCATGGCGCCGGCGGTGGAGGATATAATTGCGTTGGATGGTGCTGGGACGGAGACGCTGGCGACGGTGCCACCAAATACAGCTGTTGACGAAGGACCTATAGCCAGGGATAATGATAGGCCTTCCTCGGCGGCAGCGTAAGTTGGTGTTTGTATATTTATATATTAACTAGTTGATTACCCGGCGTTGCCTGGGATTTTTTTGTTAAGCCTGGTCTACACGTAAATGTTTTGTCGTCAGTCTTGCATGTCATGGCAAGACTGACACAAATCGTGCAGCTACACTATTCAAACTTTCTCTCAGTCTTTTGCTAAGTCTTTCGCTCAGTCGCTCCAAAATCGTGCTATTTGGACGCTTTTATTTTTGCACTCTCTTTACGATGAACTGTACGAAATGGGTTGATCTCTTTTGTGAACAACTCTTTTGTTGCTTCACGATTCATTTTTTTGTACTTATTAATCAAAGCGGCGTATGCTTCGTTTTTCTTGTCTCAGTTACTGTTGTTTCGAAATAATCCTGCAGGTAACAGATAACAGTTACACCTGGATTGAACAAACACCTATTGCGTGCAGGTACGACACGCGCTTGCGCAGTTCGTCAGAATTGACGTTCCCGCCTTGAAGATATAGAAAATTATTCTTCAGTAAGCTGTTGGCCGCCGCTGGAACGACAGTGAATCATAGACAGCTGATATTCCCTCTCAAAGGGGTAGTTCAAATTTACGCCACCAGGGCGCGCCAGTGACCGGCTGAAGATTTAATAGGGTTCGAAGGAAATATTTCTGAATTCCTGCGTCAGATAGCGCGGCGGTAGCTCGACCTTGACCGTCGAATAATATGATATTCATCTGNTTTATTGTATATTTTTAGGGCTGCCTTTGTACGAGCAACGAGACGAAGAATAAAAAATACGTATTGTATCGTATATAATTTGTTTTATGCTCATTTTTTCATATTGAAACATTTATTTAACATTCACATTATAAATAGTGTGAATTATTTCTTGATTGAACATATTATTGGCGAGGCAATTGAATTTCTTCACGACAATGAAATCTTGTTTTTTATAAGCTCCAATGAGATTAATTCTTCTTCAACAATAGGTGTATATTTTTTATTGAAGTGATCTTCTTTGCATTCATTCTTGTGAAAATACTATTCCTAGGAGCCTGGTCCAGCCCAGAAGTCTTCAAGCTGATTATACTTCGTGTTTTGTGTTGAACACTGTAATCCTCAGATTTTACTTGCGAGAGGCAAGGAAAACTTTGGTACAGGTCTATGAACTCAGTGAAAATTTCGTGAGTCTAGTGTCGTAAGTCTGCCATGTTATTTTGCCACTACACGCACTAAAATAACAGTTGGAGCTTCTGGCACCACCGAGAGTATACTGGTAGCGGAGTTAAATTTGAGCTATATTACTGATATGCGTTTACAATCACAGACTTGTCGGAAGTCTTGCATGTACACAAAGCTCCAGCCCATCAGTCTACACCGAGTTTGTCAAACTTCCGTCCACACGTAACGTTGTATTTGACAAATCTGACATGATGATGCAATAGTGACGACAAAACGTGTCGTGTAGATCAGGCTTTAAACCGATCTTCTTTGCTAAGGAAAAACTAAAATCTATGAATATTGTAAGACCAAAATTTTACTTATATTGGTTTAAAAATATGTAAGTTCAGCATCATAATTTTACAAACTCATAACCATACAGCTTTAATACGACACTTGATTGTATATACTATTTTCACCTTTAGCAGCGAGAATAAATAAATTCTTGGATGAAACCACCTTTGAGCAAGCAAAGTAAAGCTGTCCATGATAGAAACAAATCTATCGAAACTTCACCAATTAGTCTAGATCACTTCACTCGTACTTAGGGGTATTTAACCCCAAAATGTGCTGAAATTATACAGCATCATGCCACTGTTTATCTGAAAGGTCCCGAAATCTATGGATCATGCACGTCTTTTTCGATTAAATATTTTTGCACGACTCTTCCTTTCCACTCCAACCATGGATTTTTAGAGCTCCCCCCCCCTAATCCCAATGGTGGCCCAACTCTGGCATAACATCGGTAGTGTCTATTCATCTCAGCATCTCAGATGAAACGATTATAAAATTAAACTATTCGTCCAAATTTTACGATTTAAAGAAGTTTTTAATCTTTGCAAAATATACAAAAACATTAAGTTTGATGATAATTAATTTTCCTTCTTAAATGACTGTCTTAAAATACTTCTATTTTTAATGACATTTTTTCAATTCGCGGACTTTCTTGTAGAACTCTTTGAGACGAACAATATTGACATTTATAGTCGCACCTATCTTTAACCGTTTAGACAGCGTGAATGAATATACTTTTCTTTTTTTCCAATTTCATAGACATTTATGGTCAAAATCTTTTCATACGTAAAAAAGCCTATGTTCTTCGTAAATATCTTAACTACATCCTTGCTTAATTTAATCACGATAGGTTCAGTTGTCGTGATTTCGTAGCAGACAGACAGAAACACTCTCGCATTTCCCACTTATGTATTAGTATGGATTACATTTGAACAGCTCAACAAAATTGTGCTACTGTAAAAACACATTGAAATTACTAGAACGTTTCAGAGATTTTTGCTCTTATGGTACAGTAGGTTTTCAAATTTGGCTGTTATTTCAATGGATAAAAGAATTTCAGAAGAAACGTCTCCCTGTTTAACACAAAATAAAGAGTCGAAATCGGAATTGTCTTGAATAAAATCATCTGCCAGATTTTTATTTCTTGATTCCATAATTTGTGGATGTACATTGTAATAATCAGTAAATATTTTACATTCGACAGAAATTGATAGGTGAACTTTTCCAATATTGAGAGCAAAGTCAGGACTAAATTACAATTACTCAATCTGATGAATAGTTACATTAGTAATAGATTTATTCAAGCAGATAATACGGGAAAATGGTATATAAATCTTGATAGCAAGACTATACTCGTACTTACAAATTCGTTTATAAAAAATATTTAAAATTAGCTCTGTGGAGTTGAAAAATCTTTCTAATAGCTTGGGCTCTAATGACCTCGATGTTGACGAGCCCTAAAGCCCCAACCAAAAAAAAAATCTAATAGCTGTTGTATAAGATTGAATGAACAATAAAATGTAATATGTTATATCATCAAAAACTAATAATTTTTTTCCCCAACGACAATTTTTCAACTAGAATAAATGTTTTACATTTTTCTATATTTTTCTATTAAATATTTCTTGCTTTGAGAAGAAAAGCAGAAATAATAAAAGAAGGTACACTCGAGTGGTGCTAGTCCCTATTCTAGTTCTAGTATTTATTTATTATGTTCCAGTTAATATTAAGTAATGTGAATTACTTGTATCGCGCCATTGTTATAGTTTTGATTTATCATCAATATACAAAATTATTTTACTGCATTATTTGTTTGACTTATTATTAGTAGTAGAAATACTGGTGCACGGATGTTTACATTATGTCCATAGACCCATCTCGACCCATCGTTTCACAGGTGTAGCTTTGGTGTCCATTTGCTTTGATCGGAATCGATTCATTCCGAAAAGGAAATTAGTTTTTGTCGTCCGTACGGTCCTACGCAGTTTTTAACTGGGTTTTTGTAAATTACTAATATTTTTTATATTTTATGGATGTAGATCTTGATTTGACTGATACTTCTCATTTTTGTACTGTGCTCTCGGAATTTGTTCAGAAACGGAGAGTTTCTGTTCAAGGATATCTTGTTTAAATATTCACACATCATCATCTAAGAAGGCTCTTCTGCCATCAAAATACTACATCTATATCAGTTCCTGAAAGTCAACAGTCCCATGCAAACCTATGGACAGCGGGAAGATAGATAAAGGAAGGTTCAAACGAAAAGTGACATGAATCTTTTGTTTCAAGATATACAGGCTTTGGCTGATGACTTGGTTTGTCTCAGAAACAAACGTTTTAAGTTATTATTCGCAAGCAATCCTGATTTGAAACTGCGTTGTGTCTTCTATATCAGTTTTGGTGTCATGAAAATGTAGCAACGAGAATTTGCATGAAATTTATTTAATGTACTGAGAAATTGATCCCTTTTTATGGGATCCATACAGTTTGATCATGAGCGACACACATGGTTCACAGTTTTTTCTCGTAATATTTAAAATAATGCTAGTTTACCTGATTTTTTACTGTTTCCTTTGTTATTATTATTCTTTTCATAAGGAAGGATTTTCGAGGTTCCTAAAGTCAACGTTAGAATGCAACTTAACAATTTACGAAGTACAATCTAATGAGTCGGTGTAAAATCTACGTATCAGAAAGAACATTTTCTTCCGAAGTATGATCGAAGTGTATTTGCGTAGTAAAGAACGTGATGAGAAATTGTACGGATCCCTTTCTCACTACCTGTACGTGGTAATGTACCCTATATACTGAATCTTTTGAGGAATGCGTGCTTGTGTGTGTAGCAAACGTCGACCTCAACGGGAAGAAGACCCTGACAAACCATGGCAGCAGCGGCCTCCACGCAGCGAATGCAAGAAGGTAGACGAAGGTGCGGGATCTAATGGAGGTCCTTCGAAACGACGCAAAAGGGGTCCCGTCGACACAACAGGGCGCCTTGCTGCCTTACGTTTGGCTATGCGTAAACATGGTGTACAGGCCTACTACGTCCCTTCGGGCGACGAACATCAGGTGAGTCCTATAATGCTTTATAACGCACCAAACAGATAAACAAAAGGTGTAAATATATTATTTGAATATCCAAATCCAAAATAAACTTTCATCTATAGAGATTGAATTTTTTTTCTCGGTTGATTTGAAAGGAATGACCTTAAAACATTTTACTCATTTCATAATGATTTTTCTCCTTTCCTTAAATAACGCTCTATAAACTCCAATTTTTCTTACTAGAGTGTCAATAATTAACTGAAGGGTTTAGCTGATATTATATGAAATCTCAGTTTGAAAAATTACATTCATTTGAGTTGTCCAATGTCAAAAACTACACTATAATATCTACAAAGTCATTAAGATAAAACAATTTGACATTTTTACCTATCTTATCTGGGGTTTTCTTAAAATCCCTTTGCAGAAATATAGAGATTAAATTATACATGATGGAATAAATACATACATAAAAGTATCCGAGTTGGAACGAAGTCAGACCGAAGGTATGATATTAACTCATGTAGTAAATTCGTGTTTTCTTGTTGATATTTTACTCGACTATTGCTGAAGAATACAGTGGAAGTAACATTTGTAGGTGAAAATATCCCCAAAACGTAGTCATTAAGGTACAAAGCAAGATATGCCAGGTATCAGTTCAAGGAAATCTCTACGAAACAAGAATACCAGTTGGATTTTTATCTCAATCGATATTAAAAAATCCATATCTGAAGTTTATTGAATTTACTACAAGATAACAAATGAAGAAAATTTTAATTTCAACTTAAAAATGTAACGCACAATGAGCGACTACTCATACGCAACATATACACATTTTCCTTTCAGCATTTACGCATTCACAATACGTATGAGTAATTCCAAATTTCGGAGTTTTAACTTCACTAAAAGTCATACTTCTCAGTCTGTAATATTTCGAAAAGGTGTTTATCGTAGCCGAATTCTGTGATATGTACCCAATTCTTTATTCTTCTCATATCGCCACTGGTATTCACTGAATATAATTCCATTAACGTTAGTGGTTTACTAATTGAAAAGGTAAAATTAAACATCTCAGCAAACCTTTTTTTTTTTTGTGGGGCTTTACGGCTCATGTCGACATCAAAGGTCATTGGAGCCCGAAAAACTTGTACAGGTAGGGAAAATGCAGTTACGCACTAGGAAGAGCCAACATGACTCCCCGCGTGTGGGACTCGTCGAATGATTCAACCCTACCCACTAAAAACCCTCCTGATCTACAACATACCAAAACATATCTCACAACATACATCAAATGGAGGGGGGGCTACAATGACGGGGGTACATAACATGAGGGGGGACAAAGAATAAGGGGGGACAAAAAATGAGGGGTAGGACAAAAAATGAGAAAAATGAGGAAAATGAAAGATACCCTAGCCTTAATAGCGTCGGGATCGAAAAGAACAAGAGGTGACCAAGGAAGGTCAGAAAAGAGAAAGGAAGGAGCATAGCACAAGTAAGTGGAGGTAATGCCATACTCCCAGCAAACCTAATAACAATGGTTCGTATGCTTTTTTATATTTCAAAATTATTTTTTCAATTACTCTCACATATAAAACCCATTCCCCCCTGTACCAAAGTAGTGCTAGGGATTTATTTTTTACGTGAATGCTGAATTTTGATTTACGCGATATTAGGATGTCTATATCAACTTAACGACACCAAAAACTGTAGACTCGTCACTGGTGGCTTGCCCGATAATTTGGACATGGCATTCCCTTCCCTAGGGACCAATACGAGCTCATTTCGGACTTTGCCGTCTTCTAAAATGCAATTGCTCCCGGCACTACAGAGTTATGGTGGGATTCATACATAAAACATTCCAACGGCAATTAAACTCCCTTTGGGATGGATTTTCGTAAAATCCGTTCTAAGCGGATGTCTACTTCCTATAAAGAACGTATTAGCCAAATTGCAAGTTTATAGTCTTCGTAGTTCCTGAGATTTCGTGATTAGTGAATGTCAGTGAGTGGTATATCGCTTTTATATATTTAGATATATATGTTACGCACAAAACCCGAATTCAGCCATTGGACGGAAAAAACGACAAAACCTTGTTTTGCCAGATGCGCTTTTGCCAGAACTAGTTTTGAGCGTTTTTAAGGAAATAGTATTGAACATTTTCACAACAGTGAAGTTTCGTGTACTTTAAGCGGATATAATTTCTAGAGTATTTACTGTGGTTAATATGTTATTTCCATGCATGAGAAAATGTCTCATTTCCACTATGTGGTGTTTCTAATACTCAGATTGATGGAAAATTTACACTTCTATGATATATGTCCACGATTTTAAAATTAACCATTTTATGAACTGAGGTGGAATATTAATAAAACACAATAATATAAGCCTATAAATTATTTTCTTCTACNTATATATAACATTGGATATATGTATGGTGCACTATAACTGTCGACTTTCTGAAGCAATTTCAACGATACTTCGTACAGCGATGACTCACTATCCGGTAACAAACATTGTGTCGGTAACACATTACTTGCACTCGTAGGGAGGGGTGGGAAGGGAATTATGTTTAAAAATCATCGGAGACAACCGATATTGGTATTTACTACATTTTTGAGAATGCTGAAGTGGAGAGTAATATTTGCCATGCCGCATAAATCTACGATCATCCCCTATGATCGAATCTATACCCTTCGTCTATGGGGTGAGAGGGAGAAAATATAAAAGTTATCGGAAATAATCGCTATTAGTGTTCGGACTATAGTTATCTGGGTCACTGAAACTTGTACTAACATTGCCGATGACACTGAAGCCTACGATCGACCCTTATATATCCCTACGGAACGGGATGCTATTTTCAAGTTATAGAAAGTGATATAGAAGTGACCAATACACAATTTTCTGATTTAGTGTAACTCAAAATTATGTGTAATGATATTCTGATATATTTTTTGTAATATATATTTTGTGTAATGATATTCTGATATAGAGGAAGTCAAAATTCAGCTTCAGTGGGTAAAAAAAATCCCTCCTAGCATCCTCTGGGGATGGGGTGGGAAGAGGATGAAGTTTAAAAGTAACCGAAAACGACCGATATTGGTGTTAAATGTATTACTTTCTGGGTCACTGAAATGAATAGTGACATCCCCGATTCTGCATAAGTCCATGATAATCCCCCGTTCACCCCATCAACCCTAGAGAAGGAGATGTCATATAAAAATGAGCGAAAATGACAAATTCACAGTTTTTGGCATCGCTGAGATGAAAGGTGTTACCCCTGATATTGTTTAACTCATAATTCAGTCCTCATGGAAATGACACACTCCTTTATCCACTAAACGGAGTGGAAATGACATCAAATAGTTTTCAGGGTTGCTGAGGTTGATAATTGATCAGCCAATGCTGTTTAAATAACATGGAGGTACGGTACCCTAGGACCTGAGGGTGACAAGGGCGAGACATAAAAGTAATGTGAAATGACCAGTATTAGAGTCAAATCCATAGTCTCCGGGGTTGCAGAGATGAATTTTTAAAATCAAAGGGGAGGGTGGGAATGGTGTATCATGTAAAAAATATCTAAAATTATTGATGGAAGTGTCGAGTTTATAATATTCACGGGAGAAATAAGAATTTTAGCGGGAGTACATTCATATCTACATTCGTAATCATTGTTTCATTCAGGACTATTACACATTAGGGTACATACAAAACTGACAATCTTTAACGTTATCGTGTGGATGGTCTATATTTTTTATTTTAGTATCTTAAATTAACTCTAATTGACCTTTTTTAAATAAGAATTTTGAAAAAATCCTTTCACAGTGAGATTACAATACAATTCAAATCGAATGGGAAATTCTAGAACTTATTTTATAGATCTTTGATTTCACAATCTTTACATACAACAATCATATATCAAATTACTGCACAAGATACAGCGAAAATAAAGTACAATGCTGTAAGGGCGAACGACGAAACCCTGAGATTTATACCCCTTTGCGACCATCAAAGAATGAAATATCAAAAAATATAAATTTCCGTTATTAGATAATCTAATTACAATGTTTACATACAGACATATTCAATTAGTTCGTGAGATGCACGCTCTCAATGCATCAATGTGAGACAGAACTATGTAAATAAATAATCAAAACAATTTTCATCCTGTAATAAAAATTATAGAAAATAGAATTATCTAAAAATGCAACAAAATGCCAAATTTCATGTCATTAGCTTGACGAATCAGCGAGGTAGGTCTCTGAAGTCCCATATGTGAAAGTGCAACATTCTGTCTCGGTACATCGAGTAAAATCAATTCAATCTAATCTTTTAATAAAGAGCTTTTTCTAAAACAAGGTTTTATTTACAAAGTACTGTGCTGAAAGATAAAAATTCAAAATGAAAAAAGTAAAACTAAAAAATACCCTTCTTTGATCACTTATTTTAAGGGCAAGATCTAAAATTTCTGAAAAATACTTATAGTATTTAAAATTTTACATTGCTTTTCCTTCCCAAGAGGTACTACGAGTATATAGTGGCTGATCGGGGACTTTGATGTCATTGGAAATATCACTACTAGTTTCAGAGACCCCTAAAACTATGATCTCAAAACTAATAGCCGTCATTTTAAATAATTGTTACACATCAACCCCTTCTTACCCCCTACCCACTGGGTGTATATCCCTTGTGGAGAGTGACCGTGGACGTAGGTTGCATTCAGTTTAATTCAGCTGTACCAAAAAGGATGTATTCCACCAATATCGGTGGTTTTTCATTGTTTTAACTTGCCACCGTATTGCCTCCCCTTCTTATGGATTCTCGGAGCATATTATCTCCTCTGTGGATTAATGGTGAACTTATTGGGGTTGTCCTAATCCATCTTTACGGTACAGAAAAATATAGTTTCCAATCAAATATTTTTTCTATTATGTTTACTTGTCATTCCCTTCCCACCACTTCCTTGGAAATGCCAGGGTTGTCTTATTTCCACGGTGCTTGTTGTCAGGTAGTCATCTGTGTACCAAGTTTGGTTCAAATTGTTTCAAGTATTATGGAGTTATGGATACCCATTTCAACCCGCTCACGGATAGATTTTCGTAAAATCGTACGATAATCATCTTTTGTCATGAAAACTGCACATATCTGTAAAATTACTGGTCGATTGGAAACTTGAACGTGGCTGAAAAATAAAATTACGAAATTGGATATGGATTTTACAAACAACATAAATGACGAATTTGGAAACATACCCCGTATCACTTTCTTGGGTAGATTTTCCTAAAATGATACCATAACCTATTGTCATGCAAAATACACTCTTATACACATACATACATCGAACGGAGCAAGTTAAATAAAAGCTTGTAATATACTCGGGATGAATACTTTTATACCAATCTGAACATAAAAACTCACAAAAGCGCGTAATTATCATTTTCTCTCATACCTCTTGTACGAAAATAACATTTGATCCGTACTCAATACTAAAAAAAGAATTGGCATCGAATAAAAGAGTTTCATTATTGTTGAGGGGGCAAAACTAGTTTTGGACGGTTCTCTTTTGCCAGAACTAGTATTGAGCACTTTGAAAACGCTCAAAACTTATGGCAAAAACGAATCTGCCAAAACTAGTTTTTGTTATTTCTTTCGTCCAATCACCGTACTCGGGTTATGTGTGTAACTACAAAAGTAGAAAATAAAACACACAAAAGAATTTTAGAAGTAACAGTTTCGGCTTCAGTCTTCGCCACGTTCATAAATTTTGTTTAAACTTGTATATAAATTTAAGGATCTATAAATTTATTGTCAAAAAACAGTACAGACTGCGTATGACCACGTGGAGGACAATAAACTAATTTACTCTCCAGAAGCAAGCAAGGGACCATCCCATCAATTACGATCAAGGGCCCTAAGGCAGAGGTGGATTCAAAAATTTCAGCAAAATTTCCTAGATAAGATAAAAAGTTAGCTGCGAGTTATAATACATATATAATGTCAATATGTTTGTAATTTAACGCTAATATGTTTGTAAATTTACATGTACAAGATATTATCAAACTATAGATTATTCTGAGTATAATGTTTAAAAATCAAAAGAATTGAAATAACACTAAATTCACGATTTATTGTTACAATAAACACGCCCCTAGACAAAGCCTAGAGAACCTGTATAAGAAATCCACCTCTACCCGAAGGAAAAACGGAGAAAAACACAACCGTGCCAAATTAATGTACACAACCGTGCCAAAGTTGAGTACACATAAAACTAAATTAATATGAGACATACGGCAACACAATCATGCAAGAAAATAGTTTTTGAAATCGTTATAAGTTATTTAAAAAGTGCTACAGCAATGGCGTGATAAAGTTTACACGGATTTAACTTTTATTAAAATTAATAAATTANTGCTTAATTGGGAATTAAGATTGTCAACGTGACAATTCCATTTGAGGTTGTCTTGAATATGGAGACCTAAGAATTTTGTATTCGTAACAGTTTTTAATTGTGTTCCGTTTAAAGAAAGAGAAACCTGGGGTAAGCATTTTGTGATAGTATTGTGAAATGACATAGACACTGTTTTGTCAGTGTTTACTATGAGACGATTTGCATGGAACCAAGTCGAAAGGTTAGACAAAACGTTTTGAGCATTGGCGTGTTTACATAGTAAATTAGAGTCATCAGCAAAAAGAACCATTTTGCAATCTGATGCGGATGATGACATGTCATTCACATACAATAAAAAGAGTATAGGGCCGAGAATTGATCCTTGGGGTACTCCGCAAGTAAGTGGCTTTGTTTCTGAAAGACAACGCTGAAGTATTTTATTTTTAGTATAGGATATTTCTAC
>NNCF01126572.1:155762-168273 GCA_002313205.1 Laupala kohalensis | reverse complement strand
ATGTATATATTATCACATTTATTGTATTTATTTATAGTTCATTAATTTTGTTCATATTTTTGAACTAAAATAAAAAATCATTAAATTAATTGTTCAATTTTGAAATGTAATTACGTCTTGAAGAAAAATGAAACGACGGTCAGGTTGACGTTGGTCAACTGAAGGAGGGGAAATATGTCTGATTTGTTTCAAATCCAGACACGGATACTTCAGCCTCTTTTATGTTGTTTGGGACCATATAAAAATCGACAGCGTCTAGTATCGTCAAATGACGGCTTCTGGAGACCGTCAGACCATATAAAAACAAGTAGAGCTGGGGTCGTGTGGCATATTACAAAGTCGTGACACATCCACCCTCTTGGGAAAGGGCACTCTGAGTCTGCGTAAGAGCAGACGGAAATAAAATGGGACAGTAAGTGTTGAGTCCCTTTAGAAATTCAATGAAGATAAATAACCGACCTTCCAGAACCTTTCGACATCGTGACGCATCGTCGAGGGTAAGGACAGATCAGAAATACCAACGAGATACTGATGGTGACAGGGGTGAATATATTGTGATCAAGACGTCACATGAATAGGATTGATCGAAAGAATGCGTGACCAAGAAGTCGCGGACCAATTAGAAAAGATAATTTGAGATTTGGTGGGTCTTCACAACAGGCATTGATTGGCCAAGAAATGATGACGTTTGTCAAGGGCGAAACTAGCTTCATTCGTGTGAGAGGAGCGGGGAGTAAACTGGACATTATAAAATTTCGGGTTTGACTTGGTAACGTATCAGAGAAAAAAAATCTTCATCATGGTAATAATCATCATAGAACTATCGAGAGTTTAGTGAGAAAGCTTGGAGACGAAGCTTAGAGACGAAGCTTAGAGTTAGAGCTTAGTGATCAATGACTGTTGAATGCTCTGCTCAACTGTTCGTGGGAGTTTGATCCTTAGTGAGTGCGGTTATGTAATTGATATTTACGCGTCGAGAACTGATCAATTAATGATCTTGTGGACAATGCTGGGTACACAATGAACTCATCAGACTTTTTGTGTGATAATTCGGGAAATGGACATTGGCGAGACTTCGGAGACTGATGAGTCCTTCGCTCAAACATCAATGAACTCTGAATGTAGCCGCTAATACACTTCAGCACACCATTGGCTGGCGAACGTCATCGACACTTCTTGCATCTACTGACATCTCAAGACCACTCTGAGTTAAGTGTTATTTAAGTGATAGATCATAGTGTTAATTTCATCTTCTGTCAACATGAAAATGTACTATCATGTAAGAGCAACTTTTGTTTAGGCACGTGCAACATATCTCATAAATAAACTAGATGTGATTCAAGAAAGTAAAATAATTTAATAAAACAAGTAATGAATGTGATCTGATAGCCTTCAGCTAGTTATGACAAACGTCTCTCAAATATGTTCTTAAAGTTATTATTAATAAATTTTAAGGAATCATATTCATGTAATTAAATGAAAATTTGTTGAAATAATAGTTTGCTTAGTATTCGTAAAGTTTCATGTTGTTATTAGGGGGGAATGTGCAATGGTAAATTTGTGTTAATTTGTATGGGTGTGAGAAGGAGAAATTTATTATGTATTACTTCTTACAAAGTGTAGAATTACCAATTATCTTGGAAACATGTGTTATCTTTTCGAAGAATTAATGTGTGTTTTATGGTTTAGTAACGGCCAACCTATGACCTTCTTAGGAAATCCTTTTTTGTGCATTAGTGTCATATTTATTATAGTAAAATCCTTAATTATCAGTCAATGAATTAATTAAGGAAGGTAACAAATTTATTTTACCTTAATTTAAAAGTGTTTTTCGGTACAGTTGATGCTCTACTTGTAGCTATATTTTCGTATGTTGAAATTGGAACTACTGAATAAGGTCTCAAATTTTAAATAAATATTGATTATAGTATTTGTTACAATTGGCACTCCAGCGTGGAGTCACGAATTTTCAAAAGCTATAGATCGTATAAATTTGTTACAATATATAATTATTTTATATATTATATTTTATTATTATGTATTAATTAATTTCCAATCCAATTAATGAGTTAGAAGAAATTGTAATTAGTGTACAGCAAATTAATATTGTAATAAAATTGTACATTTAAAAATCAAGTTTTATCAGTAAAAACGAGAAGATAATTTTTTCTAATGTTGGGATGTGAACCCAATACCTATTTTTGATTACCTTCTTTTTTTTAAGTAGATAAAAGTATAAATTTTGTAATAAATCTCATACTAGGGAATGATATATGTACGTTTAGTGATAAAGGGAAATACCACACACTGGCTGACTAATCATGAAGTCTCAGGAATTACAAAGCCTCAGGAATTACAAAGTTGAAGTTTGAGGAGTTGGTTTCTTATTGAGCGTCAACATCACTAAAAAAGTATATTACAACAGTCCCCTCCTAATGGGGTGTAATGGGAAATGAAATGATTTATGTATGTATCCCACCATTACTCAGAAGTGTCTGGAGCAATTTCAACCAAACATAATACAAAGATGACTGACTAACCGGCAGCAAACACTGTGGGTGCAAGACTTCCCTGGCTCCCCTTGGAAGTGAGAAAAAGATATATGCAGAAATAATGATATTAGATTCGAAACCAAAGTTGGATTAGACACAAGGAAAAACCGATATTAGATTCACAGTGTTCGGTGCCATTGAGATATACAAGGACTTCCCCGACGCTTCGTAAGTTCATAATCAGCCCACTTTAGAGATAACATATCCCTAGCACTCTTGCGGTACGGGGGGATGAGAACAGTTAACAATAATCAAAACACGACCGTTATTAGTGTTAAATAAATCAATTTTTGGAACTACTGAAAAGACGTGAAGCCCTCAACGCCATTCATCCACGATCACCCCCTATAAGGAATAAACACCCTTTATGTTGGGGTGGGGGGATGAAATGTACAGATAATCGAAAAAAGCGATATTAGTGTTAAGGTCGTTGTTTTCGGGGTCGCTGAAATTAGTAGTGACATTCTAGAAGGTGACAAAGTCCTAAATGAGCCCGTATTGGCCCCTAGGGAAGGGAATGACATGTCAAAATTATCGAACATGCCACCAGTGACGAGTCTACAGTTTTTGGTGTCGAGTTGATAGAGACATCCTAATATCGTGTAAATCAAATTTCAGCACTCACATAAAAAAGAAATCCCTAGCAGTACTTGAATACAGGAGGGAATGGGTTTATATGTGAAAGTAATTGAAAAATAATTTTCTCTTACGCACAAAAACCAAATTTGGGTGATGCGTGTTTGCCTGAACTAGTTTTGAACATTTTCAAAACAACAAAAATTTGTTCTGAGCGTTTTAAAAATCACCTCTGTCAGTTTTAAACGTTTAGTTATTGCCATAACTAGTTTTTGAGCGTTTGAAGGACAGAACTAGTATGGAGCAGATAAAGAAGTTGTGTGTACTTTAATGGGACGTAATTTCTATAGTGTTTTCAGTATTGTTAAAATGTTATTTTTATCCATTAGGCATTTATATAAGAGATTTATTTCCACTGGGGAATGTTTCTAGTTATTTCAACATCTACGGCCACTACAATCAAGCAACCGAAGTCTGCCGATCCACGGTCCCCCCGATGTCCATCTCGGGGTCGATATTGACAGAGAACTTCTAACACCAAGATATCCTTTAAGTTTTTAAAGTCAGCTTCAAATGTTGTTGGCTCATCTTCCTTTAGTCGTCGACGCTCAAGGAGCAAAAATAGTGGACTTCTAATGTACGCGGGTGATCACTCTAGTGTAATGTAATGTACGCGAGTGATCACGGTGACTCTCCTGACGAAAGGGACCACAGCTAGAGCTGATTTATTGTCGTCAACAAAAAGAAATCAAAACATCGCAGAAAGAGCAGATGAACTCCAGTCATGGCTCTTCTTTCCTGGAATTTGAATGGCATTCATGTCCGTTCAGATGACCTTAAACTCTTATTGTCTCGTTGTTCTCCTCTAATAGTATGCCTTCAGGAAACACATTCTACCAAAACACTCTTTTTTCTCTCGTGGTTATACCTGTTATACGGCGGACTTAGAAGACGGCCTACGGGCATACGGTAGAGTCGCTGTGCTCGTAGACGCTTCAGTCTATGCCAAAGAAGTCTCTATATAAAGCGTCTTTGAGACCATATGTATGAGGGTGAGCCTACCATCCCTTACATTTACTTTGTAATATTAATAACCCCCCTCGACAGTCATTCACGAAAAAAGATCTTGCCAGTCTTATGGAACAGTTACCTCCCACATTTCTTATCGTCGGGGATCTCAATGCTCATGATTCGATTTGGGGTTCTTCACACAACTTCCCAAAGGGCGATATAATTGAAAAACTGTTAGATAGCCGAGATATAGAGCTCCTTAACACGGACCACTACACCCACTTCTGTACAGCTTCCCAATATTTCTTGGTGCTGGATTTAGTCATCTGCAGTTCCTTTCTTTCCCCAATCTTAGACTGGACAGGTCTTGACGATCTACATGGAAAATGACCACTACCCGATTCTTATACTTTTCAACGTCTTTAGCCCCTCGGTTTCAAGCCCCTCTCAGTGGATATTGAAAAAAGCATACTAGGATGTGTTTAAACTCAACATCAATCTTTGCGATGAACCTTTAGCCGATGTGGATGCTATGGCATCCCATTTCACCAACGCGGTTCTCGAAGCCGCCGATGTCGCCATCCCTAAATCACCATGTAATCCAAGGCATTGCCCTGTTACATGGTGGAATTCGGATTGCGCAAAGGTGGTCGGCGCTAGAAAGAAAGCTTGAGCGCGGCTTAACAAGTATCCCACTGTAAAAAACCTCATTGAGCTTAAAAAGTGCAGAGCCAGAGCAAAACGAACTCTTCGAGAAAATAAGTCGTCCTCTTGGACGTCTTACATTTCATCTCTTACAAGCCGTACTCCATCACCAATCGTATGGCAGAAAGTACGCAAGATTCAAGGTACATGGTCCTCCTTTTCCATCCCTGGTTTCATTGTAAATGCACATCTCGAAACTTCACCCGAAGTCATCGCTGAGGAACTACGAGCATCGCACTACGAAAGAGTCTCTAACTCCTCCGGTTTTTCTCCAACGTTTCTTCCACAGAAAGCTCGCGCGGAAAAGTGTTGCTTGGATTTCTCGAGTTGCAGAGATCAGGAATATACCATTCCTTTCTCTATGTTGTGAGATACGTTTTGGTGTGTTGTAGATGAGGAGGGTTTTTAGTGNACACGCGGGGAGAGTCATATTGGCTCTCCCTAGTGCGTAACTGCATTTTCCCTACCTGTACAAGTTTTTCGGGCTCCAATGACCTTTGATGTCGACATGAGCCGTAAAGCCCCACAAAAAAACATAAAAACGAAGCTGACCTCTGCCCCTGCGGCTTCGAAAGATACAGCCTCTGGTCCTGATCAAATACATTACGCGATGCTCTTCCAGAGATAGGCATAAAATTCCTTCTAAAGTCATTTAACTGTATTTGGAATGAGCATACCGTCCCTGCTCAATGGCGTGAGGCCATAATTATTCCACTTCCGAAGGAGGGAAAAGATCGTTCTAATCCGTCGCACTTTCGACCGATTTCTCTGACAAGCTGCGTTTGCAAATTGTTAGAAAGAATTATCAATCATCGCCTTGTTTGGTCTCTGGAATCGCGAAACCTTCTGACGAATATCCATTGTGGTTTCATAAAACAGTGGTCAACGCTAGACCACCTTGTTGCGTTGTCATCTACCATCTCATCAGCGTTTGTATTAGAGGAACACCTTGTAGCCAGCTTTTTTGACCTGGAAAAGCTAATGACACAACCTGGAGGTACGGAATCCTACGCACATTGCACTCGTGGGGATTCCGAGGCTGCCTTACTCTGTTCCTGGAGAGCTTCCAATCTCAACGCTTTTTCCGCGTTAACCTCGGTACTTTTTTATCATTGACTCGTCCTTTGTAAAACAGTATCCCACAGGACTCACTCTCTTTGTTACTCTCTTTGTCATAGCCATAAACAGCATTGCGTCAGTGGTTCGAGAACCGGTTTATGCGTCTGTCTTCGTTGACGACTTCACCATGTATTGTTCGTCTAGCAGCATCTCTGTCACCGAGAGGCAACTGCAATTAGTTTTAAACAGTTTACACGAGTGAAGCATGTCTTCCGGGTTTAGTTTTTCTGTTTCCAAGTCATGCTGTATGCATTTCTGTCGGATATACATTCTTAAAATGATCCAGATCTTTTTCTTGGGGGCCAACGTCTTCCTTTTGTTGACTCCGCAAAATTCCTAGGTCTCACATTCGACCGCACACAAACTTGGCGCAATGACATCCGAAAACTACAATCCTGTTGTAATTCTTCCCTAAACCTCCTTCGCTGTTTAAGTGTATCATAATGGGGCGCAGACCGCACTTGCCTTCTACTTCTGTATAGTAGTCTCGTTAGGTCTGTATTAGATAATGGCAGTATTGTATACGCCTCCGCATCACCGTCGACATATCCATCATGCTGGAGTACGCATTGCAACTGGTGCTTCCCGCACTAGTATAGAATGCTTACTAGTAGACGCTGGCGAACCATCTCTTAACAAGAGACGTCATATCCTACTTGGATCTTACGGAGTGAAACTGATGGGGGTTTCAAATTACCCTACTCGGCAACACCTACATTCCCTCAAATTTATTTCATCTTACGCTGCAAGACCTTCGTTATCCCACCCTGCGGGTGTCCGTTTTAAACAATTGCTTGAGGAAAACGTCATCACACAACCTCCACCAGTGAAATACCCACACTCTCTTACACCACCTTGGTTCTTCATGCAACCAACCATCGATTTTCGGTTGTCTAAACTTTTAAAGCAAGACACTCCTGCTGCTGTGTTCCAACAGCATTTCGTAGAACTAAAAAACCTCTATTTGGATCGTATGTACATATACACAGATGGCTCAGCAATGAATAATTCCGTTGGTGCTGCTTTCCACTGCCATAGTGCCACCCGTTCTTTTCGCCTCCATTCCTTTTGCAGCGTGTACACTACTGAGAAATTTGCAATCCTTGAGGCGCTGAAGTTCATTCAGCTATTTTCAATACGGCGTGTGGTTCTCCGCAGTGACTCTATTAGTACTCTGTGGTCTGTGTCTTCACTGTACACTTCTGACACCCTTACGCTGGCAATTATGAATCTAATAAGCCATCTAGTATTTCAAAATTTTGAAATAGTCCTTTGTTGGTTTCCTGGGCACGTAGGTATATTGGGTAATGAAGAAGCTGATGAGGCAGCGAAGCGGGGAACACAGAGGGCAGTCCTTGATCTTTCATCTGTTCCTGCGTCAGATTCAAAGTTTGCCATAAGACCGTCTCTTCTTGGGACATGTCAAGCCGAATGGCAAACTTGCGTCTTCAAGCTGAGGAAGATAAAAGACTCCTTCAAGACTTGGGTGTCATCATTCCGTGCTAGCACACGTGAAGACATAATCCTTACACGTCTTCGTATTGGCCACTGCTATCTTACCCATGGTCATCTCTTACGCGGTGAATCTGCCATCACCTGTGAAACTTGCAACACAACACTTACCGTGGAACACTTTCTTCTGGAAAGTCTCAAATATAGTACCAGCCGACGGTGACACAATCTACCCAGCAGTTTGGACGTTCTGCTTGGGCAAAATGAACCGATTTTGATACGTCTTTTTAGATTCCTTGAGGAATATGGCCACTGGAACAGTATGTGATCTTTCTTCGGATGCCATTACTCAAATCCATACATGAAACGGGGCTCCTTCCACAAGTTCTCGGGAGGGTTTGGATTTAAATCTCTTCTTTTCCTTTGCTTTGAATTTATATTTTCTATCTCTAAATTTAATTTTTTCCTTGTTTTCGTTTTTTACTTTATTATTATTATATTTCGACATACTGTAATTCAGGAGGGTTTTTATTGGGTGTGGTCGAGTCGTTCGGCGAGTCCCACTCGCGGGGAGTGACATGTTGGCTCTCATTAATGCGTGATTGCTTTTTCCCTACCTGTACAAAACTTCTCTCCCTAAATTTACTTTTTTCCTTGTTTTCGGTTTTTATAACGTTTTAGGATTCTTTTGTCTCTTTTTCCTCGTTTTTAATGTTTTGATATATTGTTATTCAGGAGGGTTTTTAGTGTGGTTGAATCATTCGTGGAGTCCCACACGCGGGGAGAGTCATGTTACCTCTCCTTAGTGCATAACTGAATTTTCCCTACCTGTACAAAATTTTAGGGCTCTAATGACCACGATGTCGGCGAGCCGTAAAAGCCCACAAAAAACGATTCTAACATTAACATTTCTATGAACTGAGGCGAAATATTAATAAAACACAAAAATATAAGTCTATAAATTAATTTATTACACCATTTTTATCTATTTACGTGTATAACATTGGACGTATGACTCACCATGACCCTCGGAAGCCTGTAGCAATTTCTAAAATTTGTTACAGCGGTGACTACTATCTGGCCAGAAGCATTTTGGTGTAAGTTATTACTTGCACCCCTAGGGAGGGGTGAGAAGGGGGTGAAATATAAAAATAATCGGAAACGACAGATATTGGTGATGAATATATTTTTGAGGATGCTGAAGTGAAGACTAACACTCCCCTTGCCGCTTAAGTTTACTTATACGCCTTTCGTGTAGAGGATGAGGGGAAAAAATTAAAACAACCGTAAATAAGTGTTGAGACCATAATCCCTAAAACTAAAAGTACAACTCCCGAAGACGCTCTAGCCCACGATCAAACTTTATCTACCCCTACGGAAAGGAATGCTATTTAAAAAAGTGTCGAAAATATTAAAAGTGACCAATTCCCAATTTTCAAGTTTAATAGTGACATACATAGTGTAAGACAAAATTCAGCTTCCAGGGGTAGTAAGATATCCCCAGCTCTCTCTGTGGATAGAATTGGAAGGGTTACGCGGAAACGACCGATAGTGTTGCATACATTACTTTCGGTGTCACATGAATAGTTACATCCAAAATCCCGCCTAAGCCCATGTTCATCCCCCCTATTGATTATATCCCCCAACTATCAACCCTAGAGAAGGATAAGTCATAAGATTTTAATATTATGAAAAATTTACGATTTTTGGCATCGCTGAGATGAAAGGTGTTACCCCTGATAGCGTTAAAGTCTCAATTCAGTCCCCAATAAAGCGCTCCTTCCCCCCCCTCGAAAGGAGATGTAAACGAGATGAAACGAAAAGCAATTTAAAAGGGCTGATTTGCATCGAATAAATAGTTTTCAGGGTTAGTGAGGTAAATAATTGATCCGCGAATACCATTACGTTAAAGTTTAAATCACATGGGAGTAGGGAACCCTTCCAGTTGATGGTGAGAAGACCGAGATGTAAAAATAATGTAAAATGACCTGTAATGGAGTCAAATTCTTAGCTTTTGAGGTTGCTGAAATGCTGAAAAGTGAGTAGGGAATGGTGTAACACGTAAGAATAATCGAAAATGATCGATTTAAGTGTCGAGTTTTGCGATTGCTGAGATGAATTGTTTGACACGTCAAAATTGTCGAAAAGGTCCGATCTTATTGTTGATATCGTAGTTTTCGAGTGCACTGTAATGAGCAGTGACATTCACGGAGACGTTTAAGATCACGAACAGCCCTTAGACATCCGTTTCACCCTTTAGGAAGGGTAAGCCATGAAAAAATTATCCAAAATGATATGGATATCAAGGAAGAGTCCTCAGTTTTCAACGTCGTTGAGTTGAATAGTGTCATCCTGATATTGTGTCTTAATTCATCTCTCATGAGTAATGCCACCCTTACCACCCTTAAGTCAATGAGAGAGGGGTGGGAATGGGATAACTTAATACAAAATGAAAAGGACTGATTTGCGTTCATTCCACAGTTTTCAGCGTTTCGATATGAAGAATTTTACTACCAATGCCGTTATGTTGAAGTTCAAACCACACTGTATGTTTAACACCCTTCTAGGTAGCGTTGGAAAGAACGTGAAGTGCAAAAATGGTTGGAAGCGATCGATATTAGAGTCGAAACCAAAGCTTTTGGAGTTGCTGAGATGAATTATGATACTCGGAATGCCGTTCCGGTTCACTTTTGACCTAATGGGAGGGGAAAGAGGTTCACCACTATGAGTGAAGTGGGACAGAATGAAACGGAAAAAAATGTGAAACGACCGATAAGGCAATGCAATCGTTTTACTTGGGGGTCGCTGGGATTAATACTAACACTTCCGAAGCCTTAAATTCTATTACAACGGAGGTAGGGGCAAAACATATTTTATGTTTACTAAACGCTATTTAAATTTAGTAATTGTTGACATGATTTTGGAACTGAATGCCAGAAATCCATGAAAATGTATTTACATTATTGATGAAGCATGTGATGAAGTCAAAATCATTGACGAAACGTTATGTGAAACATTACAAATCTACCAAGAATATCAATTGTATTTTTTAATATCGTAATAACATCTCTCCTTCCCTATTCCGTCTCCCAAGTCCAACGGTTACGTAGAAGAGCAGGTCTTATGGCATATTCCTCTCCCAAAAGACATTAAATAAATAAATAAATAACACTAGCACATTACTCTAATTAATTTCACTCTAATTCACCCGCTTCAAATAAGAATTTTGAAGAAATTCTTTTCTAGTGAGACTCCACAATACAAAAGCAATTTTAATTCAAAATTTCATGTTGAATTTTGTAATATTTGTTTCTCTGTTCTGATGAAAAATGTTCACTCATTTAATTATAATGGAAAATTTCTGAAATTCAATCTAATCCATGTATAACGCAAACGTAAAATGTTTTTTCTTAAGCAAGCTTTTATTTTAAAAGTAATATGCTAAATTAAAATGTTCAGGACAGTTGAAAATGAAAAAAGTAAAACTATGAAAAAGTCCCTTCCCTGGTCATCATAGATGCGAGAGCTTACAAAGTATATAAACATACATATTTTTAAAGTATGGAATATTAATTTTAAAAACTTGAGGCGTCAAGCGTCATAAGTACTAAAACAACTTAAACATTTCTGAAAAAATACCGCAGCATTTAAAATTTTATGCGTCATTCCCTTCCCAATGAGTGCTAGGGGTGTACAGTGGCTGATCGTGGACTTACGTCTCATCAGAAATATCACTATTGGTTTCAGAGGCCCCGAAAATTACGATCTCAAAACTATTATCGGTCACTTTCGATTATATTTACATATCATCCACTTCTCCCCCCCCCTATCCTGTGGGTATATCCCTCATGAAGGGTGATCTGGGTGCTGGCATTGAGAGAAACACTCTTACAATCAGCGGTACCAAAAGAGATGTATTCAAGTCCAATATCGGTATTCTTTTTACTATTTTTACCTGCTACCACATTCCCGCACCCTATCTCATGACTGCTAGGGGCATGTTTTCTACCCTGTGGACTAATCGTGAACTTATTGGGTGGGGGACCTTCTCCACTTCAGCACCGAAAACTATGTATTCCAAACTACTGTTTTTCATTATTTTTAATTGCAACCCCTTTCCAAACCCGTTTCTAGGGGTGCCCGAATTGTTTTATCCCCACAATACTTGTTTTCAGAAAGTCAGTCATTTGTGTAGTTTGGTTGAAGTTGCTGCAGGTATTCTAGATTTATAGTGGATATGCACACATACATATACCCATTTCACCCGCTTCGGGATGGATTTTGGTAAAACGGTACACATTACAGTAAATGGATTTTCATGTAAGTCATGTATTCTCATGCATCTGTAAAATGGAAGCTCTATTGGAATCTTGGAAGTGTCCGAAAAATCAATTACGAAAAGAATTGATTGATCATTTCGAATATTAAGCCATCCCGGCTCTATTTTTCTTACGTACGAAATATAAAATATAACACAAGTTAGCAATTAGTAAAGTAATAAAATAAAAACAAACCCAAATTACAAGTATTATTTTTTACCTACATATCTATAAAAAAATTATTACTAGTTTAACACTAACCCAAGCTATTTACATACAGAATAATGTCTTGCATTTTTGCAAGGCTGAATGTCAGCGTCCTTCATCATTTCGCTGACGCATGCCGCGGCACCGACGACAAGTGTTGAAAAACCAAGGACGACATATATACATATTCCCATTTCACTGTCTTAGGGGTAGATTTTAGTAAAATGGTACCATATTGGCATGCTAACTACAGATACATACGAACGGAGCAAGTTAAGTAAAAGCTTGTAATACTCGGATGAAAACTTTTCTACCAATCCGAACAATTTTCCTTATCCCTTGTAGAAAATAACATTTCGTCGGTACAAAATACTAAAAAAAGACTAGAAATCGAGAATTTCAAAATATAATTTTTATTGAGAGAACAAATTTAGTTTTATACACCGCAGCCCGATAGTACAATCAGTCTCTATAAAGTGCCTGAACCTCATCGACAGATATATATATATATATATATATATATATATATATATATATATATATATATATATATATATATATATATATATA
>NNCF01126572.1:141904-155461 GCA_002313205.1 Laupala kohalensis | reverse complement strand
GGACCAGATGAAACCTAATTCACGTGTGTTTTTACATCTATGGATTGGGAATATTTGGAGAGTGTTTCCAAAAGCATAACTTTAAAACATTCGGTAATTTTTTTAATGTAATTTAGCGTGGGAGGGGACAGGCAAAGAGGAAATAGATTTATCACAAGAAGCTCTATGATTGTTCATTCTGATTTTGATAGGAGTAGTTGTTTCTCGTATATATTTCTTACAAGAGCAGGAGGGCTATGAAATAATTAAATAATATCTATTTTTTTCGTCACCAAATGTATTTTATAGAGTGAATACGTGGCGGAGCATGATAAGAGGCGGGAGTTCATAAGCGGCTTCAGCGGCAGCGCAGGCGAAGCTGTAGTCACGCTAGAGACAGCAGCACTATGGACCGATGGTCGCTACCACCTACAGGCAGAGGACCAGCTCGACTGTAATTGGCTACTGATGAAATCCGGTCTTCCAGAAGTAAGTTCAGGGTTAGGAATAAAAAATAGGTCGTTTGATGCAGTAATAATAATAATAACAATAATAATAATAATAATATAATGTATTGATATTCTGAGATGGAGAGTGACTCAACCTGTGGATACATATAGTAGAAAATAATCAAAAGATTTCAGAGATGGCCAAAGTTATGGTTTCATTTAAGGGTACACAATATAAATGAACGCATGTCTCATCAATAAAATTATTTAAATCATAAATATGATTTCAAAAACGATTATTTAATTTATTTAACCACTAACATGTAACGCTATATATTTTTGTATCATAACGGGAGCCGAAAAGAACATATTTTTTCGGTCCTCGGAGCATAAATGAAACTGAAATGTTTGTTGTTCGGTCCCCGAAAGGGTCCTATATTTCTTTCGGTCATCGTTTTGATAAAGAAATTTTATTGTAAAAAATCTCCCGGTGTGTACCATTAAATGACTGCAAGTATATGATAAATATGTGTTAACGGAGCAGAAAGAACAAGTAACACATCTTGATCGAGAACGGATCCATTCATCTCCAAACAGACTTTCGCCATGCAGATTTATCTCATATCTAGCGTTTTTCTTTCGTCAGACACCACCTATTCTCTCTTGGATAATCAGGGAGTTACCTCCTGGTTCAAGCATTACGGCAGATCCGAGAGTTATGTCATATACCTCATGGAAAACTTGGAACACTTCCTTGAGTATGAGTTCAATCATATATCTATAATTACATTAATTCTTTGCGAAAAATGTTAATTACACAAAAATGCACTTTTTTCAGGTGCTGCCGGCATTAACATGGTAATTTTAAAAGAAAACTTGATTGATCCAATTTGGGAAGGAGAGGGTAGACCACCATACCCCGACGCACCCTTGATAGTTCTTGATATAAAGTATGCAGGTAAAATATTTCTTTAATTTATTCGTACGAAAAACCTTTTTTTTTATCATGATTACCTTTGGTGAATGGAATAAATGGACAGCGAGGAAGTGTTCAATGTTCGAAATAAGCTTGCCTTAAAAGCAAATTCTCTCGACAATTCAAGAGTTTTTCATTTTTAACCTAGCTATTCTCTATGCTTCTCAGAATTCAATTTCTACATTTTGAAATATTCTTAGCTGAGTGTGAGAACAAGCTCTCAAAGTTCAACGGTTCACGAACCTAAGAGATAAGTTATTTTAAGGAAAATATGAAATCCTTTCTCATAGACAATGATCCATGGACCAATATTGAGGACGGTGTGTGAGAGGGCCTTTTAATTGAGAAAAGTAGCCCTACGTTACTATTCTAATTCTTTGAAGTATGAGATTTGGAAATATATCATTGATTTAAAATGCCTTTGCTACGTGGAATTAGTAAAATACATTGGTATGAATGTGCCTATAAAAATCAATATATCAGCGACGACTATTTTGCTGTGTTTAACTCCTTCTTCCTCCTGTGCTTACCCAATGGCTCCTTAATCTACAAAATATTAGCTCTGGATTAAATAATCTAGACAGACGGGCTATCGTGCGCGAAGTTCCCTTAGTGAATTCTTGAATCATGTACCTAACAAGTTGAGAACCCGCAGCTTTGATAACGTGAAAATATGGGTTTTTGTATTTTTAGTCTTTCTAAATCGCCATTGAATTGTGAGCAACAAAAAAGTCGATTTCGAAAGAAAAAAACATTGAGTGGTGCTCGTGGGCTTACCTCAGAAAAAGTGAGTCAAATTTCGAAGCTCATCGCTCCGCGACTGATACCAAAAATCACTTAAAATTAAATAGAGAAAAATCTTATACGAATTTCGAAAGAATCGCCTGTAGTGCATTTACACCCACCGTGTACCATATTTTAAAGATCTTAGTCCTTCAGGTACACAGAATGCAGCTTGGCAAGTATTTTTTCTACCATCGTGCATTTTCAGTTAAATATGTGATGTCGTAATATGAATATATCGAGCAAAGCCGAATGTGTTCACGAGAGTTCACGGCTCACAAGAACAAAGCAGGAGCAACGAGCAAATTTTGAACGGGTCATCACGAGCTATTATCAATTAAGTGCCACCAAATCCACACGGTCTTCGCCATTTGGGTTCTGCTGGTCCGCTGGATTCGCAAGATGCATTCTAGGCACCAACATTGCAATTGCATTCTGGGTACCGACGCTTGTCCCATTCATGCTCATACACGGGTGCTGCATGGATGGCGGGTAAGTACTTGGCACTAAATCCCATAGACGAATTTTGGAGCCAGTGGCGGATCACCCTCCCTCCTCCCAGAAATTTGACTTGACTTTGTAAAATACATAAAGAAGCGCGTTCATGTCGTTAAATATCATTTTCATTTGATTTACAATATCTAGAACCATGTCCCTGTTTTACATCTCTGGGATTAACACTATTTATCCTTTCCATTGCATTTCGTCCCGTATGGTGAAGGATTTTTATATGCAACGCAATGTTATTGTTTATAGAAGTACAACGCAAGTGCAAGTACAAGACTGAAAACAAAATAAATACTTCCGCCCAAGCCTCCAACACGCGGTGCTCATCGCGAATGGTCACACGGCTGTTTTAATCTCGATGCCACCTAAAATAAAAAGTGCAAGCGTCATGTCCGTCGGAAACCGGCGACTTAAGCACTCATTAGGTATTTGGAAAGAGAACGATGGGTGGGTTAGATGAAAAGAGGGAGAAAAATATAGAATTGAAACAGAGAAGAAAATATTGAGGGTGAAAAGATTTGTGAGGGAGATAGTATTTAGGAATAGAAAGTGGGTATAGGAAGTTTATGAATGCCGGACGGGAATTTACAGTGTACAGAGGGATTGTAAGGAGCGAGAATATTTTTGGAATTTACGGTTGTCATTCAGGGGACGTGGAACACCTTCCGGTGACTTTCAGGGCACGATAAAAAAGAAATTTTATGATTCCAATTTGTAGACAGTGCAAAGATAAGAGTCAAAGGTGCCCATCGAGGGTTTAACAGCAATCCTCAGGAAACGGTTGCGCATAGTGCGCAAGACTGCGAATAGATGCTAAACCCCTTAGACTTACATATGATATACACCCAGCTATCTCTGCTGTGAGTTGTTCGTGATAACATGGGACAGAAGATACTGTTTGGTATCGCTCTCTCTCGCACATCCACTTGGAGGGGGGACGTATTCTGGGGTACGGTGCACTTGCGCCCCTCTCGGGGGGTTAGTGTCAAATTACGCCACTGGACAGCTCTGCATTCGCTTCTCTCAGTTTCTCTTCGTAGCCAATCGTGGGGCCTGCGACCATACTTTGTCATCCCAAGAGCTATAGCAAGAGCATTAATAATAAACTTTATTGTAAAAAAAAAGTTACAAACTGCGTATGACCACGTGGAGAATAATAAACTAATTTACTGTCCGGAAGCAAGCAAGAGACCATCCCATCAATTCCGATCAAGGGTCCTAAGGCAGAGACGGATTTACATTTCAACATTTTCCTAACGATAAAAATAGATCGACGCTTGTTATAGTTTTAACATAATACCAACACATATAGTTTTTAATAAAACACAAAAAAGGCATTTCACAAGTACGTATTATTATCAAACTATTCGGACACTATTGTTGATAAATCTTAACTATTAAATAACACTAAATTCGGGAATAATTATCTCAATAGATGCAGCCCCTAGGCAAGAGCCTAGCAAGTCTTTACAAAAAATCCACCTCTACTCAAAAGAAAAACGGAGAAAACCCGGGCCAGGATGGGGCTACAGAATTAATGTACACAAACGGGCCAAAGTTGAGTACACATAAAACTAAATTAATATGAGCCATACGGCAACACAACCATGCAAGAAAATAGTTTTCGAAATCGTTATAAGTTATTTAAAAAGTGCTACAGCAATGGCGTGATAAAGTACAACACGGATTTAACTTTTATTAAAATCAATAAATTCTTTTACAGTGTAGAAGCACTGGTGCAGGAGGTAGTTTTTAACCGCGGATTTGAAGATATTCAATTTCATAATGTCTTTTATATTCTTGGGCAGGGAATTATATAGAACGATTCCCGAATGATAAGGTCCTTTTTGGCAAAGAGTGGTTGACACTCTAGGGCGATGAATATTATTACTATTGCGAGTATTGTGTTCGTGAACGAGACTGTTTCGTATAAAGCAAGGGTGGCACTTCAGTAATTCGGTCTTAACAAACACGACCGTTTCATAAATATAAATGCAGGGAAGTGTTAAGATATTTAATTCCTTGAATAAAGGTTTACAAGAGTTTCGGGGGTGAGATTTACAAATTATCCGAACTATCCTCTTCTGAATTCTGAAAGTTTGAATACTCTGACCGGAATTACCCCAGAAGGTAATGCCGTAACGTAAATGGGAGTAAACGTTTGCAAAATATACGCAACGGGAAATACGTGGACTAACTGCGTTAACTAAGATTCGGAATGCGTAACACAATTTGCTTAATTGGGAATTAAGATTGTCAATGTGACAATTCCATTTGAGGTTGTCTTGAATATGGAGACCTAAGAATTTTGTATTTGTAACAGTTTTTAATTGTGTTCCGTTTAAAGAAAGAGAAACCTGGGGTAAAGATTTTGTGATACTATTGTGAAATGACATAGACACTGTTTTGTCAGTGTTTACAATGAGACGATTTGCATGGAACCAAGTCGAAAGGTTAGACAAAACTTTTTGAGCATTGGCGTGTTTACATAGTAAATTAGTGTCATCAGCAAAAAGAACCATTTTGCAATCTGATGTGGATGATGACATGTCGTTCACATACAATAAAAAGAGTATAGGGCCGAGAATTGATCCTTGGGGTACTCCGCAAGTAAGTGGCTTTGTTTCTGAAAGACAACGCTGAAGTATTTTATTTTTAGTATAGGATACTTCTAGTTGTTGATATCTATCTTTTAAATAAGAAGTTAGCCATTGATGTGGAAGTCCACGAATGCCTAAAGAATGCAATAAAAACCGCGTTTGTTTTTTGAAGAAATTCTTATCACTTGAGTGATCTATCTATTGTATTTCTTTGTGTTAATTGATTTGCGTTTTATTGGAAGCTACAGTTGTAATGTTTTAGGAATATTGAAATAAATACTTTGAATTTTCGTCGGTGATTTTGCAATTGTATACATCTTTCCAAGTTTCCTCACGCAAAATTGTAAATATGTATAAATTTTTGTCGTTAAACTGTCTAGAATACTTGTAAAGGATTTTAAGTGGTTTCAGTTTATCTTTAATGGTCAACACTTGCGCAAGGTGATAACTGTATCCGGCACAAGACAGTTCAGAGAAATACGAGATTTTATTGTTGACAATAATCTGATCTAGCAATGTTTGAGATGAACTGGAGGGGCGAGTGGAGTCGTTTATCGTAGTTACAAGGTTGAAGGAGTCGATGATATTCTTGAATCGATTTATGGGTAAATTTGTGTAATCATAAGCATTTAGGAAATCTATGTGAAAATCGAGACATATAGCGATAGATTTTTTGGATTTATGTGTAATTCGATTTAAAATAATTTCAAAATTACGAAAAAGTATTGCATGATTTGATTGAGGAGGTCTATAAATACATAAAACAATAATACCCATGTCGGTCAAATTAACTGCAGAAAATTTGAACACGCTATTAACGCAGAAGTTCTCGTATTCTGACAATTGATAAGATAAAATATCATTACGAACGTAGATACACGTACCTCCGTGGGTATGTTTTCCTTTAAAAATTTGTCCACAGTAAGAACTTGCTAAATAATAATTAGAAATATAAGTATAATTGATGTTGATAGTTGAAAGCCATTGTTCTGTGAGACATAGCAAATCGAATGGATTTTCGTGTACCAGAATTTCAATACGTTTATTTAATTCATTATAATTTGTTTATTTAATTCATCTTGTGTTTTGAAAAGTTAAAAAACACAGATTTATATTTATTTAGAATGCAACATTAGAAAGTTAGTGTATGAATTTTTTTTATGTTTCAGCCAGATAAACACTGAAGCTTCCGCGAACTTTTTAAAAAAATTGTCAGAATCAGTTAAAAGTTATATTATTATATGGTTTGTCTGATTACTTCTTCAATAAAACTATCATTTTCCGAACTATTTTGTGAAATGTTTGTTGCTGTTTTTAATGTAAAACTTCACCTGATGAGGACTGTGCCCACTGTCGAAGCGTTGTGTTTAAAACTGTTAAACCAAAAATCCAGTCTGAAAATGATGAAATAGTTTTGTTGATATTATTATAGTTCGTAAAACGGCAGAACGTGGTGTCACCGACACAGGAGGCATCGCGTAATGATTCCGTGCTCTTAATCTACTGCAATTTGGTTATATTTAGTNAGGGTTGTCTTATAAATTTATGCTGTCAGAATTAGTATTTGACGGGACGTTTCCAGTGAGCGAAAATAGAAAATTGTGTTTGGAATTACCCCATCGTACATTAACATGGTATTGTATTATCATACTAAACATTAAAAATACTTTTTAAACACAAAAATACTATTTTTTCAGCTAGAAATAATATGAATTTGCCGAGGAGAATCGAAATATCGCGTAATAAATAAATAAATATGACCCATAAGTTTTATTCGTCGGACAACATTTTGCCAAACCCCATCTCGTACTAGCCCGATCGCTCGAACGTCTATAGAACCCGCAGGCTAAGATAAATTGGACAGGGCAGGTGTAAATGATTATGAAGATTGTAGACACAAAATAAAAAAGCATCAATATCGGACCAAATATTTCTAATTAGGATGGCCAGTATTTTTCCAAAACAAAATTCCCTGACTTTTCCAGACACTGTCCGCCTTGTCAATGCATTTCTTATGAATTTTTTGTGGGGCTTTACGGCTCGTCGATATTAGCCCTAAAAACTTGTACATGTAAGGAAAATGCAGTTACGCACTAGGGACAGCCAACATGACTCTCCCCGCGTGTGGGACTCGCCGAATGAGTGGACCATACCCACTAAAATCCCTCCTGAATTACAACTCAAAACTCAAATATCAACATATCTCAAACATTACATACCTCATTATAAAAATAAAGAAGAAAGAGGAAAATGAAAGATACCCTAGGGTCGGGATTGGAAAGAACAAGAAATGACCAAGGAATGTCTGGAAAGAGAAAGGAAGGAACTTCGCACAAGGAAGTGGAAGTAATGCCAGACTCAGCTCGAAACCCCGTGTTTGCCAAACACGTACTCACTAGATGTAAGTCCTCTGGGGGGATTTCCTATGGAGAAAAATTAAAATTAAAACGTTATAATAGAGAAGTGGAAATTTAAATTTAAAATCTGGCTTCTCAAAGTGTTTTAGTACTTGCAATTTAAAAAAACATCTAAATCATTTAATAGCATTAGGAGGTGATACGCTGTCAAACGGGAGCGCATCTCCAACGTATTTTATCTATGTATACGTTATTTTTTATAAAGAAATGCAATGGTGTATCGAAAAGCAATTACGTTTAAAGTACGATAGTTTTTAAGAAATAACAATCCTATAAAATATGTAATATGCCAAAATGTTGTAGTAATAGATAAGAGCTTAGACGTCATGTATCAATAAAATAACAATTATGATTTTAAAAAATTGTATTTCACAGATTGAATGTATGTATTACTATTAGTTTATATGCATAGATTAATCAATAAGTATTTTACAATTTATCAGAATGTGGTCGAGTTTGGACTCTTTTTTTCGTAAAATTTGAAGTAATTCCAATACAGTGAGTGTTCATTGCAAAAATAATTAACAATTATTAAAAAATGGAATAACATACTGAACGTCTTGCATGTTGTAATTATATAGCAGCAATTATATCCAACAATTAGGAGAGATAAAGGTGATTAACACAAATAATATGCATGCTCCTTTCCAGCTCGGGTATTTAATCAATACTGCTGGAAACAGAAGAAATGGCTAGATTGTCAGATTCTCNCATGAAATAAAGATTTTAACTGAAAAAAATCCTACAGACACAAAACTTGGCAGAAAGTTAGGTTTCGGAGTCACTTTAACGGGGAAAGAAAATCGGACACTCCAGCGAACTGGTGGTCCCCCTGGGTGGGGGGGGAGCAATAAGGGGCGTGAATTTTTTTTTTGAAAATATCTCAAAAACTACAAAAGATGTCAAAAAAAGTTAAAAGAAAATTTTTAGCTAACTAAATTTGCTCATAAGTAGTTTTTCCCGTCAGACGCACAGAAACTGAGATACAAGCACTGAAAGTTGAGACCTTTTTTCACAATTAATTTCAGACATTTTTGCAAAAATTCCAGAAAATAGCATATTTTTTTAAAATTTAGACTGATTTTTGTGCAGTAAAAAGCACTTAATATGGTTTTTTTACTACCATGTATTTGGATGTAAATTTTTGCATGTATGTATTTATGCACCACATACTCATAGAAAACGAAAATCAAAAAGTGCAGTTATGAAGTGTTTTTAGCAGTATATGTGAATATACACTCATATATACTCGTATGTGCAAATATTTGTTGTAATATATTCATACATGCATATTATACTTGTCTAAATCCAAAAATGCTCATATATACGTATGGATTAGTCAGTAATCCATACGTAGAAATGTAAAAGTTCTAAAATAAAACTCATTTTTCAAAAAAAAAATATTTTTTGAATATATCCTTTACATTCAACATTTCTGTCATTTACTTAGTAAAAGCACAGAAATTTGTTGCAAATTTAGTCAGATACAACTTTTACTTTTACCTTTTTTGATACCTTGCGTAGTTTTTTAGATATTTTTTCAAAAAAACATTTTGTGGCCCCTTTTGACCCCACTCCAGTGGGGCTTAATGGTCTGGTGGAGTGTCCAATTTTCTTTCCCCACTAAAGTGACTCTGAAACCTAACTTTCTGCCAAGTTTCGTGTCTATAGGATTTTTGTCCAGATTTTCAAAAAATCAACCTTTATTCAATGGTGTATTGGTGAATGTTTAGTAAATTAATTTTAAAAGCTACACACATTAGTTTTCAGAAAATTAATTTCTGCACTCACTCTTTTAAACCTATTAAGATACACAAAATATTGTTGACACATTCTCACAAACGAACATTTGAACTAACACTAGTTTCTGTCTTAATTGATTGCTGATCAATGGTAATAATCCTTCAAGTCTTCACAGTCCATCAAGAAATAGCAATTTTTATCCTATGACATAACCATGGAGGAAGAAGAGGAAGGTGAGCCGCACTCCCATTATCGCTGTGATTATTTTGGTATTGTTCCTCTTATAACGTTCAGATGGCACGCGACTAAAAGAACGGCCCTTGTTAGGTCACTTGAGAATATTTCTTTCATCAAAAATTGTTTCAATATATTGTGTGAAACTAGTACCCTACAGATATTTCTAACTATCCATAATATCCATTATGTACCATGTTCTCAACATTGGTACAGTTATTGAAAGCCATATCTAACCATGTTTATTGTTCCTTCTACTAATGCAACATTTGGAATACTTTATACAATAGTTCCTGGTACTATGCCAATAGAATCACACGGTGAAGCAGATGATCAAGTAGGTGTTCGACCCATTTCTTACTCTTATACTGTGGATATATCTTTTAAAATATTTGACCTTAAAACAAAATTATACTTTTTCTAATAAATAAAAGAGTATATTTTCTTATAAATGAAATTATTTGTATATCAATGGCATGAATCTTATGCAGCATAAATGTGTTCCAAAAAATGTATGTAATAATATAGATGTCTTCCTCTGAATGAATTTTGATTCTAAATGTGCTTACAGGTGAATCTTGGGAATCTAAAATTACAAGGCTGAGGGAGCAACTGGAGAAAAATGAATCTGATGTGATGGTAGTCACAGCTCTGGATGAAATAGCCTGGACACTCAATCTTCGGGGAGGAGATGTTCCTTATACTCCAGTATTTCGTTCATATCTAGTAGTTGCAATGAACTGGATCAATCTATATATTCCGGAGGACAAAATTCCACAGGTTGGAGACCATCTGAATACCACCTCAATGTCTGTCAAGTACGACTGATTTTATAGTTTTTCCCTTAACTCATCTGTTACATCCTATAGATTTTATAAATTAAAAAGAAAAAAGGATTTAGACAATACTTCTTTAACAATTCTCACTTGATTTTATTTATATTTAATAACTTGTTGTTAATTTTTTAATAGAATTCTTTCAAAGGCATTATTGTTAAGTACAAAATTGATAGTTAATAATATTAATATGATGTTAAAAATGGATAAAACATTCTACAATGTAATAAATCAAGTTATAAAATATTAATTGAGTAATGTAAATATCACATACTACTCTTATGTTGTTCCCCCCACAAGACAAGTTTTGGAGGCTCTTGCTTGTACTGTATACATGAGCATATAGTAAGTGGAGTGATTGATCAACATGACTGGATAATTTACTGAAGTAACTCCGCTATGATTTCCAAAATGTTTTACTTTGTATACTAAATAATAATTTCTATAATATTTTACCATTGAAATTTCCAAAATGTTTTACTTTGTATACTAAATAATAATTGCTATAATATTTTACCATTGAAATTTTAGCAATGGTTTTGGGCTGAAACTTGAATATCTGTAACATAAGTTGTTCAGTTTTGTGGTAATGAACTTACAATTTTTGGTAAAACAATTTATTCATAATAACCAGTAAATTGCTTTTACTGGATTCAAGATAAGTCAAACTATGCAATTGGTTTGCTTCATATAATTCATTAACTTAAGATGTTTTTCCAGGTTAAAAATTAATTACCTTTTCCAAATGGAGGAATAATTCAGAAAGGTTCATGATCTATAATTATTCTTTAACTCAGTATTACACTTGTCTTAAGATCATTCAGTAACTCTTGATGTATATATCAATACATCATAAATATATATCATATGATGTATATTTCAATATATTTTCACTATCAACCAAAAATTAATAAAGATACGCTCCATGAAAGAATATTAGATGAGAATTTTGACATTATTTAACCCGTTTTAGCAATTAACATACCAATTATTAATAATTTCAACATAATTCATGACTAAATATAATTATAATCATAATAATCTATCATAATTAAATTGATATTATTAAACCAACCTCTTTTTGCAGACAATTATTTATTTTATGTCACAGCATTTCAGCAGCTCATTAAATTGAATCTTGTTTATTACAGTGTGTTTGTATTATAAACATATAATTTCAGAAATATTACACATCTAGTTTACATTAAACGCACTGAATTTACAAACTGACACTGACAACTTATCCTAAATTTATAGTTGTTTACAATGATTTTCTGCTTTCATGGTTTGTATTTTCAAATTATTTATTTTTTATGTCATTGTTTTATTTGTGTATGTGGTTAATTTGTTTTCTACTTCTTACCAAGATAAATCTATATTTGTTTATATGTTCAAACACATACATTCACCTGACAATGGCAGCAATCTCCTGTTGGAACACAATGGCATCAAATAAATAGTCTACAAAAAAAAGTCATTTTAATAATATTAAGAATTTCCTATGTAACTAACTGTCTCATGTTTTTAATATACACTGTTCTACTTTCAAGTCTAAAAACATATGAAGAAATTTGGGTTGATTTGCCTAACATTGGGAAACAAGCTTCCAAAGTTTTCCTTCCATATAAATTCAGTTATGCTGAAGGAGTCAGTATGTTGATATATTCTTCTGTAAGTAAATAAATAATACTTCTATGAAATAGTGTCCAGGATAATTGATATAATACTGCCTCTTTAATGTATCAGTTAGCAACAAGGAATGTTGTGTTTGGTACCTCACCACTTCTGACCATGAAGGATAGGAAGAACCTGGTGGAAGCTGAAGGAATGAAACAAGCCCATATTAAAGACTCAGTTGCTCTCTGTCAACTATTTTATGAGTTGGAGAACGGAGTAAGTTACCAAAAGCAGCCAAATAAGCACTATTTGAATATTGATTACTAGAGCCCAGATGTTTGGCAAAACTCCTGTTTTAATAGGATTGATATACATCAAAATTATGAGTGTATTAATAATTTAAGTTCATGTATTGAAACAATACATGAACTTAAATTTCAATCAGAATTTTTACTTTTATTTATTCGACTTACTCTCCAGAATTGTATGTGATATTGTTGGGGAGGTCAAGATCTTTTACATTTCATATAATTGACTTATTTTTTCTTTCCATCTTGTCAAAGTTATGAATTGTTGGCAAAAGTGAGTGTATGCATGTATAATTATAGGAAATTTACTACATATTAAATAACTATTAGTGTTTTATATTAAATCACTATAAATATCTAGAAGCAAATATTTTTTCCAGTTGAAATTTTTAAAATTTTGGTACCTTTCCTTATTACCATAACATTTTTTTAATAGCAATCATCTTCAGTAGACATGATTGTTGGGGTTCTGAACCAAAATATCCTGGAGATTTTAATTCCTGTACCATGCATTGCCCATTCGAATGAATCAGAGGAAATAAGTTGAAGAAATACTCAGTGAAACCTGATTTTCCTTTCAACCTCAAACTTATCTTTTTGATTCCTTTACTTTTGGTAACCAAATAAAGTTGATATCTTTCTTTGACATTTAATTGTGAATAAATTTATTTCAAGATACTTTTTTCATTAATTAAACTTAAATAAGCAATACTCGACACTGGTAATGACAACTACTTCTTCTAAATTTCAAATGGTCTTCAATTCTTTAAAATAGTCTTAGATATAATATTGGTTCTAAACTGATTGTCTTGATATATTTATAATTCAAGGACAATAATTATGTGAATATTATTATAGGCAGTCAATTTTTAATGTAATACTTTATTAGTATTCACTAATACATGGCCAACGTTTTGATACTAGTTTGGCATCATCATTAGGGCCGCTGCTATATTTTTTGAAATGTTCCAATTATCCAAAAATTAATACTCATAAAATTATCTTTTTAAAACATTAAAAAACATCACTTCTTGTAAGAATAAAATTGTGAAGCAAGTTCATCATTGTCTAGAGCCTTCCTTCATAGGACATGATAACAAATCAATAC
>NNCF01126572.1:114683-140536 GCA_002313205.1 Laupala kohalensis | reverse complement strand
TGCTGAAATTTTTGAATCCGCCTCTGCCTTAGGACCCTTGATCGGAATTGATGGGATGGTCCCTTGCTTGCTTCCGGAGAGTAAATTAATTTATTGTCCTCCACGTGGTCATACGCAGTCAGTACTGTTTTTTGACAATAAATAAATTTATTATTATATTAGAATAAAAATCGATTGTTTTTATAATATTTGCATAAGTATTGTCTTTTAAATTGTATTTCTCATAATATTTGTTTTTAGATGTTGAATATAGTATCACACCTTTAATTGATGATACTCTGTAATTCTGAGAAGGCATGTACGCAATGAACCTTTACACTTTAGTAAGGTTTGCTTAACTTTCTTTTTCCTAGTGTAGTTTTCATCTAATTTGACTTTTTTTCTCATCCACAGGATGTCAAAAATTATAGAAAATAATAATAAAAACTTCAAATTATATTAATTTTAAGTATTTAAATTGTTATATAATATTGAAGTATATTATAAACAACAAAATAAATTTGGGATACATGTTCTAGGACCCAAAACCTAAAAACTCGCAAACTATATATCTTTTTGTAAATCAATTTTCAGACCACTTTATTAAATATTTTATTGCTAGAATGTTTTTTGAATGCATATATTTTAGGTGAAATCACATGAATACTGGGATGAATTTAAAGTTGGGACACGGCTAATTGAACTAAGAAAGGGGCAAAAAGACAGTCAAGGACCTAGCTTTGAGACTATAGCTGCTTTTGGAGACAATGCAGCTTTGCCTCACTATACAGCCACCAGTGAAACTAATACTGTTATTGACACTTCTAATGTTTTTATGCTGGATTCAGGAGGCCAGTATCTTGGTAAGTTTTGAACCTACATGTTCATTATTTCCTTTTATGTAAATCCATAAATGTGAAATATTCCAAAACTATGGAATCTGTTAATTATGGAAACTATGGATAATTCATCAAAACATATTTCTGACACAGGCAGTGACTGGACTGAAACAAACAGTTTACAAAGAAACTATTCCAAAGATAAAATCAATTTTTGAGAATAAAATATTTTAGATAATTAGTTGAAACTGAATCCATTGATATAGATTTTTTTTTCTTGGGGTTTTTGGGCTCATCAACTTTAAGGTCATTAGAGCCCTTCATTGATATAGAGGAATAGGCTTCCACGAGTGACCATAGTGAATTGTCTTCTTTCTAAATGTATTACAGTGTAAACTATTTTAATCAAGGGTTTTTCAGTTCTTGAGAAATGTCAAACAAACAAAAAAATGATCAGTAGCCAGTGGCATCTCCACAGGGTGAAGTCTAGCTGTCTTGCTCAACAACATTTCAGCATTTTTCAGAATCATTCAAATTTTCTGAAACTAATATAAAGTAAAAATATAATAATAGTGTACATGAACAAAGACGTGCTTTTTTAGTTAAGGAATAAAAATAATGCCATAACTGGGGACCCAGGACCCAGGATCTAATTTTCTTGGACTCGAAATATTCTAGAATCTGCAAATGAACTGGAACCTAAAAAAAATAAGGTTCTGCTATGTTTTCATATTGAATCATTACCATTTTTCTTACAAGGAAAGCATATTGCTTTTAACAGATTATTTTGAAGACGTTCTATGAATATAACCTATTATACAAGTATTTTTAACACCTAAAAATATTTTATTTTTTCATTTATTTGGATCCAAAAATAAGTCTTCAAATTACCAAATTCTTCAAAATTCATAAACTTTAATTACACCTTTGGAAATAGTTTTAGCCATGGTCAAGTTCTGTAGTGATTTGACAATCATTGAAAAAGGGAAATCACAATTTCATTCATATTTGAGCTTGGGTAGTAATTATAATACTGTATTTCCAGATGGTACAACTGATGTGACAAGAACTATACATTTAGGAACCCCAACTGCTCTTCAAAAGGAAATATACACTAATCTTCTTAAAGGATGCATTAATATTGTATCCACAACATTTCCTGAAGGACAAACACTTCAAAATTTAGAAATTCTAATTAGAGCACCTTTATACAGCATGGGATTGAACTATGGTCACGGAAGTACTCATGGCATAGGTTCTTTTCTGGGAGTACATGAAGGTAACACAGATATAATTTTCTTTAAGTTCCAGATATGAAAATCAAAATTATATTATTTTCTATCACTTTCAGCTTTTGACACTACTTATCATGCATATTTCTTTGGGTCTCAAGGTAAGACAGAAAAACTTCATTACCCAAGTAGAATCTAATAATTTTTAATAATGTAACATTATATCCTTCAAATAAATCAAATTTGATCTACCAAAATTGAATCAAATTTTGATATTTCAAACTTAATAATTGCAGAACCAGGTTATTATCAGGATCATGAATTTGGAATGAGATTGGAGAATATTATTTCAGTGATTCCAACAAATATGACGGTGAGAGTAATACTTGTCCGTAAACTTATTTAAATATAAAAATGCTGTAATGTTTCTTAACAGAAACTCAATTTTTTTTCAGTATCAAGGAAAACCATTTCTGAAATTTGAGCCAATAACATTAGTTCCTTACGATCAAAATCTGATCAATGTTAACTTACTAAGTAATAAAGAGGTAAGAATATGATTACGGTGTTTTTTTGTTCTTTTCCCCAAACAAAAGCAAGCACAAATATTTAAATGTATGTTTACTGATTGCAGATTGAATGGTTGAATACTTATAATGATAAGATAAGGAAAAAAGTTGGGGCAGAAATGAAAAACCAAGGACTGGAAGATGTTTATAAATGGCTTCTACAACACACAACACCAATAACTAAAGATAAACTGTGAATGAAAATGGTACGCAAATTGCAACAAATATATACTACTGTACAGGATGTAATATGAAAAAAAAAATTCACAAATCTTTTTTACCAATCATCAAAATAAAGCAAACATAGAAGTAAATAAAACAAGATAAAATGTTCATTACACCCCAGCTCTCATTGGTGGAGAAACGAGAATAACTCCATCTCCTCTAACAAATAACATGGGAATGTTGCGCTTAGTAGTTTTGTACACTTCTTCATAGGTTTCTTCATCTATTTCAACAGTGGTAACAGTTTCTTCTGCTTCCCCAAGAACCATATTCAAGTGTTGGTCATATGCCTGAAATACAATAACTTTTTTTTTAATTTCCCATTTTTTAAATTCACTTTAAGCAATAATGCAAATGTTCTTTTAAGCAACAATATTAAATGTGATTCAGATGTGTTCACAGTGAATGTGGACATGTTTAGGGGTTAGAGAAAGAATACAGAAATAGACAGGTCTCAAAACCTTAACCATAGCCACATTCATTATAGTTTCCAATAAATTGACTCAAGTTAACAGATATCATTTTGTCCACAGCTCAAACAATTCATAACACTTCTCCGGACACAAGCTACATGAAAGTAGCAAAGAAAATTCTTGGTATTAAAAGCAAAACCATCTTTTAATATCAAGCAAAATTGAAAACCTGTCACCATTACACACACAGACGCATCATAAGCAACTTAATTTGAGGGCACAGATGATGAAATTAGAAAAACATTAATAAGGGAAGAAATTCACATAGCAAGGTTTTAGCAATTAGCAGAACAGTAATTGTGCACATTAACATCTCACCTCAGATAATAAGTTATCAACCTAACTCACAATAACTACAAGTTATGTGAAATAAGGTCGTTTAATTCGGTAATCTTTAAGAATCTTATATAGTCAACCTGGTGAATATTAACTTGTTAATTAGTGATCGCCAGGCATGAAAGAATTCCCGAGACAACTAGTTTATATTTTCAGCTGAATTTCGCAACTTACATGGAGACGTCCTCGGAGTTCCCTTTCATTGCGCATCTTAACATATATCCTTTCATCTAAACTTAAACGAACAAGATCCAACGGCTCTTTAACTGTTATAGCGGGTACCTAGAAATTCGAATTGTAGGTTATACAATAGTTCTTACAGAGAAGTCACACTTGACAAAATATTTGTAAACGGCTGATTAAAAAAAACAATTCACAAATTTGGAATACCTGATCTGGCTCTTCCGCCATCTCTAATATTTTAAATAGTGAATAAGAACTTGGTCAAAATTCGCAAGACAAATTAATGCGGTTTTTCGACACTACAGTAAATTCATCACGTTGCCAACTTCAAGCACACTTGCCAACTTTTGTTTGTTATCTATCTTCATTTCTACATCGTTGAATGTAAAGTGTGTCTCGTGATTTAAAAATTCATTATTTTTGTGCAAAGAATTGTACACATGCGCAGTGATAGGACATTTTTTTCTGAATATGAATACACTACTATAATTTTCAAAGTTGGACACTCATCCAATAACTAGATTCTCAAAAGCGCGGAAATTAACTTGGAGCTATTGCATTAGATTGGTTTATATTCCGAAATTTTAAGCATCAATCTGTGTGGTTTATGTATTGCGCAAGCGTAAATTTACTCAATAAATACATTGTATATACAATCAAAATATATATTTATTTATTGTTTCACGACACAAGATAAAGTCACTTAAGAATGCATGTTAAACAGTCTCAGAAATGTTATTTTATGACAATTTCCATTAGATAGAGTATAATTTTTGAATATGAAAGAAATATTTTATAAATAATAACAACAACGACAACCACAGTTTTGCACTTCCTTTACCAATATTTTGATTGTTAAGCTATAATTTTTTTTCTAAAAAAGAAACAAAATGGTATATCCCTACACTGCTGAGTCATTAATAAGTTCCTAACTCTAATAGTAGGACTCCTGTAAGTTACATTAAAGAAAATATTGTCAAATGAAGTATTTTTATTCAATGAAATATAGTTAATAATCATCATGAACCTATTTTGAAACAGCATAATCTTTGAATCGATTTTTCAAAAGTTGACACATATATGAGACTATTCCTAATGTTTTCACAATCTTATCAAATTTATCCTAAAATTTTATCTTCTAATTGAACCAAAATACCTTTTATACCAAGTATATTGCACGATTTTAACGTGAAAAGTGTATTTTGCTGGAAAAGTGATAAACACATAGTCACAGGTTGATTAATTGTTTTCATAACTTTATTTAATGCAATTTGTTTATAAATTCACTTAAAACTTTGTGACACATCTCATAAAATTGAAGCAGTACCCATCAAACATATCTATTTATTCAACCTAATTGTGTCTTGTGTAATCTGACCTAAAACTAGTCAAATTCTGTGTGAGAAACTGCATTTCACTAAATAAGTATTATTTGTTTAATTTTGGTGGAGAATATAGTAGAACTAAGAGTAATAATAATAAGCTAGTAATTTTATTGTATTAATCATAGAAAAAGAGATCAAATTCTTGGTTATGGAGAATTATTAACAATAATAATCATATAAGGTATGAAACAATCTACTTTAAAATTACATTACTTTAGAATAAAATGGTGCAAGTTTACATATGGGAAAAGTTCAGAACAACCGGATGGTAATACTCTTTTTAATAATATAAATAAAAACAAGACTATGGAAATCATGGGAACTTATTAAAAAATGACCATTTATGTCCTAGCAACTAAGATTAAATAAATAAATTTTATTGTCAAAAAAGCAGTATAAACTGCATATGACCACGTGGAGGACAATAAACTAATTTACTCTTGAGAAGTAAGCAAGGGACCATCCCATCAATTCCAATCAAGGGCCCTAAGGCAGAGGCGGATTCAAAAATTTCAGCAAAAATTCGTAGATAAGATAAAAAGTTTGCTGCGAGTTATAATACTAAAGAATATCAATATGTTTGTAATTTAACGCAAAAAATTTACAAGTACAAATTATTATCGAAATAAAGATTATTCTGAGTTTAGTGTTTAAGAATTGAAATAANTTTAATAATATAAATAAAAACAAGACTATGGAAATCATGGGAACTTATTAAAAAATGACCATTTATGTCCTAGCAACTAAGATTAAATAAATAAATTTTATTGTCAAAAAAGCAGTATAAACTGCATATGACCACGTGGAGGACAATAAACTAATTTACTCTTGAGAAGTAAGCAAGGGACCATCCCATCAATTCCAATCAAGGGCCCTAAGGCAGAGGCGGATTCAAAAATTTCAGCAAAAATTCGTAGATAAGATAAAAGTTAGCTACTTATAATACTAATAGAATGTCAATATGTTTGGAAATTTTATAAATTGATTTTACGTGTACAAATTATTATCGAACTATAGATTATTCTGAGTATAGTGTTTAAAAATCAGAAGAATTGAAATAACACCAAACTCACAATTTATTATTACAATAAACATGCCCTAGACAAAGCCTAGAGAACCTGTATAAGAAATCCACCTCTATCCGAAGGAAAACCGGAACAAAACCCGGGCCAGGATGGGGCTACAGAATTAATGTACACAACCGTGCCAAAATTGTGTACACATAAAACTAAATTAATATGAATCATAAGACACAACAATCATGCAAGAAAATAGTTTTTGAAATTGTTATACAAGTTATTTTAAAAGTACTACAGCAATGACATGGGGGAGCCACTGGTGGAGCAAGCCAGCTCAACTCAGTGTCGGTCCCAAGTCCAGACAAATGGTGAGGGTTGGCGTCAGGAATGACATCCGACCGGAAAAACCTTACCAAATCTCAGAATGAAATGGTAGAATATAAATCAAGTAAAGGCGAGAATATAACGCGAATAAAGGCTAGGGCGTTCCCTGCAGGCGACGCGCAGACGCGGCACCCGACGGATGTGAGAAATGGGCTAGGGTTACCGGACAAAGGGCGGGTCCGGCTAAAGAACAACAGCAGCAGAAGATTAAGAGGAAGAAAGGAGTCAGAATAGGATCACTAAATGTTGGCGCCATGAGTGGAAAGAGTCATGAACTGGCCGACTTCATGAGAAGAAGAAGAGTGAACATACTGTGCGTGCAAGAGACGCGATGGGGAGGAAATAAAGCCAAGGAATTTGATGATTGCAAACTCTTATACAGCAGTACAAATAAACAGGGGAGGAATGGAGTTGGGATTATAATAAAAAAAGAACTGAAAGTAGACGTGCGCGAAGTTAACAGGAAGAGCGATCGGATCATTATGATGAGAATAGAAATTGGAAATGACGTAGTAACAATTGTGAGTGCCTATGCTCCACAAGTTGGATGTGATGACGAAGAAAAAGATAATTTCTGGAATGATCTGGACCAGGTGATAGAAGGGGTGCCTGAGGGGGAAAGAGTCTTCGTTGGGGCAGATCTAAATGGACACGTGGGGGAAAGACGGAGTGGGGAAGAAAGAGTACACGGGGGCTGGAGTGTTGGGGGGAGGAATGCGGAAGGTGATAGAATCCTGGAACATTCGGTTGCATACGACCTCGCAATCGTCAACACGTGGTTCCAAAAGAAACCTGACCAACTGTGGACGTACAGGAGTGGAAACAACATGAGCCAAATAGACTACATCCAGTGCCGCAGAAAATACATAAAGGAAGTAACTAACTGCAAAGTGATACTAGGAGAAGTAGTAGCAACACAACATAGGTTAGTGGTGGTGGACTGTGATATTGTAAATAAGAAAAGGAAAGCTAGAAAAGACCAAAGAACTGCAAGAATAAAATGGTGGAGACTGAAAGAAGATTGTCTGAGAGAAGACTTTAAAAATAATGTGATATTACAAGACATGAGGTTACCAGAAGATGTGCAAGAATGCTGGGAGGAGATAAGTGGAAGAATTAGAGAAGCAGGAGCGGAAGTACTGGGAATGACATCAGGGAAAGGTAGCCATCAAGGGAAGGAGACATGGTGGTGGGATGAGGAGGTGCAGAAGGAAATCGAGAACAAGAAGGAGGCTAAAAAGAAGTGGGATTTGTCGTGGACTCTGGAAGAGCGAGAGGAATACAAGGCTGTAAAGAAAAGGGCAAAGAAAGCAGTAGCAGTTGCAAAATCAAGGGCAATGGAGTCAGCTTTCCGGGATATCGAAGGAAGGGATGGGGAGAGAGCGATATTGGGGATAGCCAAGGCTAAAGACCAAGCGTCTAAGGACATAACAGCAGTAAGACAAATGAAGAACACGGACGGAGAAGTGATATGCATAGAAGATGGGAACAAGAAACGGTGGCACGAATACTACAGCCAACTCCTGAATGAAGAAAATCCACGAGTGAGGAAGGAGGATGGGAGAGAAAACCAAGGTATAGTGGAGAATATATGCCGTAGTGAAGTGGAGCGAGCCTTGAAGAAGATGAAGAATGAAAAAGCGACTGGGATGGACCAGATACCAGGGGAAGTGTGGAAACATCTGGGCAGCGAGGGGGTGGACATGTTATGGGACTTGAAGAAAATAGCACAGCAGGAAAATATGCCAAATGAATGGAGACAAAGCATACTGGTGCCGATTTACAAGGGGAAAGATGATGCCCAGAGTTGTGGCAACTACAGAGGAATAAAACTTATGTCACACACCATGAAGATCTGGGAAGGGGTGATAGATGAACGAATAAGAAGCGAAACAAATATCGGCTAGGAACAGTTTGGCTTTATGCCAGGAAGGAGTACAACCGATGCTATATTTGCTCTAAGAAGGATGATAGAAAGGCACAACGAACTGCAAGCAGACCTACACATGACGTTCATCGAATTGGAAAAGGCCTATGACAGAGTACCAAGGCAAGAGATATGGCGATGCATGCGAGTGAGGGGCGTACCCGAAAAGTATGTAAGGCTGGTGAAGGAGATGTATGAGGGAGCAGAAACTCGAGTGATGACCAGTGTTGGAGTCACGGATAGTTTCCCAATTGTTGTGGGACTGCATCAAGGGTCAGCACATAGCCCATACCTCTTTGATCTAGTTATGGATGTGCTGGTTGAAGAAGTGAAGAGAGAAGTGCCATGGAGTATGCTGTTTGCAGACGACATTGTAATATGTGAGACATGCCCAGAGCGACTACAGGAAAGGATGGAGGAATGGAGAAAGGCATTGGAGGAGAGGGGGATGAGAATATGCAAGACAAAGACCGAGTGTATGACAACAGGCTGTATCAAAAACCTCCTAATTAACATTCAACATCAAGACCTCCCAACAGTATCCAAGTTTAAATACCTCGGATCCATCGTAGAGGCCAGTGGCAGCATCGACGAGGAGATCAAACACCGGATCACGTGTGGATGGATCAACTGGAGGAGATTGACTGGGGGGCTGTGTGATAGGAAAGTTAATAGCCGAATGAAGGGGAGGCTTTACAACATGGTGGTGAGACCAACAATGTTGCATGGGGCGGAAACATGACCCATTACCAGAGCTCAAGAGAGGAAGATGGAGGTGGCGGAGATGAGAATGCTGAGGTGGATGTGTGGAGTGACTAGGAAGGATAAGATCAGAAAGGAGTACATCAGGGGAACAGTGAAAGTGGGACCACTGGGAAAGAAAGTTTGAGAGAGCAGGCTGAGGTGGTTTGGACATGTAGAGAGGAGGGACGAGGAGTACGTGGGCAAGAGAGTGGAAAGAATTGAAATTGCAGGTAGACGGAAGAGAGAAAGGTCGAAAATGAAATGGAGAAACAAGGTGGAGGAGGACCTGAGGGAGAAGGGATGGAGACGGGAGGAAGCAAGCGACAGGAACGCCTGGAAGATGAAAATTAAAGAAGGAAACGCAACCCTTTCAATCCAACACGGGAATAATAAGGCGAAGATGAAGACTGCAGCAATGGCATGATAAAGTACAAGACAGATTTACATTTTATTAAAATCAATAAATTATTTTACATTGTAGAAGCACTGGTGCAGGAGGTAGTTTTTAACCGCAGATTTGAAGAGATTCTATTTCATAATATCTTTTATATTTTTGGGCAGGGAATTATATAGAACGATTTCCGAATGATATGTTCCTTTTTGGCAAAGGGGGTGTTACACCNACCACATCACAAGCCCAGATGCCATGTGGGTATTTTTTGGGTAGAAGCGGGATTCAACCATAAATCACAACCCTTATGGTAGAGTTCGCTGCCACCAGCTTGGTTTCCCAAGCAATCAAACACACGTGTAATAACAATAAAATATTCCTTTAATACAAGTTAAATTGAAATCTGCGTATTTACAAACTTCAACGAACTCTCAAATCATAAATACAAGTATGAATTTGTTATTACACAGTTATTGCTATCTGAAAGCAACAATTACACACAGATATGAATACTGGTGTTAACAATTAATTCAGAAATCTACCCAGATCATCCGAATCTCAAAAATTTACAAGTTGCTATCCCGAAATAACTAACTGTTCCAAGTTACGTCATTCGCGCCTAATAGCAATGTAATTGAATTACCGCAGCAATTCTCAGTGGTCTGACAACCAATACTAGCCAGGTCACATCTCAAATAACCTGGGTACTTCCAAACACTCCGCAGAAGTCTCAAAGTCTCCGATGATCTTCAATCCTCCCAATATATACGGAAGCGGAGGTCACGTGACAACGCCTTCGCTACCGCAATGAGCATTCCAAATCATCTTGGTCACCCCTCAGCTTCTGAGAACACTGTGTCTTTACCGATATGCCAGCGTCCTTCTCGGGATGGCCATTATTTCAGCATCCGGTGGAAATATTCCATTCACACTGGCCACGCGCTTCTGCAACATTCTTCTGAGGGCATTCCTACTCAATTTTCAGAAGTACATGAAAACAGTTCATCACTTACAAAATGAAGGGAAGGCTTAGTGGCGGTCACTTTTCCTTATTTGGCGGCGACTGGCCCGTCCCGTAATCTCCTTAGGAATTTTCGGCTAGCAAAATGCTTGAAAATGTTAATATTTCACAAATCGATAGACTGAACTCGTCCTGTTACAGGGTGGTTGACACTGTAGAACGATGAATATTATTACTATTACGAGTATTGTGTTCGTGAACGAGACTGTTTCGTGTGAAGCAAGGGTGGCACTTCAGTAATTCGGTCTTAACAAATATCGAATGCTTTGGATAAATCAAGAAAAACACCCTGAGGATTTTCTCTATGGTCAAGAGATGTGGTAACATTGTTTAAGAAAGAAAATATGGCGCTTGTAGTGGAAAAGGATTTCCATGTTGATCGTCAGAGAGAATGTTATTATAATTTTTTTAATCTAGGAGACGCTTATAGAACAATTTTTCTAGGATTTTTGAGAAAGAGGGTAGTAGAGATATTGGTCGGTAATTTCCAATTTTAAATTTGTTTCCTTTCTTGTGTGAAGGTTTCACTATTTATTAGTTATTGGGTTAATTAGTTATAAACTTATATATTTATCTCAACAATGACATTGTCCAGTAGTGAAACTATGGTAATTAGTTCTGAGGACTTAACAATGAAAATAAACTATTGAGATAAATGAAATAACTCTATTGATAAAGTTTATGAACCATGACATCACTCCTTATGTCTTTCTCTATGCATACTTATGAAAAAGTATGTAAAGTACATCTACAATTTGATGAACTTTTTTTTTTTGTGTGGGGCTTTAAGGGCTTGTCAACAGCAAGGTCATTAGAGCCCATTTTGATGAACAGATTTATTACATAGGAAAAAGCATGTTTTCATCCCACTTGATAATTCTCACCATGTAAAATGAGCTAAGCTTTCCCAGGGTACAGTAAGATTTTTCCGGGGTGAAACAGTCATGATTGCAGTACACCAGTGGCAAGATGTGCAGGTGCTTTATGCCTAATTAAATGTATATTATACGTCTTTGGAAAGTTCCCTCTCTTCCCACCCCTGGCATTCATTTCTCCATCTCCTGCATGTGCAGAACTGTCCATGTCATTTCACCATAAACTTATCATGCTATATAATTTGATTATTGCCCTTCACAAGACTTCCTGTTGCCACAGCAACAAAGTACTCACCAGTACTTACCTGAGCTCCTTGTTTGCTGATGTTGACTGACCATAAAATTGTTGTCAAGTTCATTGTTTTCACAAAACATTTCTTATAATTAATAAAGACAAGTAAATAGCTAAACATCAAAGGTTTACGTCTGCAGCGTTCATGATTTTTCACACAAGCTACATCATTGTTTTGTGATTTCTTGATTATTTTCATAGCTAATATTATACATTAGAGATTTTTTACCTCCCTTTCCAACATTAATTTTTCATTGTAAAATATTTAAAAATAAACTTAAAAAATAAGGTGTCCAGTTTGGAAAGAAAATAAAGCAGATATACATTTGTATTGGAAGCAAAGTATGTTATATGTGTAGGTTTTTAATAAAAATGCATCATAATCACATGATATTAAGTATATCTCAAGGGTTAAAGGATTCTGTGCTTTCTAAATTATACAATTATACTTATGGTAAAATGATCATAATTAAGCTCAGCCAAAGAGAAAATGAGAAAACACTTAAATTATATTTAGCTAACTAACTATAAACATTAAAATCTGGATATTGAACAATTCACTCTGACTGATTCAAAAATCAATATATGAACATTCTTCATTCATATGAAATGCTCACTACCACAATATAATTTTCTATTACATATACAATACTTTCACACTATAAGTCACTTAAAGTGGAGTCACATTTATTCACCTATATAAAGCAGTGTGTTTGTATTTCCATGGTGTAGCAAACAGATGGATAGGCCAATGGCACATGTTCCACAGAGTTTGTACACGTTGACTTCTGAAAGATTTCTTAAAAATTATGAAAGCTTTTTCTTTGCTTAATTTTAAGCGTACATTGGTGTCAGCCATGGAGTAATGGGACCAAAAGGTTTACAGCTTCGAAATGCATTCTTTAAAGTGCGTATATGCTTTCTCTAAGGTGGCTTGAAAACACCACCCAGCAACTTTTGAAAATTTATTTTAGATTATTTCTTACACCCATCAATGGCAATTCAGAGTGAGTCATTGTACAAAAATCAATAATTTCCTGCAATCAAAGCACAGAATCCATCACAGCTGTCAATCAATTACTTCCTATACAATGAAAGACCTAGTTCGCTACTAGAAAATGTATTTATCTACAGTTTAAATTAACAAGATAAATTCTTTAGAAATTGTTTTAATTGTCCTTTGGTTGCAAGGAGGCTGCTACACCATAGCTTTTCCACGCTTATAGAAAGTGTATAATACGTAAATCCATGTTTCCGGAACATTAAAAGCAGATAGCCAAACTGTTCACATTTTTATTTGTACATACAAGTTATGGTTTCCTAGAAACTGATCATGCAACATTACATACAAATGTGTAATTGAATACCACTTTCCACAGGACCAATTTTCATCTCAGGCACTTTTTTATATGATGCTGTTTTTTGAAATATTTAGATTTTTCGAGTTAAAGTAAGCACACTATTCATAGGTCCATTTTATTCACTAAACAATGCAGGTTTCCACTTTTGTAAGCAACCCTGATATAAATAGCTCAAAGTCACTAATAAAAGTCAGATTTTACGGCAATCAAGTCAATAATGAAAAGAGCACCCAATATATAATTTGAAACAATCCTTTTTCTGGACTATGAAACATAAAGACATGTCAACCTTTGATATTAGGCTACTCAAGTACCGCCAATTATAAATTACTCATTTATGCTTATAGAGTCATCTACTCTCATTAGCTTATATAACATATATTTGACTGACATAAATAATCACCTCTCCATCACCTAGTATGATACCAATTAACCTTACACATACCTTTTTAACTTCTTTGCTTTTTTCCCCAAACTATCTGGAGTAAGCAACAAAATGATGTTTTATAACTTGTGTATTCAATTTCACATTCAACATCCTATTTATGTAATTTATTAAACTTCAATAAGATCAATTATTAGTTCATGTTTAGTGTGATGTAAGTGACAAAATATTTTTAAGAGAAGTTCTCTTCTCAAAATAAATAAATAGTTCAAGACTTACGACCTTATTATGGATGGATGACATATTTTGTGCTCGAAGAACACATCATTTTGCTTTCAAGTTTAAGTCGTCATCAGGTGTTACAAATTATACAGTACAACCTCGATTAATCGTGTTCACAATTAACCATGGTGCTCACCCTTCCATCACAAAAAAGAATTTCAACTATAATTTCAATTACAATTTATAGAGTAAATTAGTTAATGGTCCTTTATGTCATCATACACAGTTTGTTCTGCTTTGTTGACAAATGTATTATCATATATAAATCCAACTACTTCCTATTATTTCCACAGTTGTACATAGTTTCCTTGAAACTTAAGAGACAGAGACCCTCAGGTACCAATAAAATTTTGACTTCCAGGACATAATGAATTTGAGAAATATCAGAAATGAAGTAAGGAAAATCATTTCAAACTGCAAGAAATGAAGACTGATTACTTCATATTTCAACCTCTGATATTGTGACATTCTATACATATATGTATGCATGTTTATGTACATAATTCATTAAATAGTGTCTCGATTAACCTTGGTTTTCATTTATCTGTGCGACCCCCCTCTCCCCATCACAACCACTACCACGGATAATCGAGGTTCAACAGTAACAAGAAACATAGCAACAGAACAATTACACATGATATTACACATAAATATAAACTCAAAATGTTTACAAAGAAGTAGAAATTTCACAAACATGTTATATCATTGTATTGTAAATACCCCGATAGCTTTTCTGTGTCTCAGCATAAATTCAAATTCCTGCATGTACTTTTATAAATGTCACTTCTCATTTGCTACAGTTGTAATAATTAACTTCTTTGTCCTATATTATTGTTATCTCAATCCATCAAGTGATCAAAATTAATACAATATGGGGTTTCTACTCTTTGTTCAACTGATTTTAAAGTGTAGTAACCTCACATTCCATTAATTACGTTATGTTTCTTGTTATAATTTGTTACACTTGACGACGACTTAAACCTTAAGTCAAAATGTTGTGTTCTTCAAGCACATAATAAATGTTATTCATCCAAAGGTCAAAAGTCTTAAAATCTTTATTTATTTTGATTATATAATGAATGTTAATACTGTTCTATTGTCCATATAACAAAGAATGGATTTTCTAAATAATTTAAATGTGTAAAATAATTGTCCAAAAATAAGAATAATTATTCAGAATATTATTTTGCTCCCCATAAACTGATTCCAAGTGGTTGAGTATCTTGTTGATCTGCTGGAGGGTGAATATACTTTCAGATTCTAATATTTCATTAGCAATTCTTCCTTCAACAACTTTTCCTCCAAGTCTTTAAAATATTTTACCTTTTCTAGAATAAGATGCTTTAGCTGATTTTAGTTCTTGGTGATTAAAAATTTTATTACAAAATTTTGAAACTTCAATGTAAAGCATTTAAAAAGATTATTGCCACATCTTAACATAAAACCAGGAGAGACATTCATAACCATACCCTCTTTAACCACTCAATTATGACTTGGGAGACGGGACCATTTACATTCAATATGACATAACTGTTAGCTCACTGTGTAGTTAACCACAATATAAGAAATTGTGTGCATTTGTGAAATACCAAATTGGAATATTCCTACCATCAACCAAGTATTCCCAATGGGGACCACCTCAATCGAGGTCAATATGAGGACTCCTGAGGTATGTGGGTTATCACAAGTTGAATACTTAAAAGTGGTCTAGGATCAAATGGGATAGTGGATAGCATACCATCACCTAAAGCTGGAGGTTTCCAGGTTTGATTCCTAGTCCTGACTCCCATTTTCAATCAATGTTAATTAATGTATTGTCATTATTTCAAACCCAATCCTTTACAAAATGGGAAATAATTTAACAAATTGGTACCTTTTCACTTCAGGATTTCATGTTCATTGAAATCCATTACAAAATACTTTAAAACTTATTCATTGGCAGTCAATTGTTCGCTTTTAGACATAATTTTTATTGCCTCTAAGTCTCTTGTTCTAATTTGGAGTAATGAGCAGGAAATATAAACTATTCTCATCAAGAAAAACCATTACAAATTGCATTGTTTATAATATGTTAATCTATCCATATATCAGTAATTAGACTTTCCAATTATTACATCTCATTATTAATACCTAACTATTATTTGGTACCATATGAAAGGAAGACAAAAATATTTTAAATGAAATGGTTATTATTAAAAATCTGAAGAATTTGCTTGACTTCAAAATTCTTTTATAAACAGAAATAATCTATAAACATATTTACAAATGTACAAAAATCATGACATCACAAATCATTACAAAACATACGTTTTCACATATCAGAAGTGCTCCATTTGTAAGCTTCTTCTTCTACAGCTTTCCTAGCATTTTGAGCTTCAAACCACTGCTTTTCATAGCCATTAGATCTGTCAACACCATCCCACCGATGTCCAGGTCTAATACCAAAACGATTTGGCATATATGATCCTTCATACTGTGGTTTACCTAAAAACAAAATTTGTAAATTATAAACGTTTGATTACATTCCTTGTTAATCAATTTACTTAGTTTTTCTGAAACCTTAGATGCAATAATTAGCACTCAGCATCTTCATAAAAGAATATACCAAGAATTTTAAATATCTATTCATTACATTACACTGCAATGAATAGATTCATTAGAGAACTACATAATTAGATAATATGAAAGGGAGGTGGTAGGGATTAAACTAATCAATGCAATTGATATGCTGAAACTGTAATTACACTAGGAAGTATGAAAGATATACCACAATTGGTGTTGGGGTGAGGAGTCAATCATGAACAGTCTCATCTCTCTTACCTATGGTTGATAGGGAAGAAGACCTGTCACAAGGAATTTCACTAATGAACCACACATTATTTTTCTTATTTAAATATATAAAATATCAAATTTCAACAAAAAACATGGTACTGCAAGTGAAAATGTGAAAAATGTCAGCAAAGACTTCCAAGATTCATTTTCATGTTGAAACAATACTTAAAGCTATAAACATTTGTGGGGAAAAAAAGAAAGATAAGAGTAAGGATATTCTAGAGTAGACCAAGGAATCAAGAAATGATATTTTGCATAAAAATTTAAAAAGGATGTAAAAGTAATCAAGAGACAAAATATTAACAAAATTTGGAATTCATGAAATCACAATTTACAACCTGCCAATGGATCAGCCTTCATTAGGGCTACAACAAATGTGTAGTTCTCTCAACATAATCTAAAATAACAGTAATGAAGCACTGAATTTCATTAAAGAAATATTTCTGACAAATACTTATGTAATTATATTCTCCCCCTCATGAGCTTACAAGATATAAAACCAGGCAAAGTGGGTTCTTGAGGAAGGGGATAATGTGGAAAGATCAAATCTAAGAGCCAAACATACCCTCACGAATACACAAACTCAAGATAGTAATAACAAGTTGCAGTATTTTAAGAGCAAATTTTCATTTCCATATTATATCTGTTCTGACTTGGTTTTAATGAGTAATATAATCAATGGTAAGTATATCAATCTAATGCCAATGAGTACCTATTTGGCTATTCAACCACTCTGGAAAAAACTTCTCATTGATAAATCATACATTATCAGCCATTTTTACTATATACAATGCAATAAATTTCATTAAGTTCATTTGTTCCATTCCACCAATTTAAGCATTCAATAACATGCATTTGAAGGAATTAATGAACCACAGAAGCTTACAAACTTCTGAAGGTCTCTCCATGGTCATACACAGTTTTTAAAGGTTTTCGGCAACAAAGTATGCCGAAAACTCAATTTCATTTTAAAATATTCACTTAAAGCAAGTGACATTTTAATTTTTAAGAGTTTAGAGTACATATTTCTATTAAAGTTATGTGTAATAAACCTGAATAGTAATGAGGAAATTGGTTTAAGAAATGCCCCCAAATATTAAAATAGGCAGAGAAATAAAAACAAATTGCCTTGGTTTCGCCGATGATCTGGCATTACTAGCAAATGACATAGATGAAGAAAAATCACAGATATCAGAACTTCAAAACATTGCAAATAAAATTGGCCTCAAAATATCATTTGAAAAAACAAAAATTATGCCCCCAAAACCAACATCATTAAAACAAATAAACATAGATGGTAATAAAGTCAAAATTGTAACCCAATTCAAATACCTCAGAGATAATAACAAACAACCTAAATGAAAAAAACTCAGTCCAAATAAGAACCAGCTAAAGCACAAAAATTAACTTGGGACATCTACAGAAAAAAATGCCTATCCATACTACAATACAGTTATAAAACCAGAAGCCACTTATGCAGCAGAAACACTCTTCCACCTGAACGGACAATAAAAAACTGACAAACTACAGAAGATCGAAAGAAAAATTGGAAGAATCTGCATCAACAAAAAATATCAGAAAAACAGATAGTGGCGGATATTGCCCAACAAAGTCATGTACAAAGAATTGGAAACCATTACTGATACCATGCTTAAGAGGAGATTGGGGTTCTTTGGATACATAGTGAGAATGCAGGATTCAAGAGTTCTGAAACAACTGGTACAGTACAATCTCAAGTCAAAAAATACCACAACAGGACGCAGGTGGACTAGAGAAATCAGAGAGGATTTGAAGGAAATCGGCCTTGTACCAGAAGACACCATAGATAAGAATAAATTTAAAAACAAAATCAAGAACATCCGCTTCACACTCACAAGAAACAAAGTCACAAATCAAATATTTTCAACATAAGAAAGAGCTCAAAGATTGGAGCATATGAAAAAGGATGGTGAGGCCCGAACAGTGCCCTCGAAGAAGACTAGATAATGGACTGAGAAAAGTGATCCTACGTGGTCAAAGAAGAGAAGAGAGAGAGAACCTGAACATCCATTTGGTTGCAAATACATACCTTTTTCATTCTCTCCTTTCTTGCTTTTAATATATGCTAACATTGGGTCTCCTTCTCTTTCCTGTTCACGGAGGTATTTATCCAAATCTTCGTCATCAGCATATCGAGCCAAAGGTTTTGACATCTCATGTATAGCTTCCTTTATCTTTTGTTCTTGATCTGACACTTGTTTTAATCTGAAACAATTAAAGATTATAACATTGCAACATTTGATACAATTGCAAAGAGAAATTATAAATATCAAATATTACGCTACAACAACCTTAAGAAAAACCCAATTCATTACAAAATTTCCACTTCACACATCGAAAACAAGATTAAAAATGAGGAATTGTAAAAATATGAAACTTGTATGCAAGTAACAATTTGTGAAAGTAACGGTATCATGAAATTGCTTCTCGTTACAGATTAAGAAAAGTAGCAATTCTTGAAATTATGATTATTTTAATAAAAATTTTCAAGAACAATAATACAGCTTAAAATGTTTATAAATCACAAAAGGTAGTTAGTTAGTTAGTTAGTTAGGTTTAATGGCGTTTAAACAACTATGGCCATAGACACCAATTAATCACTAAAAATCAAATACTGTTTACCAATCCCGTTGTAATTCAATCTCAAAGACTGTTTATTTTTATAGTGCATGTCCTGAAGTTCAAAATAGAAACAAGATACAAAATATGTATGATAAGAATAAATATATTAATTTTTAATATTCTGTATTCAAAATTCTATTAATTCATTTCAATTATTATGCAATAAGCAGTTATCATTAATATGGTCATAAGCAGTTCGTGTCTTTCTGCACATATCAGCAGCTTCTTGGTGGTAGATTATTTATTAATTCAAACAACAAAGTTACTCCACCAAATAAAGTTCTCAAACACTATGTGAGCTTTAATAAAATTAATCTTATTCATTTAATTTCAAAAATTCTCCCAAAGTGAAATATTTCTAATTTCTAAATATAAGTAACAGGAAATGAAAATACAAGAGTCACTTCCAAAAAATATTGCAATAATATTGCCAATTTTTTTGTTTCCAATCATAGTAAAATGTTACTATGAAAATATACAATATTTTACAACGGATCTTTTTAATGGATGAAAAATTTTCTTTTCTTTTCACTGATGGTTTTTATTTCTAGGTAAAAGATGGTTTATAAAATCATAAATTTTTTAAGTTTGTAGCCAACAGTCAAGAAGATAATGCCAAGTGAAGCGTTTGGCTGGAGAACTGTTACAAAACTTTTAAGTATTCTTTCTTTATTTCTCACCCTTTTCCCCATTGCATGTATTTGGAATCACGCTCTGCTTGTTTCTCATCCTTCTCCTGCTGTACTCTAGCTTCTTCTTCCAAGTCTCTCTTCTTCCCTGTCTTCCTGTCCCGCATAACAGGTGCAGCACCCTTGCCTGATATACTAGGATCCATCTGGAACAGAAAACAACACAAAATGTGAGCGACAGATGAAATATCTTCCAAAAACATACAAACAAAATATTAAAGTACTTATTTTAAGGGTATTTGAGTTTGTTTGTTTGTTTTTTTTGTGGGGCTCATGTCGACATCAGAGGTCATTGGAGCCCTTTTAGTAAAATAATTAGAAACCCCTGAAGTAAAATAACTAGAAACCTCACCTTCAAAAATGGTATTTGAGTATAAATGATTGATTTTATTCATAAAAAAAGTAACTATGACTTTCCCTTAAAAAAAAAATAAAAAAAATAATAAAAGATCTACAACTTAACAAAAATTCTTTGATCTGAATATACTTACATTAGCAAATATTTGTTTTTCATGTAACCTTAAGTTTGCTATTTCAGCTTTCAGTTCACCGGCATCCACTAAACCAGCTTTTCTCCCATCCATGGTCAATTTCTTATGATCATTTTCTTGTATTTCTTGGTTCTGTTCTCGAGAAATGTCTTCATTTGGTCTGCTCTGAGGGGTTCTCTTTCCCTCTTTCCCTTTATCGCTATTATCATATTGTCTGTGATACGAACTAGAATTTTTATGATATGCTGTTGGTGACCTACTCTTTGGAGAGTCTCTCTGGTATTTTGTCTCTTCATTGTTCCATCTAGAATTTCGTCTTGAATTATTTTCTCTCCGATTCCCGAACTTTCTCTTGTCATACCTTTGTGGTGGGGATTCAGAAAATCTTCTCTTAGTTCTATTAGGAGGAGAAATGGATGTTCTTTTACTCCTTCTTGGAGGTGATTCATCTGAATCGTTCTTTCTCTGGATCTTACTTACATTTTCAACTAAGTCTCTACTCTTAGTAACTGGATCTCTATTACCTCGATATGACTGTGAAGTCTCTTTCTTATGTTCCTCCTTTGAACTTGACTGATTGCAACTTCCTGATTTAGAGAATAATTCACGATCCCTTGATTTTCTCCTTCTAAGTGGTGGATCATCAGCAACAGTAAGCTTCCCTTTGAGTGATTGAGAGTCTCTATCATTCTTTCTAGGAGGTGATTCATCAGAGTCATATTTCCCACCTTCTTGATCAGGAGAGTTCCATTTATGGTTTCTTTTACTGTAATTCTGTCTTGAGGATTTATTATCAGAATAACTTCTTTTGTTCCTTCTTGGTGGTGATTCATCTGAGTCATATTTATGGGTACTTCTGTAAGACAATGCAGTTCCTCCGTAATCTTTTCTGAACCTGCTAGGGGAAGCTTCTTCAAAGTCACATTTGTTTTTCCGACTGCAATTAACATTCTCAGAGTCATTCTTCTTCAATCTTCTGGGAGGAGATTCATCAGAATCACACTGATATTTTCTCTTGTTTTTGCTATCACGCTGAAGATCACTTTCTTTATATTTTCGAGGAGGGGATTCATCAGAATCATACTTATGTTGTGAATAAACTGCATCATTCTTCCTAGATTTTCTAGGAGGAGAAACATCAGAAGCCTCATATTTTGCTTTATCTTTCACTTGTATCTTCCTAGGAGGTGAGTGGTCAGAAGCTCCTTTGGATTTTCGGGGCAGGGATTCATCTGAGTCATACTGTCTATTTTTCTGTAAATCACTCAAACTATTTACTTTTGATACATCAGTTTCTGCCTTTATTTTCCTGGGAGGTGACATGTCACCATCACTTCCATCAGTTGTTCCTTTTGCATCACGAGAAACATTTGCATTAGATTTGTCAATAACTTTTAACCCTTCATCATTTTCATCTGCAACAACTTTCCATTTTTTAGTCTCAAACTTCTCTTTAATGCGAACTTCTTCTGGTCTTTCATCAATAATACCAGCTATTTGTGGTGCATCTTCTTGCAGATCATAAAGCTCCAATTCCACATTATCCAAAGGCTGTATGGTACTAATGTCAATGTCATCATCCACAATTTTCATCCTGCAAAATAAGAAATGGTAAAATGAAGTACTACTCATGAGTGAAAAAACAAAATTTTATTTTAAGAAGTGTTCAGTCATATCTGAAATAAATACCGAAAAACCACTCCTTTAATTCACATTCTAATAATCCTACCCAAAATTGTATATAAATATAACCTGAATAAATAACTCTACCTGTTAACGGCTTGCTTGGCTTTTAATTTCTTTTTTTTCTTCTTTTTATCATCGTTTCGAGATGATAGATACTTTTTAAGATATTCTTTTTGACTAACACCAGTACTTGCCATTTCTTCTGGTTTTATTAGCACACGCTCTTGTCTAAGTCCAACACCTGAAATGTTAAAATTACGGAAACATTAAAACGCCTTTAGCACTGAAGAATAGCCCCCAACGAGCATAAGAACAACTCCAATTCGATGAGGTTACTAAAGTGCAGTCGAGCCACCATTGGTTCTACAACGGATGAACAAGGACATGTCATTTTATGTTGTACTGTATGCAACTCGTTTTCATTTCAAATGCACTTTACTCGGATATTATATCATTTCTTCATTACTTTGGCTCAATCATATATTTTGCCTCACATTTTGCTGAAGATGAACATAGAAAAGTATTAGATAGATGGCTACCCTGAATAGACTGATACCAGTAGAATCCGCGATTATCAAATTTGAAGATGTGTATTCTTACTTCAGAAAAGAAATATTGACAATAAACAATTATTTTATTTCATGCTAACTCTGTTCAAGAATATTGCGCACTTATTTTAAATCCTATTTAAGTATTCCAGAGATTATAAGTAGAGAGGTAATATATTTTATGGATTATTAAATTAAAGGTTTAGAAATCTTTTTGGTTATTGTGCACCGAAAGGTATTGTACGCGAAACTGTTTTAGCAGTATCAACGCTTATTTAATCAGCTAATTAGAAGCTAATTTACTTCATATTCGACGTCCCCAAGCAGGTTTGCTCATGATGTCTGGTTGAAATTAATTGAAGGAAGAATGGGCTCTAATGACCTCGATGTTGACGAACCCTAAAGCCCCAACAAAATAAAAAAAAATTGAAGGAAGATTCTTTAAAAAAATATTTAAAAAGTAAATAAATATTACATACTAAAACAAGAGGTTTTAGTCAGCGTTCGCGTTTTACTTTTCAATTTTCTGTAATTAATACATAATTTGTATTACTTAATTTGATTGTTATTACGTAGATCGTGTAGTGTGCAAATCATGTTCTGAGAACTTCAGTTCGGTGAAAATGTCAGTGTCAATTGTAAATATTAGTATATACTTGTGTCAGAACTATCCACATATTTTGTCTTCTTCAACACTGTTTCATTCATATTTTTGGTACTTTGCATATAATATTTTTTAAGTATGTAATTACTTTAGTTTTTAAGTAGCCAGCCTATGTACATGTGTTTTTGCACCTCTGTAGGATATGCAGCTTGCTCCATTTTTGTATAACTGATGAATAATAAATTGAATTGAATTATCTACAACAGTTCACATCATTGTCCATCAGAGATCCCCGAAAAGAGGCACCACAAGTTGTGGATCGCCGAAAATTTAGCGAAAACCTGAAACTGTCGTACATGTGTTTGCCTATTTAATATTTTGTATTGCATCCGAGTCGCATCAGTTCGCTTGTTGAGATATATTCACGAGTTTGCGAGCACGTGCGAGCAGCACTTACTTCTGCAGAGAACAGCGTTAAGGCGGCTCCACACATTCGTTATTCGGCGAACCCCGAGCAACAGAACAGCGAATCCCGAGCAACAGCGACGTGCTCGGGGTATTTTCCGAGGATTCGCCTATTGGCGAGCACACTGATCCATCAGCAATTTGCGAAGCACGTGCTCGCTCTGGGAACGACGAATATTCGTGTTAATGATTGGAAGTTATGGAGAATGAATCTGAAGTAATCACACATTCTGCTGCGTATGTAGTTGTGTTTTGTGAAATGTTATTAAGTAAAGTAAATGGGTCTTATCGAATCTTAATTCAATCAATGAAATTAATTTTTATTCCATATGGATTTAGCTATGGTAATCGGTAATCTCGAATTTAAGATCATTATAATCATTATAATTTTTATCCACTCAAAAAGAATCAATATTATATAACTATCTTAATTTGTGTCTCCACGACATCCCACTCTATTTATTTATTCAAATATCTTTCATTACACTTAAGTGTTATATTTTTATGATCATATTATTTTTGTTTTAACACTTTTTATTTCCTGAACACTTCGTGTACACTGAACTTCGTACATGGTAATACTAAATACATGGTAATACTACTAAAAAAATAGATAATGCTAATAGCATCAATACATGTTCAATACTGTGAAACTTTAAGACAATTAATAAAAAAATAAAATAAAGTGAATAAAAATGTTTGTAATTTAAATATATCATTAAATAAACTTTATTGTCAAAAAGCAGTTGCAAACTGCATATGGCCAAGTTGGAGATAATAAATGAAGTTACTGCAATAATTACTTTATTACTTCGAATTTCTCTATTTTATCACCTCTAAAAACACTTAATACTTTGTACGATAAGGAGAAAAATTACGAATTAGATTTTTCAGCGATTACTTACAGCGAAATAACTTGAAAGCGTAATAATCGTATACTCGCTATCTTTGATATTCGTAAAAGCACGAATAAGTGGACAGAACCACGAACATGTCATTTCTGAATATTCGTCTATGCTTGGCTTCCTCAAAAAGCCGACATGCTGCGGGAAAGGGCGTGCACCGGTATTCGTGATGCGACGAATAACGAGCAACGCATCCACCCTAGTCACTAATCGGCGAGCAGTTGCTCTCGGTTCACCGAATAGGGAATGCGAGGGAATGTGAGAAGCCGTGGAAGCCGCCTTAACGCTGTTCTCTGCAGCTTATAAGTGCGAGCACATGCAGTGGTAGTGGTGGGGGGGAATGATTATAGGAGGAATCATACAAGCGTTAAAGACAAAAATACATTGAAAAGTTTCTAAATTATATTTATCGTACAATTTTTGAAAATATTTAAATTTTCCTCCCGCACAAACTACTAAAAGCTGTCTAGCCAGCTCACTATAGGTTAGCTCGCCAGCTGCTCGCATGTGCTCACCGACTACTACAGATGGGAATCTCCCATACTTAAAAATGGAACAGTGTTTTGCGCGGCATCTGGCGGGACGGCTACAGGTTACTTTAGTAGCGCAGGTTACCTTTATTCAAGGAATTAAATATGTTTACACTTCCCTGCATTTATATTTATGAAACGGTCTTGTTTGTTAAGACCGTATTACTGAANACACTATACACGCAATAGTAGTAATATTCATCGTCCTAGAGTGTCAACCACTCTTTGCCAAAAAGGACCTTATCATTCGGGAATCGTTCTATATAATTCCCTGCCCAAGAATATAAAAGACATTATGAAATTGAATATCTTCAAATCCGCGGTTAAAAACTACCGTATGCACCAGTGCTTCTACACTGTAAAATAATTTATTGATTTTAATAAAAGTTAAATTCGTCTTGTACTTTATCACGCCATTTCTATAGCACTTTTTAAATAACTTATAACAATTTCAAAAACTATTTTCTTGCATTGTTGTGTTGCCGTATGGCTCATATTAATTTAGTTTTATGTGTATTCAACTTTGGCCCGTTTGTGTAC
>NNCF01126572.1:60478-114292 GCA_002313205.1 Laupala kohalensis | reverse complement strand
TTATTATTATTATTATTATATTATAGCGCCAGTAACCGCTAGGTCTCCTTCCTCCCTCTCCTCACTCTTCCAAAACCCCAACTCATCGTACAATCCTACCCATCGTAGCTTTCTGCTTCGAATTTATTTCATAATTCTCACATCACTCTGAAATTATTTCAAGGAAAGGACTAGTACTGAAAGAAAACATGGAAATGCGCACTCTCAATCTGAAATATATTCATTTTACTTGGATCTGTGATACAGTACGAACAAATTTTGCCTGCACTGTCAAAGTCACTCATCGCAGCATTTTAATAAATACTGTACAGTTACGTTGACAACGTTCTTTCTAATTCTGAGAGTGGGACATTTGTAAAAATGGTATACTGTACTGAAAGGAGCATTTCATTTCATTAGTAGTGTGTAATTCACTTGTTATTTGATTTATTTCAGATTGAGAGTGCGAATTAAAAGGGGAAATTTGTTTGTTTTTTTACATCTATCACAGATCTTGTACAAAAAGAATTTCATGTACAAAACTAAATTTTTTCTTAAAAAACATGATATTAGAATTGACTCTTAGTGGCAAGGCTTATACTCACAACTTATTTTAAAGAATGAACTTAAATGTTTTTATGGAATGAGAAGTAGTCGGTGATGCAATGGTTCTTGCGATTTGCGTAACACACAATGACCTTTATGCAAATCTTAATTTGCTTGATTACTTTGTTGGTTATAAGCATTGTGCTCAACATGGCTGGGAATGTATGATCCGGCCGCTAAATATAGTTTTAGGTATTTATTTAATGTGATGTATACATTTATTATGAAACTAATACATTCCATGGGATTTTTGTGTGCTTAAATAAGTTTATTTCATATGCTAAAATTTAATAATAATGTATTTCACAAAAATGCTTATAATAAATGTATTATGATATAAATGCAAATCCCATGTTTTCTTTCAGCACTATTCCTTTCCTTGAAATAATTTCAGAGTGATGTGAGAATTATGAAATAAATTCGAAGCTGAAAGCTACGACGGGTAGGATTGTAGGATGAGTTTGGGTTTTGGAAGAGATGAGGAGAGGGAGGAAGGAGACCTAGCGGTTACTGGCGCTACTAAAGTAACCTGTAGCCGTCCCGCCAGATGCCGCGCAAAACACTGTTCCATTTTTAAGTATGGGTGATTCCCATCTGTAGTAATCGGTGAGCACATGCGAGCAGCTGGCGAGCTGACCTACGGTGAGCTGGCTAGGCAGCATTTAGTAGTTTGTGCGGGAGGAAAATTTAAATATTTTCAAAAATTGTACGATAAATATAATTTAGANTAAATATTTTCAAAAATTGTACGATAAATATAATTTAGAAACTTTTCAATGTATTTTTGTCTTTAACGCATGTATTTACGTTGCTTCTTAACCTAAGTTCGAGTGTAATGCGTTGTAATTGAGTGAAGCTTAACCTTAATTTTTCGGAAATCCTTTACCTATAATGTAAGGCGGAGCAACTAAGGTATATTTGAATACATAGAATGGCACGTAATCTTACGAGTGATAGACATAACATGTTCAACAGAATGTGAGTACCAATAAGGAAAGAAATATAATGGCTTCTCAAACCAGGAAACCTATTATAAAGCAAACGGAGTTATTTCGGTGTGGAGTAGAAAGAGTTTTACTTAATTGGACTGCCCTAAAGGTTTGTTTAGTAAATTTCTTGATTTCAATGGGAGATTATTGTTTAATGTTATATATCTTAGCTTGCAGTGGAACATGGTACTGCAGGACCTAATAGCAGAGAGCTGGCCATGAATTTTATCAATTATATTGGAGACATATTTTGTGATGGAGGTACTTGAAATGTAGTTATACATCCCTATAAAGTTACATTTAATGGAATATAAATTGTTTTAACACAGTTATTAATGACAGGAAATTTGGAAGAAGATGATGTGAGTGATGTTTTGGTTGAAGTTATGGATACACAATTTGACACTTGGTGTGAAGATAATTCACCTAATGAAGTAGCATCTTTTCTGTGTAAGTTACATCAACTTTTTAGGCAAGATAAGGTGGATGAAATGAGGATTGAAATTGACAGATTGCCTGAATGCAATACTTCAATTAGCCAAGAAATGCCAGTTAACAATTGCAAGGTAAGTGATATTTTTTATTGAACAATTGATTATTGATTTAATTTATTAATAATATCATGACCTGTTACATCGGAACATTCAAACATTAAAATACAGTTGTTTTGTAACATGAATACACAGGTCTACTTTTAGCTTGGTCCCCCTCACTTTCCATCTCCCCCACCCCCAAAGAGAAAAAAAAATTGATTCACATATATTTTGACATAGAGAAATGTAAGTTGGTTACTCTGTTACTCATTTATCAAAGTAAAATATCTCACTCGTGGAGAAGCTGTCATATGCATCATGACTCAATGGACTGTATATATATTTAACCATTAAACTTTGCTGATTATATGTGACAAGATGTTTTGGATACTCAGACCTGAATCAAAACTTTTAAAATTGATTAATTTTATGGAGAGATTTTGTATGCTGAAGTTTATGGCATTTAAGATTTTACTGTGATATTTTTTTATTATGTATATTATTTTATATTATTTCAAAAAGAACTCCCTTGAAAGATTGTGATTTGATGAAACATAAATATTCTTTTGCTACAAATACTCATAATGAAAGGTGAATGATCAAGTTTTTTAAAGCGCTAATACACTTCAAGCCGTAGTAAACCTCAATCAACAGTGTTTGTTGCTCTTTAGATGTTTAACTGATATTAGACGTCTGTTTGTTAACATGACAGATTTGACTGATGCTATAGCAGCTACAATGCAAATATGGCTATAGCACATGTTTTCTCAATATACATCCAAGTTCTTACCATGACTGCAAGAAAAAACAAACCGAGATGTAGGTCTAGGCTTCTATGTTATCAGGTTCACAGTCTGTTAGTGAGACTAGTAATAGCAGTGGTCTGGGGTTAAACTGAGATTCACTCCCTCAATGTCAAATCCAACTTGGTACCAAAAACCAATCTTTATACCAGCTCGTTGAAATGGATCCAGACCATCTCCTCAGTAGCAATACAAAAATCTTGAGTAATAGTTCAGCCAATAGTTTCATTACAAATTTTCAAAACTAGGGAGTTTTTTTTATGACACATGGTACATGTTGTAACAACAAATTTTTAAACTGATTTTGGAACTGAATCTGTTGAGATTATCATTTCAGGTTAGTGTATTGTTAATTGAAGGAAAGAAACTGCCTAGAATATAGAATAGAATGTGATGATAATAAATATTGATGTATTTTCTTTTCTAATTGTATTTACAGAACTCTACAACTTTCACACCTCTTGAATCTGTAGCAGAAACTACACCCATTTCCCAAGAAACAAGTAATGAAATGGAAGTTGAATCAGAGGTTGAACCTGGATGGACTAAAGTTGTTTCTCGAAGGAAACATGTATCATAAACCACTCACATTTAGCAATTTGTTAACCATATGCAGAGGCATCCATCTCCATTCAATGATTCACATTGAACATTGGTTAAATTATTCTGACATAGAGTGACCTGTTCTCTGCAGACTGTTTGGTTTTTACAGAATATTTGTATTCAGAGTATCATTAAAAGATTTATTTGTTGAATGAAATGTGCATTTTGGTCTGAGTATGTATTATTTAGGATTTAGGGCTGCTAAGAGTCGACAGCTTTGATCTAGTTGACTGAAGCACTTCTTGTCAGATGACAACAAACTGAATTTAAACAAAAGTGCACCTCTTAGTTCTTCTCCTACCAATAAGCTATTATCCATTGGATTTCCACTAATGAGTACCTTCAGTGACATTGTGCTGAGCCATCCCTGGGACTGTCTGGAAGTGCCTGAGCTGCAGTACCCGAAATAGTTAGCAATGGTACGGAACTGAGCCATTAATAAAAAGGAGGAGATATATTAACCCTCCAATGGTCGCGCCTATGTGTTGAACCTATGATTTTGATGTTTCTTGGAACTTGGTGGGCTGCTTTTCTAATCATGCTTTGTTGACTACATCAACGCTATGTTGCGCCAAATAAGCTATTGTTATCCTTCATTGTTACTTGTCTATTGCCCTTTGAAAAGTGAATTGATACACACCCACTCAGACTTGTATTTTTAACATCATTTGCGATACACTCCTGCATATATTATATTCGTATTCTTTCTCAATTTATTCATCATTTTCACTCTTTTCCTATCAATTAACTATTTTTTTTACTATTATATTTGAAATAAATTGATAATATACACATCAATATTTTGTGTTATTTATGTATATTATCCATTTTTTAGGATTTGTACCTACAGAAGAGTAAATTTTTTAAGATTTGGACTGTAAGATCTTATTTTTTGAACTGCTTTATAATATAATGGACAAAATTAGTACTATTTTGTTTCTTTTCAGCTCAATTCTAAGCTATTTTTTGCTGCTACATTAGGGTACGAAGTCCCCAATCAATTTGATTTTATTGTGAATAGAATGAACAAATATTTACATAAAATCATTAATTTAGTAATTTAGTTAATTGGTGCATAAGGAGTAAACATTAGGGTGCATTTAGAATTTCTAGTGCAAATTCTATCTCACAATAATTAAACTTTCAAAGCAACCCTGCGCTATTGTTGCACTCAAGTTTTTGTCGTCATAATTTCATAGAATTATTACATTTTACAATGCGTTTTTCTTGATTCTTTCGTATTTATTTACATTTTAACATAAATAATAAATTTATTGTCAAAAACAGTACAAACTGTGTATGACAATGTGGAGGACAATAAACTAATTTACTCTCTGGAAGCAAGCAAGGGACCATCCCATCAATTCCGATCAAGGGCCCTAAGGCAGAGGCAGATTCAAAAATTTCAGCAAAAGTTCCTAGATCAGATAAAAAGTTAGCTGCGAGTTATAATACATATATAATGTCAATATGTTTGTAATTTAACGCAAATATGTTTGTAAATTTACATGTACAAGTTGTTATCGAACTATAAATTATTCTGAGTATAGTGTTTAAAAATCATAAGAGTTGAAAAACACTAAATTCACGATTTATTGTTACTATAAACGCCCCTAGACAAAGCCTAGAGAACCTGTATAAGAAATCCGCCTCTACCCGAAGGAAAAACGGAGAAAAACTCGGGCCAGGATGGGGCAATAATATAGAGTGGTAACATAACATAATATAGAGTAGTTATTGTCAAATTAATTTATCTCCAGTTGTTGTCCTAAACAATTTAACATAATATAGAATAGTTATTGTCTAATTAAATAACCTCCAGTGGTCGCCCTAAATAATTTATAATATAGAATAGTTATTGTCTAAGTAACCTCCAGTGGTCGCCCTAAATAATTATTTTAATCATTTTTGTCGTCGGTTTGGTTGTATGTTTAATTCATTTAATATATCATTTCTAACTTCCGTAGTAAATATATTATTATACTAATATCCTTCAGTCCGTGTCAGTTGTCAGTTTACATGCATTCTCGTTTGCTTTTGTCGTTAAGTTGCTAACTAACTCACAACAATGGACACTATCGCATTCCTCAACTCGTTCAAAGCTGATCTTTAGAGGGCGTACAATTACTTGGTACATTATATTGACACACACATCAGTGCGCTGGAGGAGGTCAATAAGACACGATCGGCGGTCGGACTAGTCAGGAATTCTCGCCGTCCTTCCAACTGCTATCACCCGGTTAGACCAACGACATGCACCACCCCAACTCTTCACTCAGAATAGGTTTAGTGTGTTAGATGACATGTCCCTGTTTCCTGCCTTACCTACTCGTTTCATCCCCTGTCGTCCAGTACCCAAACCTGTTCACAAATCACGCATTGGTAAGCACAGCTACCCAAAACCACGTAAAGTAGTGCTACCCAGAGATGAAGCCAACACTTCCACGCAGAAATCAAACGTGCTCATATTAGCTTATTCGAACGGTCGTCAGAAGTCCTCTGTATTGAATGGATTGCTTTCTAGCCAGTTCTCAGTCTCCAGTTTCTTTAAGCCAAACACTCGTTTGGCTGAAGTTATTCGAGAACAGGACACCTACACTAAAAAATTAACAGCGGGACACAGTAAACATCATAGGTGGGCAGAAAGATATTAACTTCGGTGGTAATAATAATAATAATAAATTTATTGTCAAAAAACAGTACAAACTGCGTATGACCACGTGGAGGACAATAAACTAATTTACTCTCCGGAAGCAAGCATGAGACCATCCCAACAATTCCGATCAAGGGCCCTAAGACAGAGGCTGATTCAAAAATTTCAGCAATAATTCCTATATAAGATAAAAAGTTTGCTGCGAATTATAATACTAATAAAACGTCAATATGTTTGTAATTGAACACAAAAAATTTAATTTACATGTACAAATTATTATCGAACTATAGATTATTCTGAGTACAGTGTTTAAAAATCAGAAGAATTGAAATAACACCAAACTCACGATTTATTATTACAATAAACATGCCCCTAGACAAAAACAAAAAAAAAACCTGTATAAGAAATCTGCCTCTCTCCAAAAAAAAACCTGAAGTAAAACCTGGGCCAGGATAGGGCTACAGAATTAATGTACACAACCGTGCCAAAAGTGTGTACACATAAAACTAAATAAATATGAATCATGACACAACAATCATGCAAGAATATAGTTTTTGAAATTGTTATACAAGTTATTTTAAAAGTACTACAGCAATGGCATGATAAAGACATTTAACTTTTATTAAAATCAATAAATTCTTTTATATTGTAGAAGCACTGGTGCATACGGTAGTTTTTAACTGCGGATTTGAAGATATTCAATTTCATAATGTCTTTTATATTCTTGAGCAGGGAATTATATAGAACGATTTCCGAATGATGCGGTCCTTTTTGACAAAGAGTGGTTGACACTCTAGAGCGATGAATATTATTCCTATTGCGAGTATTGTGTTCGTGAACGAGACTGTTTCGTATAAAGCAAGGGTGGTGCTTCAGTAATTCGGTCTTAACAAACAAGACCGTTTCATAAATATAAATGCAGGGAAGTGTTAAGATATTTAATTCCTTGAATAAAGGTTTACAAGAGTTTCGGGGGCGAGATTTACAAATTATCCGAACTATCCTCTTCTGAATTCTGAGTTTGAATACTCTGACCGGAATTGCCCCAGAAGGTAATGCCGTAACGTAAATGGGAGTACACGTTTGCAAAATATACGCAACGGGAAATACGTGGACTAACTACGGTAAGTAAGATTCGGAATGCGTAACACAGATTGCTTAATTGGGAATTAGGATTGTCAATGTGACAATTCCATTTGAGGTTGTCTTGAATATGGAGACCTAAGAATTTTGTATTCGTAACAGTTTTTAATTGTGTTCCGTTTAAAGAAAGAGAAACCTGGGGTAAAGATTTTGTGATACTATTGTGAAATGACATAGACACTGTTTTGTCAGTGTTTACAATGAGACGATTTGCATGGAACCAAGTCGAAAGGTTAGACAAAACTTTTTGAGCATTGGCGTGTTTACATAGTAAATTAGTGTCATCAGCAAAAAGAACCATTTTGCAATCTGATGTGGATGATGACATGTCGTTCACATACAATAAAAAGAGTATAGGGCCGAGAATTGATCCTTGGGGTACTCCGCAAGTAAGTGGCTTTGTTTCTGAAAGACAACGCTCAAGTATTTTATTTTTAGTATAGGATATTTCTACTTGTTGATATCTATCTTTTAAATAAGAAGTTAGCCATTGATGTGGAAGTCCACGAATGCCTAAAGAATGCAATTTGGTAAGGAGAATTCCGTGATCGATGACATCGAATGCTTTGGATAAGTCAAGAAAAACACCCTGAGGATTTTCTCCACTGTCTAGAGATGTGGTAACATCGTTTAAGAAGGAAAATATGGCGCTTGTAGTGGAAAAGGATTTCCTAAAACCGTGTTGATCGTCAGAGAGAATGTTATATTTTGATAAAAAATCTAGAAGACGCTTATAGAACAATTTTTCTAGGATTTTTGAGAAAGTGGGTAGTAGAGATATTGGTCGGTAATTTCCAATATTAAGTTTGTTTCCTTTCTTGTGTAAAGGTTTCACTTTAGCTCTCTTAAATATATTAGGAAACACCCCTTCCGATAAAGAACTATTAAAAATATTTATGAGTGGATTTAATATAGCGTGGGACGAAGATTTAACAATAAACTCAGGTATATCATCTATGCCTTGTGAAATTTTGTTTTTTAATGAGCTGATGATTCCCATGACTTCACTGGCGTTAGTTTCGGAAGTAAACATAGAATTGGGTATGTGGGTGGATATAATTGGAGGACATTGATTTGGATATATTGAGTTCGTTATTTTACCAACTTCTATTTCATTTCATGCGTCATGTCAACGCGTGGTCATTTAAAGGCGTCTGAACATCTACAAAAACTAAAAATGGCCTCTTAGCACACAAACATAGTACTCTTTAACCTGCCTCCACGCTTCAACGTTCCACAAATAAACCACGAAATTAACCTGTCAAACATCTCTAAACATTACCTGGCAGACACAAAAATAACATTTTTTGATTTGCTACCACACCTGACTGCCAAGGACTTTACCCAGCACGGTTTACATCCGAGACCATCTGGGAAACATTACTTCGGTTCTCTCCTAGCTTCACATTTGACCTCACATCATCCACCTTTCCCTTTAACCACTCCTACACCACCTCCTGCTCCTACCTTATCTCCTTTTACTCCACCTCCCTCTGCTCCTACCTCATCATCATATCCTCCTCCAATCTCCACACCCATTTCTTCTTCTGTCCCCGTTCTTTCACCTACTGCTTCCTCATCTCCCACGTTCTCATCTATTCCTTCATTCACATCTCCTGCCTCTCCCATACACAGTTACAACTTCCGCTCAGGAGTACGATGTGGCACTCAAAGGTGACAATCGCGTTCGGGTGCGGGCTTCATCCCGAACTAGAAGCTGTACCAAATTCAGATTCCTCTCCACAATCTAACGTCAATTCCATTTCTCGTGAATCACAAACTCTTTGCGAAAATAAAATAATTATATTTCATTATAATGTCCAATCTCTTTCAAACAAATTGACAGACATTGAAATTCTGGTACACGAAATCTCATTCGATTTGCTATGCCTCACAGAACATTGGCTTTCAACTAACAACATCAACGATACTTCTATTTCTAATAATTATTTAGCAAGTTCTTACAGTCGGCAAAATTTTAAAGGAAAAAATCCCCACGTAGGTACTTGTATCTACTTTCGTAATGATATTTTATCTTCTCCACTGCCAGGCTACGAGAACTATTGTGTAGATAGTGTGTTCGGATTTTCTGCAGTTAATCTGACCGATATTGTTGTTTCGTGTATCTATAGACCTCCTCAATCAGATCTTGACATATTTTTTCGGAACTTCGACATTGTTTTAAAACATATCACACACTAATCTACTGAATCTATCGGTATATGTGGTGATTTCAACATCGATTTCCTGAGTACATCCGACTCTGCACATTCAATTAATCGATTCAAGAATCTTATCGACTCCAACTTTATTACTACGATAAACGACCCTACTCGCCTCTCCGGTTCATCTAAAACATTGCTAGATCAAATTATCGTCAACAATGGAATCTCGTATTTCTCTGAAGTGTTTATCGCCGGATACAGCGATCACCTTGCTCAAATATTGATTATTAATAATAAACTAAAACAACTTAAAATCCTTCACAAGTTTTCAAGAGTGTTAAAGACACAAATCAATCCATATTTACAAATTATTTACGTGAAGAAACATGGAAATATGATTACAATTACCAAAAAACCGACGACAAATTCAATATATTTATCTCAATATTCCTAAAACATTACAACTAGCTTTCCCATAAAACGCAAGTTAATTAACACAAAGAAATACATTACATGGATCACCCAAGGGATAAGAATGTCTTCAAAAAATAAACGCTGTTTATATTATCTTTCAAAACAATATATAACCCAATACTCGAATTCCATGATAATTTTCGTAAATATATGACTATTCTTCGAAGTCTATGCAACTAAAGTTATGGAAAATGACAGACTAAAATCGAACAATCGGATGAAAGCCGTGTGGAATATTGTTAAAAATTACACGTCAACTTTTCAAAACCGCGAAGAAAATGTTTCTTTACTAAACGATGGCAAAATCGTAACAAATCCTCAGAACATCGCAAATTTGTTAAATTCTCACTTCTCAGAAGTTGGTAAAATAACGAACTCAATATATCCAAATCAATGTCCTCCAATTATATCCACCCACGTACCCAATTTTATGTTCACTTCCGAAACTAACGCCTGTGAAGTCATGAGAATCATCAGCTCATTAAAAAACAAATTTTCAACAGGCGTAGATGATATACCTGAGTTTATTGTTAAATTTTCGTCCCATGCTATATTAAATCCACTCATAAATATTTTTAATAGTTCTTTATCGGAAGGGGTGTTTCCTAAAATATTTAAGAGAGCTAAAGTGAAACCTTTACACAAGAAAGGAAACAAACTTAATATTGGAAATTACCGACCAATATCTCTACTACCCACTTTCTCAAAAATCCTAGAAAAATTGTTCTATAAGCGTCTTCTAGATTTTTTATCAAAATATAACATTCTCTCTGACGATCAACACGGTTTTAGGAAATCCTTTTCCACTACAAGCGCCATATTTTCCTTCTTAAACGATGTTACCACATCTCTAGACCGTGGAGAAAATCCTCAGGGTGTTTTTCTTGACTTATCCAAAGCATTCGATGTCATCGATCACGGAATTCTCCTTTCCAAATTGCATTCTTTAGGCATTCGTGGACTTCCACATCAATGGCTAACTTCTTATTTAAAAGATAGATATCAACAGGTAGAAATATCCTATACTAAAAATAAAATACTTGAGCGTTGTCTTTCAGAAACAAAGCCACTTACTTGCGGAGTACCCCAAGGATCAATTCTCGGCCCTATACTCTTTTTATTGTATGTGAACGACATGTCATCATCCACATCAGATTGCAAAATGGTTCTTTTTGCTGATGACACTAATTTACTATGTAAACACGCCAATGCTCAAAAAGTTTTGTCTAACCTTTCGACTTGGTTCCATGCAAATCGTCTCATTGTAAACACTGACAAAACAGTGTCTATGTCATTTCACAATAGTATCACAAAATCTTTACCCCAGGTTTCTCTTTCTTTAAACGGAACACAATTAAAAACTGTTACAAATACAAAATTCTTAGGTCTCCATATTCAAGACAACCTCAAATGGAATTGTCACATTGACAATCTTAATTCCCAATTAAGCAAATTGTGTTACGCATTCCGAATCTTAGTTAACGCAGTTAGTCCACGTATTTCCCGTTGCGTATATTTTGCAAACGTTTACTCCCATTTACGTTACGGCATTACCTTCTGGGGTAATTCCGGTCAGAGTATTCAAACTTTCAGAATTCAGAAGAGGATAGTTCGGATAATTTGTAAATCTCACCCCCGAAACTCTTGTAAACCTTTATTCAAGGAATTAAATATCTTAACACTTCCCTGCATTTATATTTATGAAACGGTCTTGTTTGTTAAGACCGAATTACTGAAGCACCACCCTTGCTTTATACGAAACAGTCTCGTTCACGAACACAATACTCGCAATAGGAATAATATTCATCGCTCTAGAGTGTCAACCACTCTTTGTCAAAAAGGACCGCATCATTCGGGAATCGTTCTATATAATTCCCTGCTCAAGAATATAAAAGACATTATGAAATTGAATATCTTCAAATCCGCAGTTAAAAACTACCGTATGCACCAGTGCTTCTACAATATAAAAGAATTTATTGATTTTAATAAAAGTTAAATGTCTTTATCATGCCATTGCTGTAGTACTTTTAAAATAACTTGTATAACAATTTCAAAAACTATATTCTTGCATGATTGTTGTGTCATGATTCATATTTATTTAGTTTTATGTGTACACACTTTTGGCACGGTTGTGTACATTAATTCTGTAGCCCTATCCTGGCCCAGGTTTTACTTCAGGTTTTTTTTTGGAGAGAGGCAGATTTCTTATACAGGTTTTTTTTTGGTTTTTGTCTAGGGGCATGTTTATTGTAATAATAAATCGTGAGTTTGGTGTTATTTCAATTCTTCTGATTTTTAAACACTGTACTCAGAATAATCTATAGTTCGATAATAATTTGTACATGTAAATTAAATTTTTTGTGTTCAATTACAAACATATTGACGTTTTATTAGTATTATAACTCGCAGCAAACTTTTTATCTTATCTAGGAATTATTGCTGAAATTTTTTAATCAGCCTCTGTCTTAGGGCGCTTGATTGGAAATGATGGGATGGTCCCTTGCCTGCTTCAGGAGAGTAAATTAGTTTATTGTCCTCCACGAGGTCATAAGCAGTTTGTTCTGCTTTTTTGACATTAAATTTATTATTATTTATTACATCTAACTTGTTCATATTGCTTAGAAGCTGCTACAATTCATCATTGCATATCATACGTGTGATAGTTTAATTTTTGCATATTCCATAGTCTGGTTTCAAAATTATTTCCTTATTCTATGTCACCTGATCATAATTAAATTTTTTGATGATAGTTACTTGAATATAATGTACATAATATATTATTTGTATTCAAGAAATCAGAATAAGATTAAATTCTACACTTGTCGCACAATGCCCCATTCGCCCACTTGCATAACTAATTGGGTTAGTACACTGCGCCCACCTGAGGGTGAATCATTAGTCCTGTTGTCAGATATTGATTTTGGAGGGGGCCCAGCTTTCTCACTCAACATTTATCAATGATAACTTTATGCGGATATTTGACCAATTAAAAATATTTTTAAATTGTTCAGTTTTTTTAATTCTCCATTTGTTTCCAGTTTCCTGTGGTTTACAGAAGAGCCCCTTCCAATCAGTTTTTTTCATGTTATTCAGGACATCTGCAAAAGTTCCTCCCCTGCCTGTGATGTCCACCTTTACTCTGTCAATCCTGCATGTTTTCTGTCTTCCCTCCTGTCGTATTTGGACATAGTAAATTGTCAGTTCTCAATGATCCCATTATCATCACATGTCCAGACTAATGCAGTTTAGATGTTTTTCCCTTCCTGCCTCCTTGTTCCCTATCGTGTCCAATTGATCTTGCAAATAGTGGACCTTAGAAACTTTATCTCCTACGCATGTAGGTTTAGTAAGTTTCTCAAAGTGAGAGTGCGTGATTCCAGATCATAAGTCTAAATTTGGTATTTAGTAGCTGTGGAACATTATTAACTTTGCCTTCTTTGGAACTTTGGATTCCCTAGGAGCATCCTCACAAGTGGTAGAAAAGGAGCACTTTTGTACCATTTCAGAGATTTCCATTAAAACTATGCTATCACTTTAGATAATATGAGAAAGGTCCATTAAGTCATTTGTTAATTCCATTTACACCACTGATACCCAAAGTGGTATATATATTGACCCCCAGGGGTTGACTACAACCTACAAGGGGTCCATGTCAGTAAAAAACAAAATTGTGGGTTCCTTGAGATGTAAATGGGGGTCCACGATAGTGGATCTCATTTACACAAGTCGTAACCTTAATTTTGGCTTTCCATGAATGGAATAATCCACGTACAGTGAATGTATTTTATATGTATGTCACACCTGTTACATATCCCATATTATGGAATATTGTGAGAAAGTTTTTAATTGCTTTTCCATCTTCATACCTGGTGGAAAGGGGTTTCAGCGCTGTTGACTATCTAGTAACAAAAAAGAAACAGAATGGACATCTCTGACCTAGGAGATTTGAGATTAAACCCAATTAAATTGATTCCAAATGTTGAAAATTTATTATTAAAGCATCAGGTTCTTCCCTCCCACTAAAGTATTTATTTTTTGCTTAGTTATTTTATGTAATAAATACTAAATTTTAATTTGGTTGGTTTTATTTTGAATTCAATTAATAAGTGTATAAACAGTAACATGTGGTTTAAAAAAATGTTTTTCACACTACAGTTAGAAATTTAAATCTTTCAAAGTGAATAGCACAATACCAGCTGTTCAAAACACATTTGAAGTTGATGAATTTGCAAAAATTCATTATTAGATAAGCAGGGGGTCTACCCAAAACCGAAAAACATAGTAAGTGGTCCACGAAATAGAAAGATTAGGGGACCTCAGATTTATACCATTGAATAAAGGTTCATTTTTTGAAAATCTGGACGAAAATCCTCCTGACACGATACTTGGCAGAAAGTCAGGTTTCAGGATTACTTTCATGGGGAAAGAATAATCCATCCTTAATATGTTAGTGCATGTAAAACCAGTATTCAAGCGCCATATACATCATATATACTGTACAAAATTTATACACAATACATAATATAACCTAAATATATGTAAATATTCATGCAAACTACACAAATACAATTTAACCTCTCTATAACACTNGTTTAACCTCTCTATAACACTAAAAAAATGTTGTAACATATTCATAGTATAAAATGATTTCTTATGTTAAAAAAAATATCTTTGAATTCTTTCTGGTTCAAAAATAGCAAAATATTCCACAATGGAGTAAAGAGGTGTTGCATCTAAAAGTGCAATTTCTGTCTTAATGCATTTAAAGGTATGCCTTTAAATGTAAAGGGAGTTTTATCCATAAGATGCTAGCTATGCATTTAAAGGTACACCATTAAGTATAAAGGGAGTTTTACCCTAAAAATGCTACGTATTTAATGTTTTGCGTAACCCATTGTAGGATGTCTGATCGCCTATTGTTTCTTGTTTTATGAGGATGTATGTCTTTCTGTGTTGGAATTCTGAGGTTGTTTCTTATATGCAATATTACTGTTTAAATGTATAGGTTATTTATTGTCATTACGCTTAATTTTACAAATAGTGGTTTGCATTGAGCTGATGTGTATGAATTTGTAACAATTCTTACTGTCTTTTTCTGTGATATTATGTATGTGTCTACCATTACCCCAAATAACTTAGTTTAATATCCCCCACATTGTCATATGCAGTTTGCAGCTGCTTTTTGGACTATAAGTTTATTTATTTATAAGTAAAAGGCCATATGAGAGGATGTTTTGGAAGAATGCAAAGTAGACTGTTCTCGAATAGCTGTCCAGCATACGACTTTTTATTTCGTAATAAGCATATAACTTGAGATAGTTTGTTGGATATGAATTTTATGTGTGGTTTACTGTAATGATAATTTGTTGTCAATAATAATACCCACAGATTTTACAAACCCATTTGATGTGAGTTGAACTATCTTTTAGAGAAAAGCTGAAATTTATGTTTTCTGTTTGTTTTCATTGAGTGATCCCTTAGTTTGGCAGCATTGCATGGCTTGAGTTTAAAGTTTCTTCTGTTGTATCTTTGGGAACATTCAGGATAGAATTTTTGGTCAAAAATGTAGTGACATTGATCAAAATCATTAAAGCATGACATTAATCAAAATGAGATATAGTATTTGTCCCAAAACTGAACCCTGAGGTTCTCTAAATTTAACATCAATTTTTTTTATCTCTCCTTGCCTGCACTAACAATTTGATTTCCATTAGCAAGGTGTGTCTTAAAGAAATTCATTGCTGTGTAGTTGATTCCATAGTATGATACTTTGTTAAGGATGCAAGGTGGTCGATGCAGTCAAAAACCTTTCTTAGGTCACCTTTCTGAAAGCACTTGCAGCACACTTTTCACCATAGTGTCAATGGTATCAGTAGTATATTTTCCTTTCCTGAACCTGTATTGCAATTTGTTAATAATACTAAATTGATCTAAATAATTACACACTCCATCTTAGAGACAACAGATTCCATTATCTTAGTAAAAATTGGGGCTATAGATAAGGGGTGGTAACTGACTTAGACAGGTTTTTTCTCCCCTTTTGTACAGTCACTAGAAATTTTCAACATATTTGGGAAGGTTCCTTCTGAAAGACATTTGTTAAAAAAAAAAGGGATGGGGGAAATGATACAATTGATCACTCCTCATAATATTGCTGGATAAGTCAAATATCAGTATCATGAAATATTGGCAAGCCCTAAAACACCAAGAAAAAGAAAAGAATCATGAAATAGTTTTACTTTCATTTCTGTTGTTTTGGAAACTGTTTCTGGGAGTTGAGGAATGTTACATTGGATTTCTTTAATGGAATTGATACAATACTTATAGTCGTCGGGTGATATTTCTGCAACATCACTGTTTTTGCCTCTGAACAGATTTTTCGGGTCTTTTGGTTCTTTTTAAGTAATGTCTTTATGATTTTGAATTGTGTTGCGTTTTTGTTTTAATTGTGGCCTCCTTGACCCCTTTCTTGCTTGGAGATTCAGTCCTACCCTATGTATATTTCATACCAACCTTGCATTTCTTTTGAGGGATGTTTGTTTTGAAAGTGGTTAAGAAAGTTGTAAAAAACTGATCAAAGGTTTCATCTGGCCACTGGCCACTGGCCTAGGATGATGGTAGCAATATTGTTAAAATATAGAACCAATTTATACAACCGAATATCTGAAGTTACGTAAGTTCTCATGTTATTAGTCTAGTGGTTGTAATTTTTGTATTGAGTGACTTTCAATTGTCAGTTTCTAGGTTTCGTATTTTTAGCATAACTAAGTCATGGTCAAAATAAAAAAATAATTTTTGTTAGGGTCCTGTTTATATTCATTAAAATATCATCTAGACATGCTGAGTCTCATGTAGTTTTATATTATTTGACTCCCAAAGATGATTTTGGAACGATCTGATAAGAATTGGGGAGGTGTACTAAACCTTGAAAACACAATATGTAAAATTATTGTACTTCCTTAAATAGAAATTTGTACATACATGATACATTGTCAGTATCTGCTTGTGAGTTGATTGTGTTGTTAATATGTAACATTTCTGAGCACAGTCTTTTATAATAATGTGATTCTAAAGTTAATATCAATATATTCTCCCCAAATAACACATGTCCATGGCTAGTGATCATATTTGGTTTAACATATTTTATGTTCATATGTTCCTCGAGTCTTATGCCTAGTCTTCTCTTGGTCTATGTCCTATATAGCAACATTTACATTCAATTCAATTTGTATACTACATTGTGGTGAGATAATTTGTCTACTTTGTCCTTGACTTTTTTGATAATGTTAGTTTAGTTGTTCTCAGATTTGAACAACACTTTGTTGTAAAATTTCTGTGGCATCTTAGTTATTATAAGGCCTATTGCGTTATGGTATGGAAATTGAGACATTTCTCTACGTTTGTGCATCATTCTTACTATTACTAATATTGTTATTTCTAATTTGGTTCAATCTGGTTTTTACATATTTATTGATCAATGTACTATGATAGTTGTTGTTTAGTAAGATATTGGTCACCAATTTCTTTTGCAATATTTTCTTTTGCAATATTTATACGGTGACAAACATTTCACCTTATGAATGAGAATTTTGGGATATGGGGTAGTTAGATTGGAAGTTCAAGATCCTACCAGACTTGGTAAGTTTCTGATACCAATTTGTAATGATACCATTATGATCTAAGGAAAGAAACATACTGGAAGTTCAAGACCCCATCTATTTTCTCTTCAACTATGAATCTTAGTCAGTGGTGTAACGATCCCTTCCGGGGAGTCGTATTGGGGACCCCTGAAAAAATTTTACAAACAAAAAAAATTTAATACAAGAAAAACATCATACACTGTCAAAATAAACCAAACCGCACCTTCAAGTACACAATATTTTTTGACGCAGTGCTCAAAATTCAACCTGGCGAACTTTCGCTTTAACCATCTTGTCGATTATTTCAATGCCTTACTCCCTATTAGAGTGGAAAAAATCAAATAAATCAAGAGAAAATTCAAGTAAATTAAATAAAATCCTTTATTGTAATTACATACTATTTGTTTTCAAATCACTATAACATAAAATAAATATTTGTGTTTATTAACATATCTTTCTTTATAATCCGGTTTAATGATAATGATGTATAATATAAAAAGATTCACTTTTCAAATCATATTAAAATAAAATATTCCTTTTTGTATACACTACCGATCAAAAGTATTTGCCCACCTAAGTATTGATATAAGAAATGGAAAAATTCAAATTGACGTAACTTTGTTAAATAAAATTGTCTAGTAATCAACTTTTCTTTGTTTTGAAGAAAAAAGAATGTTCTTTAAAATCATCTTTGAAAGATTCCATTAAAAATATGTATCCTGAAGTCATGTGTCTTAGTGTAACATGTTTTTAATTCAGCAATCGATTACCTTTAGTTTTATTAACAATATAATAAATTTTCATCAGTTTCTTAAGTTGTAAAGTTTGTTAAGTTCCCATATGATTGCATATGTCTGTCCCTGTATACGAATATTCTGTCTTAAAAAAAGGGGCCCCTTGTTCGTCACATTCAGCAACTGAAATTTTCTAAACTAAATTTTCTAAATTTCAGCTTTAAAAAATGAAAACTGTTGGATATTTAATTAATCAATTCTAAGATATTTAAGGAGGCCTCAGTGATGATAACATGAAGTGTATAAGCTTGGTTATTTTGTACAAATATGTTGCACTTCCACAAACATACAAAGTTTTGAAAGAAACTGGCTTATGTTCATAAAATTATATTAGAGTTATTATTTTGAAATAGAACTTCTCTGACAGACTTCAAAACATTGGGTCGAATTTTGGCATACTGTGAGATTTGATAAATTTCACTGTTAAATTCGAAATTAAGAATAAAATACGGTGAACGAGCGACCGAGCGAGGGCGTGAGAGCTACGCACCCCCAGTCACTGACGAGGGAAGTTAGCCACATCTGGCAAGAATGCAGCAACCGACCCAAGACAAGCTGGGTCTTGTTCGCGAAAGGTTCACACAATAGAAATCGCAGGCAAAACAAGGGTGTGGGTGGGCGAGCCACCCACGTCATAAAAGTTAAGAACGTCAAAGAAACGCGCCGGCGAGCCGCACAAGTTGCAACTTGTTTTGAGAAAAACGTTGGAAAGAAAGCGGTTGCCGATATTTTGAAATAGACCCGAGGATTGGTGGATTGAGAAAGGCGCAAATCCTCAGTCGGAACTTAGGCACGAGTGGGGGGACAGGAAAATCATTGGAGTTTTCGATCACGTGTAAATTCAAAATTTTAGGATGTTGGAGGTGGCAGAGGAGTCGTAGGATAAGGGCATTTACGGCATGGCAAATGGTTATTTTAGCCCATTCAGATGATTACCATTATTATTATGATCATTCTTCAGAGATTCTCGTGTTATTTTGGAGATCATTTTTCAGCTCATTCTCTTGCTATTCAATTTTTCTGCTCATTCTTTTGAGATCATTTTGAGCAGTTTTCAACCAAGTTTCGTCATGATCAATCTGAGCAATTTTCAGATCAGTTTTTTCGACCATTTTAAGCGATTTTCGCCAGATCATTTAGAGAAATTTTTCTGAGCATTATTCTCGGCATTTTAGTCCACTCAGATTTTTTTGTGAGAATTATTTTCTCATCAGTTTTTTTCAAAAACAATAGTGCGGCATCACAAATCATTGAGTTTGTCGGGAGCGCCGAGCCAGATCGCTCGTGAGACGAAATGGTGTAAAATCGAATGAACTTTCGGAGTTCGCGATAGTCAAGACGCCTGGGGGTCGAGCTGCGTGACGCCTGAGGACGCCGGGGGTCACCACGGGTCTAGCTGGCGCGGGGTTCGCGCAACTGGAAGGTCAACGCACCCTCTATTTACCACCGTAGAGTTGATCACTCATCGAGGCAGGTATTTTCTTACGACGGTTGTGAATTGTCCAACCTACGTTGTAATGCGCATAGGCGAGAAGAGGAAAGAGGAAGTAGTGAACGCCGGAGGCCTAGAATTGAGGACTGGAACTTTGTGAGAAAGAGGCCAGTTACCGGTAAAGATTTCCGCCTAATGATTGTAAATTAATGTAAATTCAGTGCTTTGTTAATGAAAAGTTTTTTTGTTCTGTTCGTAGAAACATATTGATTTGTCTAAAACTTGTGTAATGTTGAGGCCGAAGTCGGCAGGAAATGCAAAAAAAATAGGAAGTGACGTGTGTTTTTTGGGGGTATGCATGGTGATCATGTTATTGTTGTACAGTGTTTGATGAGTAAAATTAATGAATTTAATTTGTAAAAACAGCGTTTTCCTGTAGTGGAACCCCAGCATGGTCTTTCCCTTCAGTAAACAAATACGAGCCCTAAGAAATTGTGGAACCCTGAGATCGAGCTAGCCGAGGCGCCAAATATATCAATTTTATCAGTTCTTTAACATTTTATTCGATTTTATCCTAAGAAAAAGCCTCGTTCCGCCACAATACATATACAGAAATGTATTGAACAAAATTACTTTAGATTTTACATTATTTGCTCTTTTTACAGCTAGAAGTTGGAATCAATTTCATGAGAGGGGCCCTGTATCAAGACAAGGAAGTAAGAACACAACTACAATTTTACGAATAAAAAATAATTTTAAAAATTCTCTATATTTTTGAAAACAAATAATGGGCCCCCCAAAACGTCAGATTACAAATTTGACAAACACACATTTGACTTATATCTTGGGGCCCCTACTTTAAAATATTTAATTCAAACTTTACACTGAACAATATATTTCTAAAAAAAGAAAACCTTACAGTTGGGGACCCCAGGCAAGTGCACGGCTGCACCGGTGGTAGTTACGCCACTGAAAGTCTTAGGTGGTAAGTGAAAGGTGGTAATTGTTAAAGGTAGTCTTCTTTTTGTATATTAAAACCCCATTATTAGTGTTTAGTTCCCTACATGAACTATTGGCTAAGTAAAAGTTCCAATGTTTTATAAACAATAGCATCTTTGTTGCACCGATGTTCCACCAAGCAGATATTATCAAAACCAATTTCAATTGCAGAACGAAGTGGATATTCGCGCAACTGATGAAAATATCGAACCTGCTGCGGGCTTACTATTTCCCCAAGTTGTGTGAATAGCGATACACTGCGTCGCTGATATCTAGGTTGATATGTATTTTGGGATAAAAAAGAATATACAACAGTCTTATTTCCGAGTAGGATCTTTTGAGTCCTATTTTCTGTTAAAATGCTTTTAATAGATGGATTCAAATATTACGTTTACACTGCGAAGTGCTCAGTAAGTAAAATTCCACTTGAATTTTTATGTCACTCTATACAGGTTTGTTTATCAAATTTTCGAACTTAACTTTATTTCAATCATTAAGGAATTCGTGGCAGATTTCAATCCCATCTAGAGAGTTTCACTTGAATTTAAAATCTTACGTTAAATAGAATAACCCTGATTCAGAAACGCACTCATATGCTTACAAACCTTCCCCACCACCGTATCACTCTCGTGGCTCAGGCTGTAGCGTTGCGGTGCTTGTTGCTGAATGTTACGCTCGCGAGTCGAAACCCGTGGTTGGAATTTTTTTATGAACTCCTATTTTTCTTACTAGTCTGTAGTGGTCTACGCAACTTGTGCGATTAACGAGCCTGACTTCACCGTCACGTTCGAGAAAACACGCCCTGCAAACGTAAATTATGTGTTGTGTGACGTCACACAATTTGGGCCCAGCGATTCCCGCATGTAGTAGCAGCAGTGTGTCCTGTGTGTGTCTCATAAGTTTAGTAGCACGTAGATGATTTGGTTCGTAGTGTTTTGTGGTTTCTTTGAATATTTTTTTACGGATTTTTATCCAGAAGTATTGTATTAAACCTAATGTGAGTTTAAAGTTCAGTAAATGGCACAGAAGTGCAGTGTTCATAATTGTCGGAGAAATTATAGAAATCGTCCCAAGGTTTCTGTTTTTTCATTCCCAACTGATTTGGAACTACGGAACAAGTGGATTAGATTAGTTTGCAGGAAAGATTTTGAAGTGACGAACAGCTCAAAGGTAAACATTTTAAATTTGTTTCAGTTAAATTTAGTTTTAATTTAAAGGTTCATTGAAATGTATAACCTCAAAGTAGTGCTCACCTATGTATGTTTTTATCACAGGTATGTGGAAAGCACTTTCGAGAAGGAGAGATAAGAAGAGAAGTGAGTGCTTTTGATGAGAAGTGTAGAAGAATCTTTACCACTCCTAGTTTACCACTCAAACCCCGTTTAGTGGAAAGTAAGTAAAATGTTGCACATTGTTTCAAATATTTTGAATTTTTTTTACGGATTTTCATTTAATTTTGTGCCATTTACTTTCATTTTACCCAGCCCAGCCAGAATCTATAATTGTCTACTGTTTTCCTTTTATGTCTAATGTTTCTTCTCATTTTTATCTCTAGATGTTGTTTCATCAGTGTTCCCAGGCTGTCAAGCATACATGTCATCTACAGGAACTTTTTTAATGGTGTGAGAAAATCCAGAGGAGAGAAGAGAAAGGATTCATAGAAATTGCAATTGAAGATAGCATTTCTTCATTTAATAGGGAAGAGGAAAGATTTAAGAACTTGGAACAGTTTTTAGTGATCTTGAAGGATTTTACTTTTCATCAAGAATGGAGTGTTAAGAACGATTCTGCAATTATAGCAGTAATAGATGACTCTTGCAAAATAAATTGTGCAGGCTTTGTCTAAAAAAATGGTAATAAGCATGAGGAGCAACGTCGCATAGGCCCTGGGCCCAAATAACGTCACGTCACTGGAGACATTGCTAGACCTGTTCTCTCGAAGGTGTCGGCTTCATTAGTTCCACGAGTTGTGTCAATTATGAGCGCACCGTGGCACGATCTGGGCGTAATTATTTGTTCGTATTGAGTCAATAGCAATATACCGAAGCAGCTAGAGAGCCAGACTGTGGCTCGGTCTAGCCACGGTTAGTTGCACGAGTTGTGGCCAACGCGATTCACTGCGTGGCAGTTAGCGAGTCAGTCATGTTAGAACAGGATACAGGGATGCTTCCCTATGATAAAGTCAGAAAATTTTTAAAACAGTAGGGTGTAGTATCGTGCAAGATTAAGCGTAATGTTATTTAACGTACAATGAAACCAAAATGAAACCCTGTAATATGTTGGAGTGAATTCTGCCACGAATTTTAACATGATTGAAATAAACTTATGTTAGAAAACTGATGGAACCCGTATGAGGTGACATAAAGCATCAAGGATTTCAGTTACTACAGAAATACGCAGTGTACACATTTGAATACTTAGAATCAATGTATTAAAAAAGCCTTACATTAAAATAAAACAAATTCAAGATATCCTATTCAGAAATAAGAACATTTTATATCGTCTTTTTTATCCTTAAATACATGGCAGTCTTCCTTGCTGCCACGCTGTGCCACAACTCGTACATATAATCGCACCCAGACAGCGCCGCTATGCGTTTACAATTTGTGGAAATAGTGAAGCCATGTCGAGCCCGCTAATCGCACGCATTGTGAAAATAGTTAGCGCGCGGCGGATTCGCCAATCGCACAAGTTGTGAAAATAGTAAGGTCGCAGCGGGTTCGATATTTCCACAACTTGTGCAAATATCATCAGCCATTGCAAAATTGTTTATTAGATGAGTTTTCTCTCCTATGTAACTGTATATTATCAGAGGCAATCTTTTAATCTTAATATTTGCTATTTTAATGGTTTCTACACTCGTGAATTTGGATCAGTCTTGAGATGGACTGGCCCAGTTGGTTTGTTTCCCAGGTGTGAATACAATGTATAGTCCAATGGTATTACGTAAGATAAATCCTTCATTGCACAAGTTACAGCAGTGAATTTTTTGATCTTCTGTCCACCCTATATGGCACCCACGGGTCGTACATCACTATATCATGAAACCGATGCATACGATTGCTTTACCTTTGTTTTTTGGTGGGTCTTTAAGGGCTCGTCAACAGCAAGGTCATTAGAACCCATTTACCTTTCTGTAACACAGTGGCATCACATGGCATCTACTCCATAGCGTTTCCGTCTCTGATAGAGTAGCAATATGGAGCGTCTCGATACAGAATAGAATCGAAGGCACTAATTTTCCTGCCAATTTCGTCGGTCTATTGGGGCTGTTGTTCAATTTTCAGGCAGATACAAACTTTAACGTATTGCACAATAATTACGGGCAGTGTGAATGTTCACCACCCCCTAGAGTGTTTTCAATTAGTGAGATAACTGCTCACGCACGTGAGGACCAAAACTGACCTGCCTCACCTCTTGCAAATATAAGTTCGTATCCATTATTTCGTAGGAGTACTTCCAATACAGATGTAGCCTCCAGTAAAGCTTGTTCTCTCCAGTAAATTTGTCCAGGCATTGAAGTCCCGTACAACTGTCACTGGTGAGTGTTGCTTCACATTAGTTAATATGTCTAAAAAAATCTGTTAACTCACCTTAGTGAGACTAGGAGGTGAGTAACAACTAGAACAACACGTTCCATCTGGATTAATGTCATTTCCTAAGCTATTATGGAATAGATATCCACCATTGAACCATATAATTGCTCCATTGCTGATATAGATATCAGAGTGGAGAGCCAAGATGTCTGTGTCATTCCGATATCTTCACTCAAGCTTCAGCTTATGCTTTGTCTGCTTGAACCTCACAGTGTCATGTGCAGCCTCACAGTGTGTTAGGTTAAGTTGTAGTATCATTATCGATTTTTGTTAAATGTGTGAAGAGCGTCCTTATTGAAGAGTCACATGCTGTTACCAGCAACATGTGCAAGAATTTCAGATATTGCATCTATCAGTGTAAGGGATGCCCTCAGCTTCCTTTTCATTCTCAGCTCTTTTGTTTAGTATTAAATGCATTACAACCGTCGAGTGTCTTCGCAACAACCTTTCGTTTTCCAGTTGCCCTGCTTCACCTGCATTGATGTGTCGACAACCGTGGCAACCAAACTTGTCTTTTTGCGAGTCCTCCCCCGCTGTCGACGTGCTTTTGTGGTCTCTCCTTGAGTAGCCCTTCGTATAACTTTCCCATTATATCTAGAAGACATGCGCGACGGTACGATGAAGCTTCATCTAGTCGTTTATTACCTTTTCTAATAAGCTAAAGTCTTTGATGTTTCTATCGATGCTGAAACACTTAAACGATAACACATTATACAGTTTCAGCAGCAAATTGTTTCAATTGCATTATACAGTCTCGGTCTTGCAGAACTAATTTCAATACTTCATTGGGTTTATAATCGAACCCTGGAGGTTTTCTTGACAGTTAACACTCACCAGCTTGCTGACATTCATCGCAAGTAAAAATATTTTCTTTTTTACTTCAACATCCGAGTGACTTTTTTTACTTCAACAGGCAACTAGGTTTCGATTGAAGTTTCATGTAGCGGAAACTGTCTCTATTGTCGGCTTGGCGCTCTGCAGATTATCCAGTCAGCACACTCGTTAACTTTGCTTTATTGCCATTTTCAAAGCCTTTCGAATATTTATTTTGAAGAACTTAATATTTTTCCCTTTTTTATCTTTTTTTAAGTTCGGAACACACACAGCGCACCGCGCAAGCACCACAACCGATCCTCAAGTCGGCCGAGTGGAACCACACTCCTCCGCAGCTTCTCAGAACCTCGTTCATGTGTCGGTTACTAGCGCTGTCCGTTTCACTGGGCTACGGGTTAAATAATATTATATTTACTGTTTTCGTATTAGGAGAATGCTTCTGACATGTTTTACCTAACGTACGTATGTCTTTAAAACGCAAAATTTATGAAGAAGTAATTTACATGAGCCCCATTAATTTTACTTATATTAAGTTTTGAATATTAGCAAAGTACGTGGAACATAATCTTTTACTTAACAATATAAAATATTCTCTAATAGTAATGACATCTAGTACAGAAAAAACATAATTTTTTTACGAGAGTTATCTTGATGCTTCAATTATGACACAAGAATACAACAGCAAGAAATCTGGCAATGAACTTACATTTCAAAAGTCACGTGAGTTCGTATTATCTCCCTACAACAGTTCTACATTTCGTTGCCTTTTTTACAGAGTATTATTTGATGAAACCGTGGTTTGGATCTAACTTGGAAAAAAATGTAACACCCCGAAAACATGGAAAGACACACTTCCGCAGTATGTATCTTGAATAATTATCCCTTCGCTTAGTGCAATAAAATGAATAGTGGTCCTTTTAGAACCTGGATGAAACTAATTTGGTTTATTCATGACTCATTGGGTTGAATGGATAACCTTTTTGATAATGTCATTCAATTCCATTGCTTACATATCATGTTCGACTGTTTTTCTCACTGGTATTGTATCTCAATGGTGTTAGGACAGGCTGGGGGCACATTTGGGTGCCTTATCCTGGGGTATACCCTTTGGACGAATGGTTTAGATTTTACAAGCGCGGTGAAATGGTGCAGCGCGCTGCCGTTGTTGTGTCTTGCCTGAAGCAAAAATTCGATCTACAAGTGGGGTCATTCTGAGATTCTGAGATGAATAGACACTTCCGATGTTATATCAGAGTTGGGCCATCATTGGTAGGTGAGGTAGGAAGGGAGGATCACGTAAAAATGTTTAATCGTAAAAGATGGATTTAATCGACAGAAAATGGCACCTTCCAGATAAATCGTAAAAGTTCAGCACATATGGGGGTTAAATACCCCTAACTATGGATGAAGTGGCGTGTTAGATTAATTGGTGACATTTTGATTGATTTGTTTTTCTCACGGACAACTTTATGTTGCTTGCTCAAGGGTGTTTTCATCCAAAGATTTATTTATTCTTGCTGCAGGAGGTGGAACAAAAAATGGTGTATGCAATCAAGTTATGTATTAAATTTGTATTCGAATAAATTTGTAAAATTAAGATGGTGCATATTTGTTTTAAAAAACCAGTAAGTAAAATTATTTTGATGTTAAATAAGAGATAGATACTATTTTTTTCTGAGTAAAATAAGATTGGTCGGAGAAATAAGAAAAATCCTGGTCAACAGCGGGTGATCATCTAGTATCAAATAAATAAAGTATACTAATGATCAAAACAGTAAATATTGGTAAAATAAAAATACTTTATATGAATTCCTGGTTTTAGTGCAAAATCATCTCCAACTGTTGCTAGTCGTTATTCGCATCGAATATATGGTGTAACCAAATCCGTGATGCAATTAATACCTACTCATCAGCTCGTACTGAGTTGAATCTACTCGGAAAGTTGATACTGAAATAGCTAATATATCTATAGCAACCATTTAACGCAACCATAGTACATAACTGTATATTGCGTACTATAGTCCTTCATCCAAGATCATCATTGCAAGATCTCAAAATTACGGTCACGAGCAATACAGCTGCCATCTTCATAATGATCAATGCGAGGTACTGATGTCATCGTCAGGTGACGACTACGACTTAAAGTCGAAACGTTGTGAGTTTTAAATCACAAAACATGCTGTTCGTGCGTTAAATGTCGTAAGTCTTTAATTATTTATTTAATTTGATTGTATAATGGACGTTGTATGTAGTATTATTAAATATATGATTTAATTAAATTTGCGACTCGTGGAGTTTCTGAAGAGCTAATAACTTTTACATCTTCTGGTCTTTGGGTGGTCAGTCGGTCAACATTTGAATAAGTATGACGCTTACGGTGTTTTACCATGGTATTGTAAAGTTTTAACGAGTTAGTCGTACACCTCTTGTTAATTCCAAAGATTATATTTGCACCGGTATCGCATATGTATTGATGCCATAGATGACATGTTTGGTATAGAATTGAGTTTTCAACAGGTTTTGCAGTGGCTTCTACATTTTATTTATCAGTTGCCGTTTTGTTGTCAAAATGTGAATGCCCACATAATCGTTGGTAAGTATTTCTGTAGTTCATTGGTCTCCAGAACGAAAATTGTTTCTGGATTGCGTTATAAATTGCAAGCTTGTGTATGACCTCGTGTGATACTCGGATTTAGCTTACATTCGCTAACGCCAAATTCCATTTTAATATCAGATTTAAATTTCCGTGTGACTTAGTACAGTTTTTCCATATGATTGTATGCAAACAATTCAGATTGTTCATATAAAACAAGTGAAGAACTCCAGAAAGAACCATATTATCTTTTTTCAGAGCAATATCATATTTAGAAGACGCGTATGTGGATATATACGTACTGTGTAGTATGCGGAAATGACTGTGATAGCGGCGGTACTGTGTAGTATGCGGAAATGATAAGCAGAATCACGAGGGTCTCAGGGAATCGCCATGAAATCGACGGATGCCTATTAGGCCTGTTTTGATGGATTTTCCCCATAAGTGAGGCTAACTTTAGTCCTCTACTTCTTCATTTGCGCCTTAAAAAAATTGTATTGCCGTGTCGGGGAAGATTTTTTATTGCTTCACAAGTCTCGATGCGGAGATTACTTCGCAATAAGATTCTTCCTTTCCAAAATAAATACTCAAAGGTTAAACAGGACAAGATTAATTATGCAGGATCAATGTGAACAAATAACTGAATCGTAAGCAAACAATGAATAACATCAGGGTGACAACACAGGCGATAAAAGTTCTATGAATGATGCCTTTTTCTCGTTCGACTCACGGCTTTGGGTAAGCTGGTTGTCGAGGTTAATGCAGTTCTCTTCCTCGTCACAAGATGGCACCGCTGGTGATAAATCCTGATGTAGCTTGATGGAAGCGTTGAAGTACGGAATCTCGGCACGTGATGGTGCTGCTGGTTAAGCCTCTGCGTGGTCTCGTAAGAGGGCACCTCGTGTCCTCGGATGGTGGAATTGGTTCCGCCGCTGATCGTGAGAGAGCGCTTCGTGGCCTCTTGGAGATATAATTAATTCTGCTGCAGACCGTAAGAGAGAGTCTCGTGGCTTTTGAAGATAGAATTAATTCTGTCACAGATCGGACGATTTCGCAGAGCTGGATTTCTTGGTTGAGGTTATTATCGGACCCGATGTTCACTCAGCAAGAGAACCCGTCGTACTGATTTCACGTCGTAGCTGTTGCTATAAACTAAACTTTAATAGCTGACGACGTTAGCGACGTAACACTGGGTCGAGGTTCGTCTATTGAACCTTTTCTCGAAGTGTCTTAATAAACTGACCCGTGTTCTCGAAGTTTCCTAACAAATAGGCGACATATGCTTGCTTGTCCATGTGGCCCGTGTGTCTCATGAAGTCTTCTAATGTTTACAATGTAGAGACTCTCTTGCGTCGTATGTGGAGATTCCCTTGCGAACGGTGTTCTGTCTTGGATCTGAATCTCTGATACTTCTTCTTGACGACGGCATAAACAACATGGCGTTTACTGCTTTGGCGTGGCATCATGCATCTCTTATGTGTTAGTTGCATGAGGGAGTTCATATACGTATTAAGGTACGTGTTTCACCGTATATGTAGTAAGGTACGTCTACAGCCAGATGAATCTTATAAATATCCAGACTTTTAAGTAACCTCAACGTGGCGCAGAATCGGAAGCTTCGGCGTAGTCGGTTTAGCAAGTGTTCATGTTTCTTTGTTTGTGGTACCTATCCCATGATTACAGACTGTATTATTAGTTGCTTTTTGCAACCGTTCTGTCCGTCAACGGCAGTTGTGAGCTCATTCGAGGAAGGTTTCGCAATTTTTCGTTCGAATGTTTTATACAAGCCGAATTTCATTTGTAGTTTGCAGTACAGGGGCAGATTGATCCCCAGAAATCTTCTACAAGCTTTTCCGTCTGCACCTTCTTGTTTCCTGCGTTGTCACCACCTTCGATGCGTATTCTTTGTAGAACTGAATGAAACATTCAATATCAATTCTGATTCGTTCTATTGATTCATAGCCATTTCTCCTTTGGTGGTTTTGCTTGTTTATTCTTCTATTGTATGAAATGTCGTCTGACACGAAATTTTGGCAATAGTGGCAGCAAGCTCTGCTCAGTAAATCGTGATGTGTACATCCATGGGATATGGTCTGGCCGCATAACTTGTCAATATTCAAATAGTTATTGTCAATTTATTTGAGCAATTCTGTCTTGGAATTACGAAGTGACTTGTTGGATTAGTGCCTTCGAATTGTGCAAGGGCAGATCATGCTGTACCATTCGTACCTCATTATCAACTTCATCTAAGCATTGATCTGGCTCTGCTCGTCTTTCCATCTCGGTGTGAGCACTGTTTTATGTCCTATCTGTGAACGTATCTCCATTTTCGGGGTTCCTATTGTCTGGTGTCATCACTATTATTCCTTGAGATATACTTTTTAATTAAGTGTCTCCGTTTTTTATTAACTGCAGATTTTATTAATTGTTATTTTATTAACCGTGATATTTTTTAATTAACTGCTGCCAAAACATTATTCTTCAATATCACGGGTCCTTGATCTGCAATTCTCTGTCTGCCAATACGAATTTCAGGGTATTGCCGCTTTATGTTTTTGCAGAGTTTGAGCTGGTATGCCATTTTGTCAATTTCCGTTTTGGTGATTGCATGATGAAGGCATACACTTCCATCGTCTATTTCATCCTAGAGCATTGTCTGCCAGCAATTGTGGTCAAGGGGTTGCTCCTTTGAGCATTTCCAGCGATATGTGCAGTTGGCGGATTGCTGCTTTCGTTCGCTCGAACATTTTCAGTTATATTATCTCTGACAAGGGGTGCGTAAGTTCACAAACAGTCCACATGGGAGATAATATGTCCTTAGCGCCCATGGGCGAGAATAGGAATGCCGTTGCAAGTGAAAATTATAAAGAACGAACGATATTGCTATTGAATACATGTTTTGGGACCGCTGAAGAGAAGAGTGACACTCCCAAGGCAACAATCACCCCCATGAGGAATAAACACTCTCTGAGTAGGGATGTAATTAAAAGTAATCGAAAATGACCGATATTAGTGGTGAGATTGTTTTCGGGACCTATGAATTTAATAGTCATATTCACGATGACGCTTTAGTTTATGATTAGCCCCTAGCACCGCTTGAGAAGTGAATGCAATGTAAAAATTATCGAAAATGACATCTGTGACGATTTCAGCATTTTTGAGTTGATATAGTGATATGCAGATGGCGTGTGAATCAAAATTAATCTCCCATTGGTAAAAAGACACAGCTAGCATCTCTTGGGTAGAGGTGGGAATGGTGTGACAAGTAGAAATAATCGAAAATTCCGAAATTGGAGTAGAGTACATAATTTATTGTTGTGAAAAAATGGTGAGTTATGAGTTGAATAATTAAAATTCCGCAATGTCGCTTAAGTTCATGATCAACCTCCAGTAACTACATGTCATCCCTAGGGAAGGTGATGTCATCCCTCGGGAAGGGGATGTCATCCCTAGGGAAGGGGATGACATATAAGGTTCGTAATAAATGTTGATACCATAGTTTTCCGCATAAAATAAAAAGTGACACTTCCGAAACTGCTTAAATTCACGATTAGCTCCATGCATTCTAGCACTCCTCGGGAAGGGGATAGCATGTAAGAATGATCGGGAATGACCTACGAGACAAATTCTCAGTATTCAGTGTTGCTGAGATGAAATGGTGTCACATCCGATATCGTTCAGGTCTAAATTTAGACCCCATGGAGAAAAAGGGTGGGAGGGAGAAGGGATGAACGAAAAATAATTGAAATCGACAGATTTTCTTTGGATCCATAGTTGAAAATTCGAGTTTAAAATGAGATTCCCGCCAATGGAAAATCCGCCACTAACCGGAGGAAATCCGGAGAAAAACCTGGGCCAGGAAGGGGCTACAGAGATAATGTACAGAACCGTGCCAAGGTTGCGTACAGTTAGAAATAAACTATTATAAATAGGAAGGATAAAAAACAACATGTATGAAAAAAAGAATTTAATCAGTATCTAGAGTAGTATAACAATGGCGTGACAAAGTATAAGAGAAATCTATTCACATCGTCCGAAATTATTTGGGAAACAATATTTATTGGGAAATTGAATATTTCATTAAATTATTTTATACTATTAATGCCGTTAAGCTCATGTTCAGATCACACGGTACTACTTTAGCTAGGGGTGGGAAGGGCGAGACAAAAGAAAACATAATATGACCGATATTAGGGTTGAAATCTATCAGTAAGTAGTTTCGTATCATATCAGGCTATATTATCAGTTACAATTGCGTTTCTTATTAATCATCTCGCGTCGACACGCGGCGGCAGCGGCACAAGTTATTTAAAATCCTCGTGAAATCTGAACTATTCGTCCCAATTTTACGATTTAAAGACAGTTTTGTCTTTCCTAGATGTACAAAAGAACCCATATCTGTAAAATTTCAGCGCGATAGAAAACGAGAGGCTGATGGTTGTGGGAGATTTGAACCGGTAATACCTTATGGCAAATTGTGGGATATTCAAGTTTGTTCTCAAGGGTTTTCATGACTTTGCCGTTGACGAACCCTAACCCCCACCCCCGCGCAAAAAAAGAAGAAAGAAGTTTATCTCATTTGACAAATCCTAAAACCAAAAAGTATAAAATAAACATAAAAAATTGTTTTTAAAACGATTTATATATAAAGTACTGTTTAAAAGGAATTTTAAAAATAAGTAGAACTTGAAATCAAAAATTAAAACTACAAAAATGTCCCTTCCTTGCTTTTAAAATTATATTATAAATATATCTATGGTTATGTATAGTCTAAGTACTTATACACTACTGATAACATAAATGGGCCCATTTATTTTTTAAGTCCCACGCTCTGACCAGTTTTGGATCTGTTAGGTTCGCAACGCCTCTCCCCTCTAGCTTCCCCTTCGACAGGTGAAGTTTCGTTCGACCAATCGTAGGTCTATTTGAAACGGCGCCCATATTTGGAAGACATCGTGCGGCGGGTAAATCGTAACGAGATAAAATGTTTCATTACACCGCTATTAAAGAAATATTTTGTATTTTTTTATTATACACATTTTGGACTTCTATAACAAAAATATTCTGTATATTCTTGACTTCAACGACATCTCGAGGTTCGTTGTCTCGCAAGGTCTTCATAGGCAATGTAAACGATATTAGAGTTTCTGTAAAAAATGTTTGCGTAATTCTGTGATAAAATATAGTTTTTAACAGAATTTGAGTATAATTGCAAGATATCGTATGGAATTGGTATAATTCGAATCACATATTACTTATAAATATTCCTATAATTTCTTATATTTATACAGTGAAGTAAAGAAATCAAATCTCATTGCCTACAAGTGATGTGTATTGTCGAAAGTAATTTCACATAATTTGCGATTCTCTTAAGTTTTTCATATATGTGAAAAGGAATTAAATAAATATAGAAAACGTTTGTCTCAAATATGAACTAATAACACAAAAGTTTAATTCTCGAGTTATAAATAATATAAAACTACTTAAGGAACAAATAAATTACATCTTCTAGTGACATATTTATCCACGATATAACAATTTGGTAGTAATCGAGCAACCTAAAAAAATAATCAGAGATCAATAATATGAAAACCTCGTTTCAGAAATGAATTTAAAAAAAAAGACAAATCCCTTTTATTTATTCCAATCAAATTGAAATGTATTAACTCATATTAATCCCATAGGTTATTTTCTTTATCTTTCTTCCTATTTATTTCTTCTCTTCTTTCTTTCTTTCTTTCTTTCTTTCTTTCTTTCTTTCTTTCTTTCTTTCTTTCTTTCCTTCTTTCTTTCTTTCTTTCTTTCACTTTTTCTTTCTCTCACTTTTCTCTATCGTTATTTTACTTTTTCTCTCTATCTTTCTTTCTTTCTCTCTCTCTCTTCACGTGTATTGTTTAACGTAATTTCACATAATTTGTGATTCTTTAATTTTTTCATATATGCCAAAAGAAATTAAATAAATATAGAAAACTTTTGTATAAAATATGTATTAATAACACAAAATTTTATTTCTCGTGTTATAAATCCCATTAAATCACTCAATGAACTAATATCTCTTTCATTAATTTATTCAAATGAAATTGTGAAATATAACAACAGATTCTTGTTTTCTTTCTTTGTTCCTACTTCTCTCTTTCTCCCTCTCTCTCTTTATCTTCACCGTCACTGGATACACCGTCATTGGATGTGAATTCGCGACTAAGGACGTTTGTGTGGGTGGAAGATTCCAAATACAATGAGAAACATGAGATGCACACTATCTTCTATTCTCCTTTAAAAATAACATTAAAATGACATATCTACAAACACACTCTTTGGATTCTCACCATTGGTAAACGAAAAAGTACGCGATGTGAGTGGAAATTATTTCACTGCATCTATACCAAACTTTACCATTTATGTTATCAGTAGTGTACCTATGACGAAAAACCAAGAAAGGGACATTTTGGTAGCTTTATTTTCTGAATTTTCAGTTCTACTGAAAAGTATCTTTTACTTTTAGTATAATACTTTTTATATTAAAACTTGTTTTTACGTTTATTTTATTTTGTCTAATCTCCACTCTTCGCTTGGTCATAATGAATTTGTGAGTGATTGGCAGAAGGGCAATAATGTGTAGAAATTAAAATGTTAGAAAAATCAATCTTAAAATCTTTGTTGGTGGAGCAATGTAGGGGAAAATTGCATGTGTGAACACCACATATCTTTATAGTAATTTAAGTACCGATATTACTTTCTTTTAAGGGTAGCCTGTTTCTTTTTTAATGAATTCGACAATTATGTCCATATTTTGTTGGTATATTTGCTCAAATTTCTGTAAACCGCTTTGAAATTATATGAAGTCTGGGATATAGTGAAAACAGTAATTCTTTTGTTTTTATATTCCTCCGATTTGAGCAAGCAGGCGAATTCTCGTTAAGGTTGCGGTGCTCCAGTCACGTGTAATTGCTAAATATTTATTTTATTCAAAGCCCACTACGAAAATTGAACTAATCGTTGCTAGGTTTCAGCTTAGAACGCCGTCAAGTATTTTTCATTCTATCGCCGCCGCCAAAATGAGAGCCAGACTGCTAGAATTGTCCCAAGGGGGGCGCCAACGTTTGGTAAACAAGTAAAGATTTTCCCGAGATTGCAGAGGTAAGCTTGCATTTTGTATTGTTTTGCTGTGTTTTAGAAGCAACATATGTATGTTTTCTTTAAAAAATACTTAGGGTTTGTTTATTGACGTAAAACTATTCTTTGTATTGATCTTATGCTGATGTCATTACCCGATTAAGATAACCTTGTGATGTCATCTCGAAAACAAGCGAAGAATATTGTTTTTTCCTGTCTAAAATTCCTATTTGTAAGAGTAATTGATTCAGTATTGAGAATTGGGTCTTTGCTTTATTTTAAAACATTCAAGAAAGACGAATTAATATTTCAAATCATAAAATTAAATTATTACGATTATACTACTTTTGTGCGCTCTATATGTTATCATAAAAGTATGAAATTTGAATTTATTAAAGAAATGTAAAAAGAATTATCTCAAAACGAAGAAGAATTTGCTGATATGAATCATATTAATTTGCTGTTATTATTACTAATTCATTATGAAAATATTAAAGATTTGGCGTTTGAATGAACTAAGATTATTCGTAAGTTACTTACTATTTTCTTTTGAACTGGGGAAAATAGGATGCGACCATTATAAGTGTCTCGGACGCAGAGAATAATCTTCTTTGTATGAATAGGGTATGATTTTTGTGAGGTACCCAATCCTTCATTGCAGTGGTTTGCGGAAATTTAAGACAGCAAATTACATTTTAATACATTTCATAATTTTACTTATCCCATCTCGTGTGTTGATTAGATCAGCCGTATTTTCTCGGTACAAATAAACTTACCGTGCTGTTTAGAGGCATTTACTGGTTTGATTTTGTATAGACATTGCTGACCTGAAAATATTGCGATGGGTAAGTAACTTTCGCTTACTTTTGCAAAATGTGCCGGAACAGAATAAGACACTGAATAAGAGTTGGATTTTCTGAATCTCATATGATTTCAAGGGTTAATATGAGCAAGATCATAAAAAACAAAAATTTCTGGAAAATTTGCAGACCAAAGAGTGGTCCCCCAAGAAAAAACACCCTACATGATGACCATGGGATAAGACAAATTGTAGTATGGTCTCCAAGAACCTCCTGCAATATGATATTTACTTCGACAACAAATAATACCAACGTCAGTCTAGGAACTATTTCAAGAAGTTTGACAAAGAATGTGGCTTATAAAGCTATGAACTTATAACAAAACTACCATTTATTCTAAGTATGAAAAAGTAACCAATGACTTTTGCAGGACATCAACATTGGGCAGGTTAGAGTGTTATTTGCTACACAATTTAGTACAACAATTTACTGTACATGTTGTAGGCGTTCGCCACCCAAGGGGAAACAACTATGAGTAGATACAAATAACAGTGAAACAACCTCTAAGTCAGGTAAAATGGGGTGCAGTGTTAGTGTCTGGTACTACTACTACTGTATTTTTCATGTTAACTAAAACCATTCTAAAATAGATTTCGTTATCTATTTGTGTGAGAAGTTGAAACTTCACATAGAGATTCCTAGAAGTGTTTTTCATATATGATGCTGCCCCATGCCACAGATCAAAAACAGAAAGAGTCTATTTTACGGTTGAGGAAATAAAAGTCCATGATTGGCCACGTTAAAGCACCGATAGCAAGACCATGAGAATCTGTGACCTATATTTAAAAAGAAACGCGCCGAGGAAAAGCAACCAACCAGTACTACGAAACTTTTAAGTCACTTGTTTATAGCACATTTATGTCTAATAGAGTTGTTGCTGTGATTAAAAACAAGAGAGTTGCTAGAAAATGCTGACTTAAATCGATTTGAGTCTTTGTTGTCTATTTTAAATACACCATTCTTCCGAAATTCTGTGAGTGGTCTTAAACTTTTGCAAACGACTAGTACGATGAAATATTTCGAGACAGCGCAAACGAGTGTATCAATTTATTCATTTGTTTTAAACAAATTTTAAACAAAATATCTGTAACTATGCTCGATCTGTTATTTATTTTCTAAGTTCTCAAGAAATTACGAGTAAATTGATAGAATCTGATTTTTTAAATTTCACGTGGTCTTCGCAAAGAGATAGCAAATTTAGGGCAAGTTGAGGTAGTATGAGTCTTTGCGATTATTTGTGAATGTCCGTATTTTTAAATGAGAAAATTAACTATTTATCAACTCGTCTAATAAAATTTAGACCTTGCGCCAAAAATATATGAATAAAACCATCTTGAAGTTGTACGGGTTCTTTTGGATAAGGTTTGAAAGGACAGTTTTTTTGGTTAATCCCCATGGAATCATTATGAAAATCTGTAACATAGGTAACAAATAATAGGACATACGTAAGAATAAGAAAGAACTAAATTTGCCTTACCTTACTGGATTTTGCCTTTATACAAAAATGGAGAACTCCGGTCAAACGGTATAGTTAAAAAGATATAGAGAACTCAATTTAAACGGTATAGTTAATTATTCGCAGTTTTATACACCATAATTCATGAATTACTGTAATAATGACTATTTTTAATATAAACAATAAATGACATCGTCGAATGTTTCACATACGGTTGAACGCTAGACTAGCGCCTGGCATGCTCATGAAACAGCGTTGGTGTTGCGACAATAGATTCACTCTCATGTGCAGGTGCGTATCCCAACCATGCCGGCGGCGAAGAAACGCAAGAAGCGCGCCACCAAGAGCGGCGACGCTGGCTCCGGCGCCGCTTCTCCTGCCCCGACCGAAGCCCCCGCGGCTGCCAGTAAGGGCCTTGGGCGACGAAAGACGGAGCCCTCCACCTCTTCTGTCGCTACCACCTCCAGCAAGTGCGTCGGCCTCTAGAGGCATTGCCTCACGTTGCATTTGGTTTGCAGACTCTAGGCAGTGGCGGTGTTAGAACACGTGAAAACTCTTCCCTTTAACTGTATTCGAGTAATGACCTCGCACTTCACGTATCCTGAGCGCACTTACCAAACCTCTTCACATTTATCAGTTACGCAATTTTTCAGATTGCACTCAGCTGTATTAGGATTTGTTTTTATCCCCTTTGTTTTCTTTGAAATTCAATCGAATAAGCTTTTTATATCAATAGTAAGTCGTATGGCAACTGGACATATTTTTCTGTTTAGAAAATTGTCAATATCGCTCCAGTTTCCAGTTCATCACTTTTTATTCTTGTATCTGAAGTTTTATTTTTACTACAATTGGAGATTAATTAAAGGAAGGCTTTGAACATTTACTACCGAGACTTACTTTGGAAAATAAATGTAGAAAAATAACAGAATAGCAACGTTATTGAAATTGACTATGTTGGATACATAGCCTGCCACTTCTGCCATGAGAGACATTCTGATAGCATTCTTTTCCATTCAAAGGTAGTCTAATGAACATGCTAAGGCTAGCGCTACATAAGAAAGGGAGTTTGGTGGAATAAGGAAGAAATAAAAAGAGAGGAGAGTATGATATCGACAATGGTTTCTGTAATGAAATAGACTTACATTTTAATATTAAACAATATCTACGTTAGGGAAAATTAGATGGAATCAATGGAATCTGGGATTGAGCTGTATCTCATTACTGGGTATTTTTTATTCAACTGCATTGATATGGAAACCTATTTGTGCACTACGGAATATTTGTGAAACAAAAATAGCTAGTCCATAGCGATTAAATTTTGTTTTTCGGTATTCAAGGCTTAATAGGGAAGAAAAATTATTTTCGGAATTTCGTCTTATTAAATCCAAGTACAATTTTTATGTCAGTTAAAAATTGATATATTGGTAATACAATGCATGCGATTCAGATTGGGTAAGTAATAGATATATGGCTGCTCCGAACACTAAATTTCTGTAATGCTGAATGTTTTAGTTATATTTCAATGTTCTCTTCCAATCCATGTTTTATTGTTTTCAAAAATATTCACACTTACTTAGTTCGCGTTTTACAGAGATGAAATCTATAGAGTCTGGAGTTTAAACAGCATTAGACAACGATCAGCAAGTCATAAGGGGTAAGTTAACGTCTTTGCTAAAGTTCTGTTATTATTTAATAACAAATAACGATCAATACATTTGTTCAGGGGAAAAAATTAGCTTAAAAATATATAATTACGTAAGAACCGCATATAGTCTTTCAATTAATACCCGGAGATATTTTAGTGTAATTCTCGTAGAATACTTCATTTAGATAACCTTCAGAGTTGAAATGAATTCCCATGTATCGATTTCTTCAGTACCTATGTATGTGACGTATGAAGACAATCAGTAGTAAAATGTTACCGACACCTCTTTCGTGAATCTCGTTTGCAACAATGTAAAAGCGCTTAGGTTCATAGGTCTGGAAACTTTTCTCCAGTTAATCTTAAATAATTCTCAACTGTGAATGACCAGAGGAGATGATTTTTTGTGCAGTGCTGCATCGCTTTGGCAGACACCATACCGGGGGCCGACATCCTATACTACAAATTTATACTTCTGGGAACATGTGCTAAATTGATAGTTCTTGTTTGTTGTGGATAAATACATCGATAGCAGATTAGTGCATCTATTGCATAGTGGATCCGTATTATTTCCTCTGCAACCAACGTTGTGGTTTCCCTTGAGATTGTTTTCGAAGATAATTAGTTCCCATTGAATTAGTTCACATTTTTTGTAAATACATCGAAGTTATTTTTCTTTTATAATTTAGTTATTCTTTGGTTCTCTGTTATTATTTGTGCCGCGAGTAGGTTTTAGTATTGTCTTCGAAGTTCCTTCTTGAAGATGCTTTATTTTGAAATGGCCGATAATTTCCATATTGGCTGATTCTTTGCCAAATTACCCACTCGTATAGAATCAAATTCTGTTCTTATGAAAATGATTTATCCATGTATATATAAGTTAATATGGAAACAGAAAATGGAAAATGACATTAATATCACTAGAACCCCTACAATTATCTGAAAAATATATGTTAAAACTAGTCGTGCAAAACCATCACATAATTTCTCAAATACGTCTAAATTTCTTCAGAACAAAAAACAAAATTGACAATAAAATTAGTTTTACATATTCACAAGTGTTTATTAATAAAATTAAAGAAATAGTTAGTGTAAATAAGGTAAACTATTCACTTACAGAAGTGTTACAGAAAGTACTGTATAACATGTACTTTCAAATTCAAAAGTCAACAAATATCTCAAACGCTCATTACGAAAACTCGTTAATAGACGTTTTTAAATAACAGCATTTTAATCAAAATCAAATTACTGTACGCAATTCATTGATGGATCAATTATTCAACGTTGGTCATCATTAGGGACAGATAAAACATCATTCACAAATAATAAAAAACCACATTTTATCACACATCCAACGCTTAAGACATTCATTCGTAAGCCTTGTCAGCGAAAATATATTAATGGGATACGAAGAAAATAATGTTACGGAAATGGAAATTTATTGAATGGAAACATTCTGTATTGCCACATTCAATTTTGTATCCATTATTTCTTGTTTTATTATAAAATAATTTTATCAGTACATGGTTTTGAAAAATTCACCGAAATTTACATTGACACTTGTACGAAATATTTATTTTTGTAGTAGTGTTATACTATATCAAATACGAAACGCGAATGAAATTGCGTGTATCCGTTAAGAAAGAATCGCTGCGCACAGATATACTGATAGAGGAACTTGTTATGTATCATGGGTACTCGAAACATGTTTTCGTCAAAGTCTCTCAATCGATAATGTACAAGATTTCTTTCCATCACAAAATTCATGTGAAAGTAAAAAAACTCATAATAATTACTTTATTTTGTAGGCTCTTGACTAGCTCAACGTAATACTTACTATACTTGGTATTTTAATTCAGAAATTTTCTGAAATAAAATTTGAAACATTTTGTGGTATATTTTTCTCAGAAACATCTCAAGAGATGTATAAGTTAAAATCCGACCAAACATGCAATTTCGTACTTGGTGTCTGTTTTCTATTCTTTTAATTTCATTATTATTATTATTATTATTATTATTATTATATCATTTCATTTTTCTAGAACTGTATATCTCTCTCCTCAATACATTTACCTTCATAAATCAGTTCCAAGATTGTGAAAACAGTAAACTTATATAGTAGAAGATATGAATAATTTTCGGGACTTTTGAAAGAAAAAACTTATGCGATTGTGAAGCAGCATTAAGAATTTAACAGCGTCTATATTAAACTTTCTAGTAAAATATCACTTATTCAGCTGTAATATATCCAACTTTCGCCCAATTAAAATAAAGAATAAAATCTATTTTCTGGAGAAAATCGCCGAAATTCAAATGTACCCTTTAAATCATAATTATGAAAAGTTTACAGCACATCGATCGACTGGAAGCAGATGTTATTCCAAATACGAAATGTAAATGAAATCATTTCATCCGTTTAGTGTACTCCCAGACAGACGACGTTTGGTTTTAGGGGCATCGAAAATGGATAATCCTGAAAACCTCGCGAATGAAAATTTTCACGATTAATTAACTTCCATGTACTGATTATTCGAGAAAGAAAAAAATGCTCGTCATAGTAATTTCGTAAAGTGAAAAGAAAATCTACTCGTAGGGTATTTTATTAATTGTAAAACCGTGTCAAAATCAGTATCTATGTGAAACCGTGCACAATATGACGTCGGCAGAAATGAATTCAAAATACAAAATATTTATCGCAGAATTCAAATCGTATATCTTGTAACTTCTTGAGAGGCAATTTATGCATTAGTACACGCTCGGTAGATAAATGTGTATTAAGAAGTGATTTACTAGATAGAAAAAGTGCCTCCCAATAAAACAGGCCGGGAGTAAATCTATTGGATGAAGAATCACAGATGGTATGTTGATTTTGATGAATTAAGGGTAAAACAAAACTTTATATTATAATCCAGAGATAATCCGGTTTATTGGAAAGAAAATCATGTGAAATAACTTTAATACATTTCTAAATTCTCAAATAACGTGACCATTCTTGTAGCAGCTGAAATATTTACGGAACGTAAATTTATGTGTAATTAGCAATTATGACTCATTCCTTGATTTTTTTAACGAAAAGCAAGAGTTTTCGATGAAAATCTGTTTCAATATATAAGAGCATGTTAGTTTTTCAAAATAAATTCTAGAGTGAAATTTCTAGAAAGGATTGTAGTAGGAATTCTAATGAATCATCATTAAAATTATCTTCATTAGAGGTGGAGGTTATGATATTGTTGACACATAACAGATCATTGACATTTGAAGGGGGAGTGGATGAAGGGGGTATATAACAGCATGTATGTTTTGCGATAAGTTGTTATTGCGGTCCTTTTTTGTTATTTTTTTAAGTTCCTACTAAAATATACTATTCATATAAGTGGTAAACATTTTTTTCAGTACATACCTCCTTAGGTATATGATATATGGTATAAAAGAAGGAAGTATATGGTATTTTACTTTACATATCTAGAGATATATTTGGTAAAATTAAATGACTGCAGGAAGGAGGAGGTACGTGATAATGTATGTTACATAAATCCTTCTTCCTTCAGAAATATACTTTGTTGTTGTCATATACCTCCTTCATTACACTAATATCTAATTTAATAAGTCTCCTAGAGTGATGTTTCAAATACAATAAAACAGGCCAACTCACACCTTTTTCATCCCTGACAATAACTCAATTTGAAGAAAAATGTTACATCCTTCATCCACTCATCCCTTCATTTATGACTTCATGTGTTATTATTATTATTCGGTTACTGAGAATTTATGGGAATGTAATAAGTATTGTCATAGGCGTTATAATATTGTCATTAAGCATTAACGCGTTTGTGGAATGTCGAAAATAGATAGTAGGTCATATTCCCTTAACACTTCTTGGACATTTCAGTTATATTCCCGTAAACTCATTATCTCTTAATATTAAGTACGTTTTTTAAGTTAATTGAAATAAAAAAAGGAATGAACTTGTTTTTCTGTAATTTGAATTTTTGGAATCTCGATGCATATGCGCATAACTTTACTTTTCAGTCAGAACATTACTCATTAGTACGATTTAAAAATAATTGAATTATATCATCGAAACAGGTATCTATATGTGTCCACTGTTACTTCTAATATTGAAATAATACAATAACCAATAACAGAAATGAGAGGATAGACGGAAGAGAATGCTACAGAACTAGAATACATTTAATCTGTAAAATATAAGATGAGAAATACTATTTATACTACATTTCTCGTCTTTGAAATACATTAAATTAAGATTTTATTTGTGTGTACATTTGTTTTTTACTTTGATACCTTTTTTATGGGATGCGACACAAATTACTGGCTGCAATTTCAGGTATTAGTCGCCACTTTTGGGTCTGTAGTCGAGTGAATTACAATATGGTAAAAGGTAAATTTTGTGAAAACGCCTAGAAAAGTCAGTCAGCTATTTTTAATTTCTACACCGCTCTCGTGAATGGAAATTAACAGGTTTTTCGTAAAATTCCTATGTATTTTTCAGCGCCATAAGAGGAAAAACGACAGCTTGTATATAATACATCTTAATAGTCAGCCTATTATGTACTAACATAAATGCCCTGTTGACTGTGAGCGCAGAGCAATCGCGCGGGCGTACTTCTTTTTGCAGTCGGGCCCCAAAAAAACTGAAAAAGAAGACAAGCGTCTCTCTACGCGCGGAGACTCCCCTGAAGCGCCAGAAAAAGGGTCGAAAGAAGAAGAACAAGACAACAGAGGGCACATCGCTTTCGGCGTCTTCTCAGGTACGCGATTTTTTCGCTTTATAATCCTCGACCTTACGTGAGCACAAGCGTTGTATTCGATAATAGCTTCGACTACCTTTGTTAACACCGAGTTTTACTTGCGCCTTTCGGAACGGTGGACGTTTGAATTATGTGTGGGGAAGGGTTTGAATATGTGGTGAGAGGTTTGTAGTGGGACAGTCTTATAGCAATTTTACATTTCCTTAACTATTGAAGTCTCTACAAGCTAATTATAAAATGATTTGGATTCCATTTATACCTATTGAGAAAAAATTACATGGCATATTTCACTCCAGTTATAAGAATCTCTTACACGAGCTACTCATCCGCCTCCTAACTTTTGAAGCATACGATATTCCACAGGCCGCGAAAGCACAAGGTGCGTCTTGCTGCGGTTGTGGAGAGTGCAGAACATAAGACTTCGCCGTTCGAACATCTCCTTTAACAAGAATTCTTTATGAGAAGAAAAAAGATAGTAGTCCTTCTGAAGGCAAGTAAAGACTCGGTTTACATGAGGATGATGAATTGATCACCGTTTTCGTGAATTTGACGAAAGAGTCTAATGTGAGTTCAGTTCAAGTGCTGAGCATTGAAAGAGCACGAAGAAACCTGGTCAGTATGGGTAAAATTTTGCGTAACGCTATCGCTTTTGTATAATTTTGCTGTATCAGATAAAAACTCCATCACTTAAAGTTTCAACACTAACAGAGTCCAATCTTGACGAGTTTATTCCATTTAAGAGCATGACCGCAACTTTTTTTTTGTAAGTTTTCAAACATTTTATAGATATTATAGCACAATAATCACACTAAAATGTCATAGAGGGCTGACCTTGTGAATACAGACTAGACCAAGTCCTCTTGAGAAGCAGAGAGGAAAAGTCACGAATCCCCGAAAAACACCCTCATCAATTATTTAACACAGATTGAGGAGTAAATTATTTAAACTGCTCAGGATGGTATCGGCTATACTAAGCTATACCGTATAAGTGTTTCTCCACCATTAGAAGTAACCCTCAGATAGCCACCTCTTCAAATTACTCACTTTCTTTCGAAAATTTATGTTTTACAGGAATAAATCCATTGAATAATGTCAAAAGGCATTTGCTCAAAATTTGACGTAAATGTGCGCAAATAACAATTTTATTCAAAATTTTTGTCCCGTCACCAATTCTTCCCACAGAGGGAGTGTTAACCCACGCCCCTCTCCCCTGAGGAGTTGAAGGGAAAATATGTATGCCTAAGGAACCATTGAATATGTATATTAGCAGTCCAAATTTAATGTTGATTCCTCAAAGTTTCTTTCTTCTATTCAAAACTAGAATAGAATCTGATACTAACCCTAAGTTGAACCCTAAGAACAATGGAACAGGTGGGGTTGGTATCGAGTTACCCTCGCCAGAAGAAAGACACAACATTACCATCTTCAGAACGCAATGGGTAATATGGTACTTTAACAGAAAGAGCAGTAGTGGCTCCATATGTAAGGATGCGTGTTTCATCCTAAGATCTCACATAATACTGCTGGAAATTTATGCAACATGCATTACTCACTCGCAGAACGCTTGGGATTAAGCAGATTAATGTTTTTTGTACTCAATAAAAATGAAAGCATAACCGTAATGAAAGAGAGAAACGCAGGCAATGAATGATTGTTGCACTTGTAGTCACAAAAAACTAATTAAAAGATAATTAAGGATAATGTACGAGAATAAAGACCGTACCCGAATCATCTTCCTCATCAGGAGAATGATTACGCGAATATGAATTGGTGAGAAGAATAATGAATTGTTTATGAGCAACATACAGTAATCAAAAGATAAAATTTCATTGTCCAATAAAAAATAATTTATTGTATTCCGAAAGAAACATTATTCCCGTCCCCACAAAATTCGTCCCGGATCAATATGTTAAAACAATAAATTTAAATGATATCATGTTTCATATATATTTAAGTTTAAAGTAACTTTATAATAACGTTTATTAGTTTATTAAGTTAATGAGACTGAATGTTTCATGTCTTTTGATATTATTTCGATGTATGTACTTCATGAAATATCCTATACTATTATATTTTAAAAAATGTCTTAACTGGAATATTGCTTATGGAATTTATAACAGATTTACCTGTAAATGAAACAGTCCTTGGAGAAAAAAAAAGTATTAAAGTTAATGAAAACTAAAAATAAAAACACGCAAAAGAAACTTATATATTTGAAGTAGTAGTTTCGGCTGTGTGTGTCACGTAGATAATAAATCGATTCTTCTCTTCGGTTTCCATTGACCGACCGTTAGATGAAAGGAGAGAAAAGTAGGAAGGACATTTGAAGTTCAATTTTGAATAATTGAAAAGAATTTACTGTTGTTCATTTAAACAGGGATGAGTAGAGGATCCAAAGGAATATGAACTAACTGTGGATTGAAAGAAACTTTGTAGAGTTTAAAGACTTGTGTGGGGAAAAACTTAGTATAGTATACCTGTTTTTGTATTTTGATTCAACATTTATTACGTATCACGCTAAAATTAATTTACATCCTTCACAATTTTTTCATATCAACTCAGTAATTAAAGAAAAGTATTATATGAACATATTTCACACCACCAAATGTTCATCAACAACATAGTTCAGAGGTGGTATTAGATTAGATTATACTATGAGTGGGCTCCAACTAAAGGACTCCGCACATAGACCTAAAAGGTACTTTGTACCCTTTAGTACAGTCAGGGTTATTCCATCCCCAGGGTCTCGCAAAAGGACACGAGAGATTAGATTTTAACCTTCCTGATGTCCTCTAAGTTCGGGAATTATGAACCTAGATTACGGTATCTAGTTTGGGCGAGAACTTCGTGCAAACAGTACATGCGCGGAAGTTTTCTCCTCCTTGCCGCATCTCCTACACATTGGATCGTGACTGATCCCTATAATGTGTAAATGTCTCCGTAGCGTATTATGGTCTGTTAGTAGACCTACTACTTTCTTTATATGACTCCTACCTAAATTTAGTAGGACCTTCTTATATTCCTGACTTGGTCCGGCGATTAACTCGCGGACCTGCCCGGCTTTATTCTGTGACTTCCAGAAGGTGAGATGTTGCTGGTGTGTCCAATTGACAACCTCCAGCCTCATCTTTCGTGCAGTTATTCCAAAAAAGTGTGCCGGGCCCACTATATGGCACCTAGATCCCAACTTTGCCAGTTCGTCTGCCTTTTCATTTCCCCTGATTCTCATATGTCCAGGAACCCACCAGAGGGTAACTGGGTTTCGTTCACAGAGTATGACTAGTATGCGTTGGCATTGCCACACAAGTTTGGATGTTGTTCTATAGGCACATAGTGCCCTTAGTGCTGCCTGGCTGTCACTGCATATATTAATGCCACCTCTCAGTCCAGACGTATTTTGTATGTGATTAGCGCAGGTCAGTTTAGCAAATACTTCTGCCTGGAAACCCCACTCCCTTTATTTCACTCCAAGATTATATATCACCTTCACATTTTGATCANATATATATATATATATATATATATATATATATATATATATATGCGACCACTAAGTCTGCATGGAATTAATGCAGACAGTATAGCAAATATTTAAATGACAGTGGTGTATCCCTCTAAAGAGAGGTGGAGCCTTGTAATAGGCCCCCAGATCCTGGCATCAGTTCCCGCTCCCACACGTGGCCCCCAGCCTGGAGACTTACCTATACATAGGACCATTCTCCAGTCTCCTCAAGTCCTGCCTGAAAGAGACAGTTGGTCTGTCTGGGATTTCTATAGGAGTCACTCTTGAACGAACCCTTTATGTTAATCATAATGTGCCTGTGGTCTAACAAGGAGGGTTTCCTAGAACGCTCCAGTCCATGAAATCATTCATAATGCTCAGAGTTAGATGTATGACTCCGTCTCTCCTGCGATTGCCTGTGAAGGTCGGGATGTCTCATATATTCATGATCACAAGTACACAAGTATGCGGTCATATCCTCGCCCCGTCGATTGGTGTCTGTGCACCCCCAAATGCCGTGAGGGGCATTGGCGTCATATCCCACCACGAGGTTGAGTTCCTGTCTTTTGGAAAATACCACCAGTTTTCTGAACTTCTCCGGGAGTTGGGTGTCAAGAGTCACCAGGAAAGTAAGCTGAGCAAACAAGATATTTTGCCCCTTCTGCTCCTCTTCATATCTCACTCGTATAGCTATCAGGTCTCTGGTTATGGATCCTGGTATTGCCCAAGCGTTTATACCTTTGATTAGTATACATGCTCTGGGTTTGACAATTGCGCCAGCACAGAACGGTGTGTATTCCTTACATCTCAGTCGCATGATGTGGCCCTGCCTAAGCCATGGTTCTTGTATCAGGGCGACTGAAAACCTACCTGTCTATACTTCTTACTATTACTCTAGAGGCCGCAATACAGTTCTGCATGTTTATTTGCGTAAAAGACAACATCTCTTACCTTTCACACGAGCGCTGCCTCTGCAAACAGCCCGGCTACGCCTGCTGTTGCGGTCCTCCTCCAGGTGCACCGGCAGGCTGGACGGTTTCATCGCCGACCCCGTCTCCGCCCCCTACTCTGATTCCGAGCTGGGTTTCAGCCTGGTCTCCTTGCGGGGTTTATCTCCGGCCTCCTCTTCAGACCGGTGCCCCGACACCTCCCCAAGCTTGCGCTCAGACATATCGAGTATCTATCCCTTCATCCAGCTATGTAGATACTTTCTTCGGAGTGGTGGGTTTTGCCTCCCGCTTGCTTTCCAGCAAGGTGAAGGAGGCAGTACGAGCACCACAATAGATTTTCGTGCCCACCACCCTAACGACCTATCGGGAGTCCATGGTCACCACATGTCGGGCTCCATTCTCCACCTTCTCCTCATACACCCTCAGCTGGAGGTATTCAGCCCGCTATTCTCCCCAGAAGCTGTCCTCCGGGGGTCCTGGTACCCACACCATGGCCCTTTTATAGGTAAGGAGTTTATCCAGACCCACGATTGCGAGCCTCGCTTCCTCACTAAGGCTTCATGAGTGGCACGGAATTGGAGAGTCAAGTTTTGGTCTCCTCGTCCGCGTACACCAAGTCTGCTGCTCTCTTCGATAGATAGCAGTCTAGGAAGTGGGGCTTGATTGCCCTCTGTACAGGGAACCCATCAATGAGTTTCCCCACCTCATTCTTCACCAGTCTAACCTATTTATCGCCAAGTTGGGTCTCAGGGTCGTCCTCAGGCACGATAGTCACCCTGATCCCCTTCTTGGCGATTCTGGCATAGTCCACCCTCTGACTCTTGGTGGCCTTCCTCACCTCTGCAGGCGGCGTCCCCGAGAAGTGCCGCTTGCCTCCCTTCTCCACTTTTCGGACCTCCGAGCCCCGGAGTCCAGGCCCGCAACGGGAGCCTTACATCTGGGCCAAGAGTGTCTTCTCGAGGGTCCAGTAGTCCTAGGGTTAGTGCCTTGGGGAGCCTCACCCCGAGCCGCCACTGCCCCCGTCCTCATCTTATCCGCTCCAGAGCGGTTCCTCTTCTTCAGGTTGAGATTGCCCACATCAGCCATGAACCCCCTAACCGTTGAAGAGGTATTGTCCGAGTGGACCTCAGAAGAGGCCCCCTCAGACCTCTCCATCGTTACCCTCGGAGGCCCCAGAGGAGCTCTCCGGTTTATTTAAATTTTTGTTTTCGTTGGTAGTATCCATAAGAGAAGCTAGGGAAGTCTACTGTCCACTAGGCAGAGCCCCGCATGCCTAGGCAAGGCTATTATACAAGTGAGGTTGCCAAATATCCCAGGGCTCCGTTTGCGACATATCTCCCATGTGCCATGCACCCCATCGAAACGAATCGCCTCTGTTGACACCTGTCCGGCTTGGGAGACCCTGCCAGTAGGTATGCTACCGCCGGAACAGCCCTCAACTTCATTGACCCGCACAAACCCTCTCCACCCGCACGCTATTTTAAGGTGGTATTCCCTGGGAGGTGGTATAAAATACGTAAATTTATTATAATAAATAAATAATAATTATTAGATATTGAATGTAATCATTTTAGTCAATGTTTGATTTAGAATATGAGACTTTTATCTATCAGTGGAGAACGTTACACATAAATAATCTAATTGTTCAACACAACACAAAATTCTAGCGGTTAGGCAAAATAATTTATTTTCTCACTTTGCCAACGTTTCATTAATGAACTTTACCTTAATTTATTTATTTTTATTTAATGACTTATGGCGAGGTTCGGACCATTTGACCCGCTCTTCCACATAACCGTGTCTTGGGTAAGGGAATTAAGAAGGAGAGAGGTTGGGTAGCCAGGGAACGTATGGTACCGAATTGACATTTGTTTGGAGTAGGTGAGGGAAAGTCCTGCTGAAAAGTTCACCTGGTTTGGCCGAGCAAGATTTGAACCTCAACGGTATCGAGATACCGGTATCGAGCGTAGACGCTACCACTATACCACCGTAGACGTTGGTCACCATTGGTGGTAATCAGTGTTGAGTGGAGTTTATACAATCACAAACATGCTCTCCAACTATCAACACATAGATAGGAAAACCACACAATAAAAATTTCCTTTCACTAGGTATCAATATCCCCAAACCAATCACTAATATTGTAAAGGATTAGTTTGGTTTGATGACGTGGGTGCCCAGTGCAAGGTTATTTTTATTGTTGTTTTTGTATCTGTGTTGGTAGTTGGAGTGCAAGTTTGTGATTGTATATACTCTACTAAGTCCTGATGCAGGTATCGTGCCAAGGTGAGAAAATAAAGAATTTGGCCAAATTACAAGAATTTTGTGTTGTTTCTACAATAGGTGATAACATCCTTACTTTGAGTCTAACTGTTGCTTTCTGGAATGAATTAAATCCGCTTATATACTTGAGAAATTAAATGAATCATCGAAGGGATCTCGGAGGAAAGTTGTCTCGTTGAAGGAAGACATAATGAATATTTTTTGTGAATGTGGAACATGGGTTTCTCTTACAGGATACGACGGCGGAGGGCGCACCACCTGTGCGAACGTTTGAAACATTCCCCGCTGACGCAACTGTTCCACCTCCGCCTCCTACGACCACTCGCTCCTCCGTCAACCCTCAACGACGCTCCGTCGTCTCGAAGCCGCTCCCGCTCGAGGAGAAGGCAGTCCCCATCTCCTCCGCCGCTGCCGCTCGCAAGGACTCTCAGGGCGATCTGCGTTACGGACGCAAAGAAATGGAAGCATTACAGTATGTACATCAGCGACAAAATATNATATATATATATATATATATATATATATATATATATATATATATATATATTGCACTTTCTGAGAACTGGGAAACCTAATTGTTAAATTTCACATTTCTATGCGATGAATTCGAATCGAGCCATTATATTTTTGTATTTTCCTAGAAAAAAGTTATAACTATGTAACTGCTTAATTTTTAAACTATATATTTAGATATAGTAGCACAGCCTAACACTCTAAATTTGAGTGCCTTTTCTTTATTACTTACCATTCTATTTTAAATTTGGCCTTTCTTCAATCAACGTACTTTCTTCAGGACTGGAATATAAAACCGTTCATTATAGTGGAGAAAGCAATTTGTCAAAAACTAACTTTTATAACTATATTTTATTTTTTCCTTATTTTGTTTTAACGATTTGCTTTGATTGACCCCAGACGGCCTCCATTTCGGGTGAACCTCAGAGAGCTCTCTTGTGGGTTTCATTCTCATACGCTACTTTGGGCTTCGCTTCGCATTTTCAATGCTTTCTTAAGGGGCAAAATCGGAGTGATTTCGTATTTTTAATTTGGTGCAGTGCGTAGATAAAATTTTGATTGTGTACACATTTGAGTCGAGAACTACACGTTGGTACAGTTTGTATCATAATTTAAATACCTTTATCTTACCGTTATATTATTTTGATTTGTTCTTGAATTACTCCCAATTTTACTCAGATTCTTTAATGTTAGATCAGGGAAATCGCGGGTTTCGCCAAGAAGTTTGTTGTGTAACGGCATGAGCGTACTTGTTCCCTCACTCCAATCATAAATTTAGATCTGAATACGATATAAAAATATAATATTATGGTTCACAAAGTCTTTTTTGTGTTGCCATTTATTTTTGGTAAAACTCCTGAGAATCGATCCGGGAACTGGATGTATTTGGATAGCACGTATAACACTCACCCAGAACAAAACGTCATAACTGTCAATGCAACATGAGCGAGTTAATAAAATATGTAATGAATCTATGATATTTTCTTCTCCGTAACTCTTACTACACTCTTGGGTGCATTTTTCTTGCTCCTCTTTTATTATACATTTTTAATTATATTTAGTATCTTGCTCTTAGTGCTTTTTAGAAAACAAAGAGCTTTATTGGTTCCCTTCTTCCTTCCCAATTTAAAACAAGTAAATTACTCATTTTGTATTGCTAATTTACAAAATTATGCCCTATTTTATGATTATTCTACTTTACTTATTCCTTTACAAAAATAATTTACGGGATTGACAATAAAATGATACACAATAGCATTGAAAATACGAGTTTAATTATTTTCGTAAGACATACTAAGTTTTTCTCTACGTAGTCCTTTCTCGAATTGTTATAGTTATAGTTCTGAGAATCTTTTCACTGCAGCGTTATAAAACTTATTGATGAACCTTTATGAACACCACCTCCTCCATGAAGAACATTCATAATTTTATCAAAGTGGGGATATATTGCTTGGGAAGATTTTCATTCATAGCGCACGAATATCTTTAAGAGTCATGGTTCTGACGCCTCATTAATCATTATCACTGAATGTTGGTAGACCACAATGCCCTCACGTTGTTGCCAATTAAATTCATTTTTTAAATTATCTGAAACTACAGCCTTGAGTAAGAATGTTGCTTTGAATCAGAATTCCTTGTAGTGTTGGGACATTGTGAAAAAGATGAGATCTGCAAACGTATTATATGATGTAATTGCTGAGTATATGTGGCTTCGTTCTTAAAATTTTATGATCTGCTGGACGCATCTTTGATTTAACTTTGCTGGAATTGGAGTGTACTATGATAATTTGTATATTAAGTTGATAATTTACATAATATTTCCACTAATATAAAGGAGAAAGTATTTTATTTTTTAAATCTTGGAAACTGATAGATAGGAAAGGTATTCATGAGAGTGTACCTATTTTTTCACTCAATACTTCATAGAGAGTTACATATGCAGACCGGAGCCTTGCCAATCTGTACCTCACGGTTCCAACCTCTAACGTATTATCTATTTAGCTTTGTCTACGGCTATTTGTTTATAAACATGCTCTGATTGTAAATAATGCTTATATGTTGTATTTTCCTTAGAATTACAGGTGGACTCACATTCTTCGTTCTTCCTCTTGTGGCACTAGAAACGCAGTGGGTTTTTACGAAAATTCATGATTTTTTGTTAGTGAGAGACGAGTAAAAATTTTAATTAGACTATATGCATGGCTAGCTGAGTACCAACGATTTAACTGAAATTTTTTGATCTTTATAAAAAATTTCGATTTTAAATTCCCATTCATAGCTAGTAGAAATGTTATTCATCAATTTCCAATAATTGATGACTGACATTATCCATGTATATGGAAACAAATAACTTATATTTTATATGTATTGTAATCGTGAAATATTTCAATTGATGTAACTCTTTATGTACTTCAGTAGATTACATGGAAGATGAGAGGGAAATACTTTTTGTGCACCTGCAACTGACGAATTTGTTCTGGGATGTCAGTCTGTGTGCAGAGATCCTGATTAACTGGTTAATCCACACGTCTTCTTTAGTGCAATCACTATTTGTTGTCAACGAAAAACTATTTTATTTTTGGAAACAAATGATAACTCAAAGAAAACGCCAAGGGAATTCCTGAAAATTTCTTTATGGAAGATGCTTAAAAATGATGATATTGTTGATGTTTATTTAGAAGTTTTCGCCCGCGAAAGTAGCATTTCCTGTGGACATTTGACGCGGTTTCGTTTGGACATAAATTCAAGCACATTTTCTCCGTTGCTCTAATGTTGACAGAGAAAAATGATTTCACAAAGCTGTAAAGGGAGCTTTAATGAGATTTTGTATAACTGAAAATATAAATTGTATATTATATATATATATATATATATATATATATATATATAT
>NNCF01126572.1:775-59099 GCA_002313205.1 Laupala kohalensis | reverse complement strand
ATATATATATATATATATATATATATATATATGTTATATAAGGAAACAAACACATTACTATTTGAACCCTGAGATTTCGAGTTTGAGTCTTGTTGGTGAGCATTAGTTACAATTGCATTAGCAAGACGAAAACACTAGCGAACTATTTACTTTCGTCATAAACATAAAATAAAACGTTTTAGTTATCATTTGAACTATATTGAGGGTCTGTTTGTTGAAAGTTTAGGGAAATACTATGAATAACAAGTTAATTTGCGTCCAACTTTGTTTCTACATTCGTACAGTATATTAAACATACACAAACCAAATCGTTTGTCGAATACATTTTACTCAATTGCAGTAATTCGTGTTATCGTTTTCTGAGACCAATTTTTCCAAATTTTTATTCTTCACATTCTAAAGCACTTTGTTATATGCGTTCCATTATGTTATTATGAAGTATTGTACAGTAGGGTACGCAGAAGTGCTGGATATTAAAGTGACTTTTAACAACTCCTTAGTACAGATGTGTAATGAAGGTAGACCGTCTACACAGAAGACCAATTCTCACTTCCAGGATTGACTAGGAATGAAACAGTATTTTGTTAACTATTTCGGGTACGTTTTTGAACCGATACGTTCACTATTACGTATATTTTTGTCACTCAAATACTGCAATTAATAAAATCATAATCACCCGTAGAAGTGGTCATGTCTACGTATAGGTCAATCATCTTAATTTGATCGTTTTAAAGAATTATTCATAATAAATAGTTGTCCACAATTTAAGTTAAAGTGCACTCATTAAAAAATAACTCCAGAAAATTTTAGTTCTAATTCAAAGGTAAAGAAAAAACTAGCCGAAAAGCTATGTCTTTCCAAATATAATTCCACAATCAACTACTTAAAAATTTGGCATGTATTTTTCAAGTGGCACTACAATATGTAAAATACGATTGCAGCTTTCACACATTCTCGAGATACTTTAATTCATAATGATAGGATTATTCGTATTATTTCTATTTTGAATTCGATATGTGGTCAAACTGTTAAGCAGTGGCACTATTTATGGGTATTGTAAACTGATTTCTATTAACTCAGTTGAATACACTTTCCTATTGAAAATGTTACTGGCATGCGTGATTGTAGAATAAAACATAATTAAAATGTACGTTATTGACCTATTGTTAATTTAACTGCAATTTCTTGGGATTAAGTCTCAATTAAAAAATTAAAATTCTCTTCGAACTTGCCAACGTTTCGTTATATATCATCAGGGCTACAATATAACGTGGAAATAAATACCAATTATACAAAAAATATAAACAAAGAAGGAAGTAGAATTCGGAAGACACGAAAATTACAAACAATTTTTCACAATTAACTATGAGGTGCTTGGAAGGTTTGTGAAGAATTTCAAAAAACACTAATTCTGAACTAGGTATGTAAAATTATGTATTCTAACTGTGCAATAATTTTTTGTAATTTGTGTAACCATTACATAAAAATTTCTACGACTTAGTTGTGTTCAGCAAATCTGCCCACATATAGAGTCATATATTCTATCAGAGTTCACTGTTGATGATATTTCCAGGTAGTGATATATAGTCTATCAGAATCACTTTGGATCGGCGTAAGTCATTTGTCTCAATACTTATTTCAAAGTTCACCGTAATAAATAAATTCGCTTCCCTCACATCACCCTTGGTGCCTTGAACTATGTCTCCTTGATGATCCGTGTCTCCATTATTAATGGTAAACGATGGAAGGATTGGCTGAGATACACTACGGATCATCGCCCATGTAACAATTCTTTCCTCCTTTTAGTGCTCCTTGATGGTCTTCCTTTCATCTTCAAGGGATTGTCCCACTCTTACCTTATTGCATTTCATCTAAATTCGGTTTGAAAATTAAATAAATTTGGCAGCGCCACGATCTCTCATTATTATAAAAAATTAATATAAAAGATGTTTGTCGAAAGTTTGGTAAGGATAAAGGGTTATTATATTACTTTGTAAAATTTCTGTTCAAAGTTTTCTTTCATAAAACCTTTTTTTTAAAGAGTTTTGGTCTGTTGAAAAAAAATTATTGAATACGAGACTGGAATGATATCGACATGAAAGTATAACATCGCGAACTAAAATAGTATTGAACGATTTTCAGTAAATAGCGATGTTTGGATATATTTTCTGCTTCTTCTTTTCATCATGAAAAATACTTGAACCGTTTACCTTAAGACACAATTTCTTGGGTGCCCCCGATCTATTAGCATTCCTTTGTAGGCAGGGTTTTTGGGGTCATCTTGCAAGATACGTGGCCAGGGCTCAGAAGCAGAAGAAAAGGAAAATTGGACCAGAGCTATGGATGAAGATGCCTTGTAAATTGGGATTCCCATTCATTCAATTGATAGAAAAGCGGTAAGAATAATGTGAGCTAAATGAAACCTTGAAAATTGTTCATAAAATCTCTTAACGTAGGTTCTTAGAGAAATTTATCAATTTTAAGAAACAAATCGAAAGACGAGTAAACTTTTATGCAATTGGCGATCCAAAGAAACCTATTTTGTCTCTTTAAAATTGTACGCCGGGGCATTATGTGAGAATGTAAGTACGAGCATGACATAATTCCAAGGACATGATCTTTTTGGGGAGTCATGAAAATACTTGCTGACGAATACGTTTCGCTGACGAATATCACTAATTTTGTTTATTCGTTTTATTTATTCATGACATAAGTAAAGATGCACTCTAGGCATGTCTGTGATGAAATGCTTATTTCAGTGTAAGCAAAAATAAATTCAACGTCTGCAGGTCCGCTATCACTCCCCTTTTCATTCAAAGTGGTAAGGATTTCTCTCTGTTGAATATTAGTTTTCCAAAGGCAATATAAACAAATGGAAATTTATGGAATAATTCACTCGTCACCTTTCCATAAAGATATTTTTCTTGGACAAGAGCGTAATACGAGGATGGAAGATCTTAAATCTCGAGTAAACTAAATCTCTTAACGCATTCACAACCGATCAAAGTTGATCACTGAACCACAAGATGAGTGTACACTGCCAACTAGAAAAGTTCGTGCTTTAAATTGTGACGAACAAAATATTTTTGCCATTAAAAAATAAAATTATACTACAATTTCTCCATGGAAAACAGATTCTTCAATGCTATGAAATTTCAGTCATTAACACATTAACTATCCTTTGCTGACAAGTGTAATACGTAAATTCATTTTACGGTGACAATTTTGCTGTCTGAAATTTGAGGATAGGGAAAATCTATGTAAGTTTCTTATTTCAATGACAGTATTACAGATTACACATTAAAATATTTATTTTATCTGCAGTAGTTTCTCTATTATTTTGAAAGGGGTTAAGCGTACATGGTTTACCGTATATTACATAAATACTTCCCAAGTATTCAATACGGATACTGTCGTAAGAAACGTAATTGATAGCAATCGAGAAGTTAATTAAAATAATAGATGTTTTACGGAAAACTAATTATTACAAAAAATAGTAAAATACCTCAATTCGCATTGTAAAATACAATGTAAGTTCTCAATAACAGAACAACAATAACAGAAATAACAGTTCTCAATAACAGTTATTTCTCTTGAAATAACAGAAAATTTTTCTCTGGTTAAGCCACGTTACTTGTATGCAAGTTGTAAATGTAGCTATTCATTACGTGTCTTTGTATTCAGAAGTTAACACAAACAGTTACTGCAATTGTGTTTTTTATTTTATTCTGAGATGAGTGGGTGATGTTTTGGATGTTTACTGAAAGTGTTCTCTTCATTCGACCTTTGATGATGGCCATGCATTTAGGGTGAATATAATTGATCCTTATAGATAAAGATTGTTGAATTTACCTCATATGATGAACGAGGACAACAAAAACATGGAATAATTGTTCCTATTTCACCTTTCAATAACTTGCCTGAGAATAAATTCATTCATTTTTTATATCTTAGGATTCTTGTGTTATATTTCCAAATAAATCACATAATTTCGGGAGTCCAAATAATTTCCTCTAACTTACGGTGCCATTTAGTCATATCACAGAATCAAAAAAAGTATTTGTACATAAATGTCCATTAATTTATATCATTTTATTTTGGTCTCCAGACATCTCTCTAATATGTATAAATCATGTGAAGTGAGTCACTTGAAGTAACCAAACGGGACAAGAAATACATTTCTACCATTCGTGATCACTTCAATTGTTGTGCAAGTAAAGATAAAAATTGCAGAAGACATCCAGAACGGGGTTACGACAAATAATATAGGTCGTTTCGACGATCTTAAACAAGTTGTTTTTTTTCAAGTAAGTAGCAATTAATTTCATAAATAACGGTGTGATATATGCACTCATAAATGTCTCAATAAGAGCGAGCTTAATTTTAAATATAACTTAAGAATGTTATATTAACTTGTCGAAATATCTTGTACTTGTTGAAAAATGGTTATTCTATAGGATATTACACCATGAATAGGTCAGATACAGACATAATTAAGAAGTTAAAAATACTATTGGGTGTTAAATTAGTGTTTTACACTTGATTTGGTTTAAAGAGTAGATTTACGCATTTTTCTGGGGGGAAAAGTTATCAAGAGAGAAATTGTGCGAAAGTTATCGTTTTAAGTGATGTGAAAAACGATATGGTGTAAATGTGTGACAACGCTGTTGAACACGTAGAAAATATAACCGCACAAAACTTGGGCTTCTATAAAGGTTGTAAAATATCAGAAGGTGGCTGGCTACCTCCCTCACGCTATCTTCTCCTCTTCGTTCCGAGACGTCTTGACCTGGATATTCCTTGTCATGTCACCTTTCACTCGCCCCAACTTTCTTTTCTTGGCAGCCAGAATGATTCAACTACTGACAATTCATTTTGCAAATTATTTTAAAAACAGAAAATTAGTTCAATTTTGGATTCTGTAAGACTTAGTGAGAAAAATGATACTCGACATCAACAACCATTTTTATGCGTTCTATATCGACAAAGTAATAATCACCGTATAAAATAAAAGAACGATTGCTCGAAAATTTTCCCCAGAATCTTTTTTCTTGTGGGGCTAGGGCTCGTCAACGGCAGGGTCATTAGAGCCCTTAATATTCTTGGTTAAAAAAGTACCCTAACTGTATCATAAAATTTTCTTCAAACAAACAAAATTCCATATTCCCTTTTGCCAATCTAATTAACATTCGCAAGTCGCGGAAATTTATTATACACTAATATTGAATTGTTCCAAATTCTTTAAAAAATTGACTCTTTATTCAATGATCACCTCTCCAAAATGTGTATGAAAAAGTTATATCTGAAATAGTTAATGGAGCAATTCCGTTCACATTTCCGTGCACTGAACACAAAGTAGTCATGATTTGTGAATTGGTAGAGACATACTTGAAATTAAATATGTTGCATAACCGAAGAAATGATGAAAGAACTAAAAGAAAACGAAGCAAAAATTTAAAGAAAGCAGCTAAAGTGAAGACAACTTAGATTTGTTTAGCAATAAATGTACTATGTACTATATATTTCTCTATACCAAAGTAAATAAAACAACAGGCATTTTTCTCTAAAACATACTACAAAACTTGGTTTTCATGTAAACTAGCATTCTGTTTTTTAAAGAGGCGCAGTTTGACGAGAATGAGCGGACTCAACCTGTTGGTCAAAATAAGTAGGAAAGTAATTAACCCCGATTCGAGCTGAGTGGTTTCACATCCCTCCTACACCCTGGACCAGTCCAAGGCATGCCGGACTCATTTTTGTGTCATTCCCGTAAAGACCTCACTCTGGTCTGTGAGGAAATGTAGACGCACAGCGTCTTTCGCGACACTGTCGTGCATTTGTGACTGTCATTAAAATTTTACACAGCCCTTCTGCTCTTGATTCGAAAACATTGTGACTGTATTATTGGACCACTCGTTACAACTGCTCTGTTCCCGTGATCACTACTCACGCACAGGGAGAAAGAATGTCGATTTCATTCGCTCTGAGGGAAGGGAGGGTGTGCTTTCAAATAACTAGTGGTGTAAACGACATTCCCTGACTGTTTCATGGCGTTATAGTGTTGTTGTTATTATTATTATTAAACATCAGCCTTTGAACATTGTCTTTTATTTATAATGAGAAATGTACATTTTTGGGGGGATTAATAACATAACGCAACATTGTGGAAAACATTCGTTAAGAAACATAATTTTTAAGTTCATTAAGCTGTTTTTGCTGTGGTTTGACCAGTTCCTTTTTATTTGCACCTGATCGAAAATGGATGCTCTTAACGTCTCTAACCGATGCAAACATTCATTTTTTAATAAATAATGAAGAAAAATGATACATAAAAATACCGATCCTACGCAGTGAAATACACTCATTTTGTGGACATTCCAATTTGATCGTTTCATTATATTAGCTGGTTATACCGTTAATTCTGTCAACTGTTTCGAAGGCGTATTGTATCGAGAGAAATTACAGCTAAATTTCACTAGATTGTTAAGCACTAATGTTGTATGTGTTGTGAGTACTGACTTGATAAATAGGGTAAGAAAATTTGCGAGAAATTTGTCTTCGTCGAATAAAAAAGGACACATAAAAAATGTTTAAATTTTTAAAAATAATTTCGATGGATACTTTCTACATATTTTTTTGGTAGTTTCCTCATTGTTTTACATTTAGTAACATACAACGAAAAACAAAACAAACGAAAATAATTCGTCTAACAATGATCAATTCAATTATTCTGCATTCTTGTTTTTTGATGTCATCAACCTCTAGTAAAGCATCTAAGGGTCTCCATACACGTTCGAAAGTTTTGCAAAGTGAGTTTCCAACCTGTTGAGTTTGCAACCGTATGATGACCTTTTACGTGTGTTGGAGTTGACCACTTATACCCAAAGTGGTCTATATCGATCCCCAGTGGTCGACTACGACCTCCAAGGGGTCCATGTCAGCGAAAAACAAAATAGGGGGTCCATGAGATGTAAGTGGGGGTCCACGATAGTGGATCTCGTTTAAGCAGGTCGTGACCTTAATTCTGGCTTTGCGTGAATGGAATAACCCATATAGTGTACGTATGTTATGTCGTACCTGTTACTTATCCCGTATTATGAAATATCGCGAGAAAGTTTATAATTGCTTTTCCATCTTCGTACCTGGTGGAAAGGAGTTTCAGCGCGGTTGCCAAATCTCCTAATAAAAAAGAAAAGAAATAGGCTGGACATCACTGACCGAGGAGATTTGAGATTAAACCTAAATAAATTGATGACAAATGCTGAATGTTTTTATTACACCATCAGGTTCATCCCTCCTACTAAAAGCATTCATTTTTTGCTTAGTTATTTTATGTAATAGATACTAAATTTTAATTTGGTTAGTTTTAATTTGAATTCAATTAATAAATGTATAAAAAGCAACGTTTTTTTCTGTTTTTCACGCTACATTTAGAAATGTAAATCTTTCAAAGTGAGTAGCACTATACCAGCTGTCAAAAACACATTTAAAGCTGATGAATTTGTAAAAAAAATCAATATTAGATTAGCAGGGGGTCTATCTAAAACCGAAAAACATGGCAAGTGGTCCACGAAACAAAAAAGTTTGGGGACCTCTGGTGTAGACAGACGAACACCGATTGAGAGAAACGGATCAATGCTTGCAATAGTGCTTACAGGTCTCAAATTGTTTCCGTTTCAAGATTGCACGGTGGTGTTTTTTTTCAGTCTCAGGTATTCCTCGCTCTTTACTTCTAATTTTCAGACAAACCTAACATTTTAAATAAAAATTTAAATTCAACTCAATATCTACTTTTTTCTAACATTTTTCTTCTTCTCCGAGAATACTAACTTTCCACTTTCAGGGCGAATTTTGAGTAACCACTTCTAAAAATGTTAAATTCAAAATCAATTCCAAAAATAATATTGATTCGATACAATTCTGACCGTCAGTCATAAATTTCCTTTAAATGTGTAAAATAACTAAATTTGAACTGTTGATGAAACCGTAATTGAACGCAGTAATATCGTAAGAAGCAGTCGATCGCACGCGCGCAGATCAACCGGTCCAATAGAACGCGCACTAACTTGGTTGGCCCTGAGTTGTCATCCATCGAGATAAACAACGAAGAGCTAGTCCTCGCACGGTTTGGAGGGTATCTCTTCACTATAACACAAGTCACATCACGACAACTCAATAAACGGATGGCACAAATATTCTCTTTGGGCTCCTTTTCCAGCATCCTCTTATTTCCTGTATTAACAATAAAGAAATTCTTAATCCAAACTACTATATATTATACCGTTAAAACTAACTTCAACTGTATGAATCAAATTTTTCATCTTGGCCGTACTAATATTACGTATGAGTATGGCTTATGAAAAATTCGGTAGCGCTGGTGTGGACACACATCATCAATTGAGGGTGAAGGAATAGTGATGTAAATCAATGTAATGTCTTTGTGAGGAACAGTGTTTTTCGAGAAGTGCAGTAAAAAATCCAACATATTAAGTCCTTCAGTTTTTATGGCCTTAAGTATGGAATACTCCACTCGTTTGTTTATATTATAATAGTAATTTGTAATATTTGATTAGTAATATTTTAATTGTAAATAATGGTAATATTATAATAGTAGTGTAAATAATAGTAATACTGTTAATATTATAATTGTAAAACTCGCTTGTTTATATTATTTTTAGGTTACCTGTACGTTCGTCACATCCTGTCTTTCAAATGTGTAAGAGGTTCATTTCATTTCTTTCAAATGTGTAAGATAAAAGTTCGATTCCCGGATCGTCGCCATTTTACTTGACCGAAAGGTGTCATCGTTATGCAATGTTTATTTTTACCCATCTGTACAATATGCGCTCAAAAGACATGTAATGTCCTCAATACTGGAAAGAAAAGTATTGTTGATCACTGACTTAAATCACTTCCGACCACAACAAACATTTGCTTTGCTCAGTCTAACTTGTGCTGCTATGCTGTTAATATGATTTACTATTCCATCTGATAGATTTTACTATGAAGATGACTAAATATTAAAAAAAAAAAGAGTTACAGCACTTTTCCTTTCACCGCCTCAACCGATTTGAAAGGAACTCAGGAAAGCAGTTGACTCGTCTGCGGAGGGTCTTAATGTTTTAGGAAATGTTAACGCACTCTTTGCATAACCATGTATGTTCCATACATGGTTATTTTAAAGGCAAATCGGTTTCTCATTTGTGTACTTTAATTGTTCATTTTGTGGGCAACATTTATTGACTTTCCTGTGTGTAACTTACCTGAAAGTAACCAGGTCCCGGGCAAGGAATGAAATATGAGGTCGTGACAACATTGAACTTTTGAAAAATAACATTCTCTAAAACATATTTATGTCTTCAAACCAATTTTTTTAGGGTTAGATTTGGTTGTCTAGCACGACTGTATGCTCTTCAAAGCAGTGCCGATATTATTTGGTTGCTCATTAGTCTTCGAGATTCCCAGATCTTAATCCGATTGCGGATCGTTTTGTAGGAAATAAACATTTTCCCTCTATCCCGTGATATTGAAACCTTTAAAGTAGATTTGATGAAGGCAGAAGACTACTCGTATATCTCTATAATTTCTTACATGCTCGTGTGTCCGAATCGATTGAAGTATATGAAGGCGAAAATGCGAAGACGAATTTTATTCAGAATAGCGTGTGTCTTTTGTCCTGAATGAAGACATCACTGCCATTGTTTTATTTGTCATCTCTCTCTCGTCATTCACTCTTGTGTGAAGGGTATACCATGTGCCATGGGTAGTTTCTCCAAAGTATGCATTATAGCTAATATTTTCCTCATGAGGTAAAAGTACATTTTATAATATTGACTTGTACATATTTTAAAATGAGTGGATTCCAAACCTCTGATGTGATAAATAAGAAATTGGATGAGTATCTGATCCTCCTGGATGAGTTTTTATTTGCATGAATACAGAAATTAAAAATGCATTGCCACATCATCAATTCATTTATCTCTCGCACGGATCGCTTCCGAGTATTGTGACAGCATTGCTTTAACAATTTTTATATTTGTAAAAATTATTTTATTTGTGTTAAAATTAAATTCAATGATAATCTACAATTTTATTTCAAGAATTACCTCTTAAATTACCTCTGTTATATTTTTTTCTACTAAATGATGCAGATCAACTTCTACTATTTTCTTTCTCGCAAATTCATTTGTCTCCTTGATAAATTTACGAAAACTTAAACTTAAAATATTAAATAATGCAAAATTATTTTGTGCGAATAAAGATTGCAGAGTACATATACGGGTGATTTCTGGGAAGTTGCATAGGTATCTCGACCACGATTTATATTATCGAAGTAATGATAAAAGTAGAATTTGATCACTGGAATGTAATTAGTGCGATGCAAAGATTTATGTTCTCGAGATATTTTTATTACTATTTCCGATTTCAATATTCTGCTACACTGATCATACACTATTTGAGAGTTTTGTATCATCGTAGAATTGTGAATTGTGTTTCCAAGATTATTGAATACAATGAAGTTAGAAATACAGGTTAAAGTGAATAGGTCGGCTCTTGAACTGATATGAAACAAAATGTATTGTTAATATTAATTTAGGAAATAATACATGTTTCGAAGAGTATTTCGTAAATTCAACGAAGACACGGACAAATTCTTGGTTGTTAGGACTAAGGAAGGCTCGGCGAAGGAGGAAGAAGAGGTGAAAAAGAAAAAGAAGAAAAGGACAAAAAAAGCTGCGGGGAAAAAGAAGAAAAAGAAGAAGATCGGGAACACAACAAGCGCAGCAAGACCATTACGCGCAGGCAGCGCTAAGGCTTAAGTTACGGGCGTTCGAAATAACTGAAACCGACACCATTAACTCAAAACTCTGATGGCCTTCTGGTCAAAAATTGCTCATCACAGATGGATTCTATAGATTGTGGCTGACGTAACTGTCTAGTTGAGACCAGTGGGGAGTTTTATACCCCATCTTCTCATAAAAGTGCAATAAGTTTTATACATAAGTCCACGTTAGAGAACAACTATTATGTACCTGGAAAAACATTTTCTCAGGTGGAATGTCAAAAAGGTATCACTTACAAAGAAATGAGAAATATTCCAAGTTCTGAAGGAACCCACCGATATGAAGAATCTGTTAAAAGATGTGAACGAGATATCCACCATATTCCACTGAATACATGAATGTAATGTAGCCTTCGCCTAGCAGTGTCAGGAGACGCACTGGATACCTTTGCCTGGACCGGAATACAAAAGCTGGTGCTCACACGCTGAACAGATAAGTGTTGTCCCAGATGCCAGATCCTTGACAGTAGTTGATGGAACAAAGCTATGTCACGGTTTCATAAATTTGTCTATCTCGACCAACTCTGTGCTCGGCGAGCTGGCAGGCGGTGCCGTCGCGTGGTGGCCACTTTGCGTGCGCAGGGCGAGTGCGAGGGTCGCACGCAGAACGACCAAGCTAGCGGCAATGAGACGCGGGCGCGCGACTGCGCGTGTGCAGGGCGCAGGCAGATGCGCTGTACTCGTGTGTGATGTTCGCCGCGCGTCGGCGCTGGGCAGTGCGGCCCAAGGCGGGCGTGCTGCCTCTGCAGCCTTCCGTCTGACGCGAATGCAGGCGAGTACTCTTACGGTGCCCTCGCTGTCGGCGCTTCTGCTCAAATGAAGTAAATATTTTGGCAATGGTGGTTCGCTTTGATTTTCATTATAAGCATTGTGTCAATATATATTCTCAGTAAACTAAGGTTCCCTTCACTTTAAATGAATCAGAATCATGGTGAATCTGATTCATGATCTCCTTACTTTCACATCAGATGAGTCAAACCTAGTCAGTCCGAATAAAATTCGCTATCTCACACAATTGACAAAATTGTGCTCTATAAAATTCTCACAGAAGAACAACAAAAGCCAATTTCAGTTAGATGTCAAAACGAGTACAAAATTATATCATTAATACTACCATAATGTGAATCTGACTCACCAAGATTCGGTTTAGTGCTCCACTAACATTTTGACTATTCAGTTGTGTTCTCCAATTTAAAGAACATATCTAAGTCGCTGTCGTATTCGGAATAAAAATAGTCAATAAAAGATTGAAATCCAGTGCTATTCTCATTCTATAAGAACTTCAAAAAATTCAAAGAAATATTTTTGTTGAAAAATGGATTTATTATTATAATTAGTATAATTTGCAGACAAATATAATTTGATATTTGTGTATTTCATTACTTTCAAGTTCTATGCGAAGCGCTTTCAAGTTCTATGGTCTCTAATTCTTTTGAAAAAATGTAACTTAAACCAGAAAATGAAAGTTGCTGAAATGGATATTGAAGCCCTTTTCCATGAACACTGAAAACTCTCAAGTATGTTTTGCTTCTTCAAAATTATTCATGTATGAACATTAGAAAAAGGACATGGAATGATCCTTTACTGTCAACAAATAATCAAACTATTGGGAGGGACGGAGAGGCAACGGATAATATTGGACACATCATCAAAGATCTCTTGCTGGGCGATGAATGTGAACGTCGTCTTCATAGTTAAGTTCACATGCAACCTTCTTCAGTATTAGTGATACTCATGTGAGCTTAGTACTCAAATAATGTCAGGATACGAGATGAAAATGAAGAACTACCGGAGTGTTCCCCAAATGCAAATGTAAACGCTTAGATATGACGCGGATGTGCCCCGAGTGGACGAAGGATTCCTGAGGTAGACTCGCGATGAGCGGGTTTTCCTCGGATATAAAGAGGTCTTCGGAAACACCCGACCATTCCAAAACAAATGTTCTCGAACTGTACCTGCTGTGGGTTCCTATTTTTATGAATTCCAGCCACACTTTGGCAAACGACAGTTATACAGTTTCTTTTTAATCGGAGTTTCACTAGTGGTGAGTTCATTAGTCTTGATTTGGTCTTGGTTTTTGAAGCAGGATCTAGATAATTTTCAAGAACAAGACCAATACCGACATTACGATCAGTCTCACAGCGTACCTACTGGAGGCGGTCCGTCCCGGGCGTCATCGTATAAGGGGTCTCCTAATGGGTCATGATATGTCATACAAACGTAAATTTAAATTAAAATATACTTTAAAATTCTTTTAACCATATTCTAAAGTAAAATCTAATTTAACAAGTAAAATTTCAATGCACTTGAAATTCACTGGTGCGATGATTATTTACTTGTATACTTGTAAACACGTTTGTGTTAGATTTAAACATGGGGGTCTGCATAAAAACTTCTTGAACTTAAATTTGGGTTTTGGTCTGGGTCTGCTACGTCTTGTTCTTATATGTGGAACCTGAGACTTGATGCGCATACTGCTCTTGTTTTATTGGTCTCGGTTCGTGGTTCAAATTAATTTTAGTAGAGTATGGCCAACATCGAGTATGCAAAAACAAGACCGATACCCAACCATCATGGTCTTGGTCTTGTTCTTCCTATGGACTATCTGTTCACTATCTGTCACCATTGTACCCTGCTGAAAACTGAGTGAGGAATCACCAAGAATTCACCTACGCTGATCAAATAGATGGATACTTTCACCTATTTTTTTAGCGCTAACTAAAATCCCTTGATTCGTTTACCATCATTTTATAGAACACAACCTTCCCTTAATCTGTAACTTTTTCACATTTAACACCATCTTGTCGGTGTTGCACTGCAAAAGCTGAGAAAGCACAGAACATATTTTTAGATACGGAAAAGGCCTCTCACTCTTGCTCTAGATACACGAATTGTTCACAGTACGGAGTTTACCATTCTTCATTAAGTAATACAGCCCGCACTTTTTAAGCGTAACAGCATTTCTTTATCGACCGACGATAAAATTGAGACTTTAGAACTTGAAAACACTTTGTACGTAATTGTTTAATTATTCTTATAGCCAGGAATATTAAAGAAAAAACATTTCTAAGATGGATAAAAATCGTTCACGATCTTTGTTCAGAAAGATATTTACATCATTGATCACGATATACTTAGATTAATAACTTTATCTTATGTACCTTTAACGTTATTACTTTTACATATTTTGTTTTTCGTAATTACGCTGTTTGGGATTCCCTGAACTTAGTGAAATAGTTGGTAAAAATTAAACATGATTTTCTATATAGTTGGATCGAAACGTGTACATGAAAAAGGAGTTTACCATAATTTTCATTATATCTCAGTACTTCGTATTTTAATTTCCAACTGAGTAGCTATAATGTGTTTACATGGAAGGTTCTAGGTTCATATACTTATTACAATAGAACATATATACACGAATTAACTATTGAAACGAATTACGTAAATTACTAAAGACTTACAACCTTTTATGGACGAACATATGTGTTTTGGGGGACGGACGAATTAAGACATTTTTGAATTTCACCTATATCTTTGTTTTTATTGAACGTATTCCGCTTAGTAATTTCACTTATCATTTTTGACCCGAAAGGTAAAATTATTGATAAACACTAATTTTAATTAGCTCGTTTAAGTGCACTCTAATTGTATGTGAAGTTAGACGTGCCAGTTTTAATTTTGAGGGGACGGAATGTCCATTTTGTTACAGACTGGTGAAAGAGCTGACTTTGTGAATGAACTGTGAAGAAGTCTTCTTGCTTTACTATTCAACACTGTTCTTCGACAATTCTTGAAAAGCATGTTATTGATAATTTGTGCTGTAAGAACTTGCACTATTAAAGCGGCGTTCACCAACTATTTGCATTTATTTTTAGCATAGAACAAATTATTTAATAAACAATAATGTAGATTTATGTCCTCCCTCAAGGAAATCGAAATATAATATACCTTATTAAAAAGAGATTTCGTAAATGTTTTAATACGTATTAATATTAATATTTTTTTAATATCATATCAAATAATGTATCAATGCAATAGTGATATTGAACAAAATACGTTTTTATTTCAAAAAAGGTATTGCTTACTTTCCAATTTCTTGTCTCAACTTATTATTGGAAAGTCGAACGCATTGGCGCAACCAGTGCGCCGTAGTAGCTGACGTTGTAGCACACACGACGCAAGTTCTCAAGCAACGCTGCTTGAAGTGGTGGAGAGGGAGGCAGGGGAAGGTATTGGACTCCAGTAGTGGGCTTGAGTCTACACCACAGGACAACTCATTGGCATAGCCAATTGTGAACGTCATTACCTTCTAAAAAGTGGTGTCCGCACGTCTTCCAGTCCTTGGAGGCTAACTGTTTTCTTGCTTATTGTGTTATTAGAACCAACCGAGTTGGCGGAACGTTCTGCTATTCATTTCTGTTATTGCTGCTGTTTCTCTCAAAACGCAAACAGGAAGATCTTATCAGCTCACACTCCAATGATCTTCCTTTGGAAGTTTGGAAGTGCACTTGCGGAAAGTTTGCTCCAGTCTGTAAATAGCGCACTTTTAACTGTGGATGACGGTTTCGCTACCATCACCATTCACCACCGCCACCCGCCATAGAACGCAGTGTACGCAAAGCCCGTATGTAAAAAGCGACCCTTTCCCCCACCGTAAGGAAAGGGTGATATTTATGTCCACCAGTGAGATGTTAGCAGAAAGATAGTATTAGCATTCTTGTCAGCTCCGCCAAATCGATTGACTACAACTCTATAAGCTCTACAATTTCATTATGTCCTCTGTTATTCTGAAATTTGTGAAAAGAGAACAAAGCAAAGAAAATAATTTGAATTGATAGAAATCTGTTTCGGACAGAAATTGTACATTGATTCAATTTTTTATTTACAAATAAATATATCTAATCAAATTAATAATATTACTTTTACAGCTGTGAAATCAATCACAGACATGAATGATTAATCGAATCAAAGAATGAAGATGCAGTGTCAATTAACGCCGAAGACTGTATGCCATTCAATTATCAACTTGCAGAGCTTCCTTCATGGATTGCGAACTGTACCTTCTTAACAATGAGCTCACACTCCGATGATCTTCCTTTGGAAGTTTGGAAGTGCACTTGCGGAAAGTTTGCGCCAGTCTGTAAATAGCGCATGTACCGTGGATTCCGCTTTCTTTTCGTGAAGGTAGAATGGATATCCTTCCCGGGATTATTGTTAAAATGTGTCACTCTGTGGTATTTGATGGTGTTTCGCATCCAGGATAGATACGATCGCAGTCGGTTAGGTGTAGACCTGCATCTCCAGCCGCTTCGAGGCGACGCCGCACGTCACTTGCCAGCGACACCCCTGCCCAAACGCTGAAACCACAGCACACAACGCTGAACTCAAATCGGTAAAACAATAGAGGGAGAGCATATTACTACGCGGATAATTCAATCACTAACTATTTATCATCGTTTTTGACCTTTACTAGTGGCTAAGATGAAATTTTTTAGGTTAATTTGATTAAACATTTCTACCAACTATGATTTTCTCATCATCCTGCCTCGGCTTCACAGGCTTGGTAATATCCCTTCAGTCATCTTCCATGATAGTGAAGGCTCACTAAGAAGAGTGACATTATCAATTAAATATTAATAATTTGTTTGTTCTTTGTAGGTTTTATTTGTTTGTATCTAGTATTCTTCCCCCGAAGGTATATTTTTCTTTCTCTTACATTATTTGTCATGTATTATGTTTTTATATCTGTATTAATGTATTATTACTACCACAGCTGTTATATAGTAATGTATTATTACTACTATAACTATTGTTTTGGAAAAAAATGGCGTATACCATGCATGAATAAATTATGGTACTTAATAAAAAATATGAATAATAGTGTATGAATGTATGTTAGACAATAATTAGGCGTAGTGTATCTCTGGCATTAATTTTCTATGTAGAATCAGATGTAAGGTTTAATATTCTCTAATAAAGTTGACGACATGACCAATGTGACAGTAAACAAAATGTCAAAACTACCAACCTGATGTAGCGTGCTAGCATTCGGCCAGTGTTGCCCAATTCGGCGCTGAGTTGCTTGCTTAGCGAACATACGCCGTGCTCGAGACATCGTCCACCGCGCCTCCCCAAAGGTCCACTGAGGTTTCCATCTCCTCCGCTAACTTTGTTGGCAGCGGAGGCATCATCACTAACTACAGTTCCTTCACTGTGTGGTGGAAGCCGCGAAGTGCTCGCGGCAGCATCACGGATCACTGGGCGTCGAGATTTATGCGACTGCGGGGAATACATATGGATGAATTATATTTATTTATTAATCGCTGATTTCCCCGGATTCGCTCGGGTCAAAAGCGACAATAGATAAAGAAGAATCGATTCTTAATAAAGGTGTAAACTAATACGTATATTAATAAATCATTTATTTGTAATGCAATTATTGTCATCTTGCCCAAACAATTTCACACTTACAATTACCATCGGAATATTGCATTATTTTACACTTATCTAAACAGTCTGGATCTTGCATTATCTCTCTTTCGCGTTGTGTAGCTACCATAAAAAAACCCGTAAATATTTTTTTGCGAGCATTGAGTAAAAAAGTTGCTTACGGTATCTAATTGGCGTTTTCACACAATTTTGGGCTCTTTTGGATACTATACGTGTAACTCGGAACTTTCGTTAGGAAATCCCACGAGGCACTTGGAACATTCCCCCTATTTTAATTACTTGACACTTAAAACGGTTTCAACAAAACACCCAAAATTTGGATGAAACTTAATTTTTTGAACGAACTATTAGTTGCTACATCAAATAAGTAATCTATGGTTATTTTTTATACTTTTCAACAATCGGTATAGGCATTTAATCAGTTCTTGGTGTCTATAAAATTAGTCTTTGGCATTTAGAATCTTTTCCATTTACATGCCCCAGTTATGCCTATTTCATTACAGGTACATTTGTCTTTTGTATTATTCCCGTTATTTCTCTTTATTAATGTTCTTTATAATAATAATAATAATTATTAACAAAAAAAATTAAAATCTGTTAATTTTGTACATAGATTTGTACGGGCTTTTGAAGTTTATCTAATAAATATAGTCGATCTTCATAATTCCTTCAGCATTCTCAGCTAGGTTGCGCTATATCCATCTTTGCCTTACCTCTGCGAAGAAGTTGTGCTGCTTCGACGGAAGTGGTCTTTCTTCCATGATGTCGTTGCCTACCGTTTCGGGGACGTGTGTGGAAGCGGACTCGGGCTCCAATGTATGCACTCGCGTCAGGTCCCGTCGCCGCCGCGCTACGTTCCAGATGGGAGTTCCTCGCGTTAGGGTTATTAGCCCTCCCTACATTTATAAACATACCGTAGAAATTTTCAGAAAAAAATAGATACTAATGTATAAACATCGTGCATTTCATTTTGAAGTATTCAATACTAATTTAGACAAAGATACAAATGAAGACTCTAACTTAATGTCAAAGAAAATACGAGTCAAAAAAATTAAAACATTGTCTGTCAGCATCGGAAGAGTAAATATTTCCGTGTGTTTTACTATTAATCATTGGAGTGTTTAAACATTTAATTACATTTTTTTTGGAGATTTCACTATTTTAGTTCATTTTATTGCTGCGCTGTCACCTGTTACCGTTATTTTAGTATCACGTCAGTTTTCATCATTCGCAAGAATTTTGGCCAAATGTAGCAAAATCTATTCATTTCGATCCCATTTTCGACTCTTCCGTTAACTAAAGATGATCAGAATCCAATTTCCCACAAAATCTTATCAGTCTTCTTTATAACTCTCTCTAGAATCAGCACCATTAATCAGAAACAAATGACCGTATTTGAGATAGTAATTCACAGCAAGAAACAATTATTTTCGCATTTGATATTCCTGATGAAATGAGCTTACTTGTAACACTGCGAGGACTATCAAGTAAGTTAGGAATCCCATTGCCATGTCGCTAGCAGTAGACGTTTTCTTCTGTTGAGGTTCTTCCAAACTGGAAAGATAAAAAATAGTAAAATATACTCGCTCTATGTTCGTCACGTGGTATAAAATGCTTAATAAATGAATAAATTAATTTATTGTAACAAAAGCAGTTAAGAATACAGTGGATAACCACGCGGAAGACAATAAATTAACTATTATTTAAGTTCATTGCTATCATTAAGTTGTAATCCCTAATGTAACTCTTGAACAAAATGTTATACGTATTTCAGTGGAGGTCTTAAAGCAAGTATTGAATATAAATGAATATCTTTTTAGTTATTTACAATAAAGGTGAACGTGTTTGACAAGGAAAGTAGAAAATTAAATCATTATAATCGTTACTTAAGTAACAATGTAATTATTTTGCAGTTATTTATGGCTTGAAATTAATACAAATAAGTACCTTAGAAGAATAAACCTTCATAACCTGAGAAATACCCAGATTTGACACATTCAACCACGATCATTAGTTGAAATGAAATGGTATTATATCCAAGTACAAGTCAATCTCGGTTATTCAACTGTTAAGTCTAATATCCAGATGATTCGGCTTCCGCTAAATGAGAAATAAAACAATGTAGGAAATCCGGGGACACTTGTGCACAGGGAGGCTCAATACTCTTCAGTTCTTGTCTCCTAGGCTGTTCGAAATCAGCTGTGATAAATTCCAGAGACGTGTCTGTTTTCCTTCCATTTCTGTTGTTTCTTAGATTTTACTTCAACTATAAAGAGAGAGATTTTTTTATTTGTCTTTCTCCTTTTTTCATGTCGGTCATACATCTACTAGACCAATAAATTCACGTTGCTCACTTACAAGTCTTCCAAAATAACCGCTTTGAAATTCCCTCATAGCATTAATTCCAATGAAATCCTTCAAGATTTAGAACTGCAATTTTTTGATACAGAATGTGGAACATGGGTAGTAAACGAAGTCGGAAGGTGCTGTCCAGAAAAAGGTCTCTTTCTCCAAATGTATTCAAATTCTATTCTCGAGTTTAGTTTTGTTCTTTTGCTTTTCATTGTGAGTTATTGAAGGAACAAAATCATTCACACCCATGATATTAGACAACATCGCGAAATTCAGACTCTTATGGACTCAATTATCTTAGTGTAATTATTAAGATATATTTTTCTGGGACGACCACTATACTTTCTACATGCAATATTAGTATATTTTATGTGGTATAATTTTTCGATTTATTAAAAAAAACAGTGCGACGAAGTGAAATGTGGTTTGGTAATATGTGCGTATGTTTTAATGAACATAAATCACATTATATTCCTAAAAAATAGAATCCGAAGGTGGAGTGCGGGCAATCGATGAAGACGGAATTAATTATCCAGAAATAGGTCTTAGTATTCAAATTCAATTTTCAAGTTTGTTTTTAATATATTTTTTGTTTGTGAGTAATCGAAGAAACAATACTACATATCATGTGTAATTTAAAAAAAAAAGACTCTCCTGGACCCCTTTCTTAAAGATCTGAAGTGATAAAAAAACTAATTCTGGGACGATACTATACTGTAATAATAAAGTAATTGTATAATTAGAGAGAAAAAGTGCTTTTTTCAATTGTTGTACGAGAAATAATTGAAGCAAACTGTTTATTAACGTATGTATCTAGTGTTCTTTTTTATTGGGGCGTATCTAGTGTTGCTCCCCTAGGAGTTGCAGTTTTTACGTTGCGACCAGTGGAGTACTAATATTCATCTAGAATATGTGCAAGTTGGGAGCAAGGGAGACGTCTAATCTCAACCTACACTCCAGTAAAATTTAACTTGTTGAACTTGAGGAGTTAGATAATAGAAAAAAAATCAATAGATGATAATCGCCCACCTAGTGAATAAATAGTGGATTGCTCTCTTAGAAAAGATTATTGGATTTTAGTAACGTATGAACAGAAAATAACTATTTGTCAGCTACATTGAACATCAGGTTTCATTTGATAAGTGGATAGCAAAATTAGCACGCCATGAGGGAGGTACTTGATTTAAGTGACCAGATTCTAAGGATAATTTACGAACAAGTTGTAAAATCTATATTGAAGAAATCTTTGAAGACTTGAATCATAAGTTCGTATTTTGCACCTGTAATTGCCTTTTATCCTGACTCTCCATAGTCAGGAGATTTGATGGTTTTCAAGGATCTAGGAACCAAAAGAAAACGAGAAAAAAAATCCCTGAAGGCGCAATTCTTCCCTGAGAGAGTCTTGGATAATTTGTTATTTTTGTAGGATTCACTCTTTCAGACAGAGCCAAGGAACCATCTCGAAATATGAATGCTTGAGAAGGATTTTACAATATTGATTGGTATGTTATATTCGAGTTTTTAGACGTTTGGTTAAGCAACGACTTTTCTAATTTTATGTATATTCTATTATGTCAATCGTCTGCGTTTGTAATATATGAATCAACTTTAGGTTGTCATTGTATGTTTATAAATACACACACATCCAGGAACAGGTTTGAAACTAGTTATACAAAATCATTCCACATACTTTCTCCTATTCGTTTGTTGACTTAATTATCACACGAAAAATGAAAGTCATAATGAGAGGTGTTTTCTACAACTTCACGATCATTTCTATCATATCTTCCTCGTTAAAACATTTATTAAACTAATTTAAGAAAACAATATTAGAGCCAAATCAATACAATATTCACTCTAGGAAGTGTTAAAGAATAATGTTGTTGTAAATGTGAACTAAGTTGTTATCAAATACAGAAGTCATCAATTTTGAAGGATCGTAGGGAAATAAATCAATCCAATGTAAATCTGTTTTTTGGTACAGTCCTTTCATTTTGAATAACAACCAAAAGTAATACACTCATATCATATCAACTAATATCCAATACTTCTGTGTATATGTATTTTAAGTACATAAATGGAAGCACTGGAAATGAAAAATTCAAGTCACATCTTTGACAACAGCTCATCCCGTTCTCCTCTTACGCAGGTGAGTAAAACTAAAAACACATCTTCAACTTAATTGATACAGAAGATCCTCTATATTCATATCACGCTCCAATAATATATTAGGACAATCTGTATTCCGAAAACCACATTTTCTCTATCAGGGACACCCTAATTTGATATTTCCAACAAAATCTCGTGATCAAAATTTTCATGATCATAAGAAATCATGATTTTTTCACCTTCATTACTAGACTTAACCCTGCACCGCGCGCGCCTCTTATCATGACGTGAGAATTCAAGGGGCGATGTTTGGACCGTCCAACATTTTTCAATGATTTCTAGAGTTTTTCACAAAAAACGAGCAATGTTAATAAAGAAAAAAACATGAAAAATAATGAAAAAACCTTTTTACTTAAAAGTAACCAGAAAAATATCTAAAATTAACGAAAATGAAATGAGTTGTGATGACCGTTTGAAATATATACAAGTAGTAGAAAAAAATGCTCAAATTAAATTTTTTCAATCTTGTTTTCATTTAAAAATAAGTAGACTGATATTAATTATTTTTTATTTTAAAATTGATATTAAAATAATCAGCAAAAATAATTTTATTAGTTGTTACTATTTTTTTTAATAATACAAAATTAGACAAAAATGATTTGTTATTGACTGATCAGAATCACTATCTTGGTCATCTATTTCTATTCTAATAGGCTAGTAATTTATATCATCTCAATCAAAGCCGCCTAAGTCATTCCCTGAAAAACACTAAAGAATTTCATCAAGTATTCAATGACTGTGAGTACAGAAAACAATAATAATGACTACTAAGAGAAATATATACAATGAATTAAAGACAAATACATATTATAATAGAAGTGAAATGAATTAAATATTGCATTGACAGCAACATAGCGGAATAAAATAAATATTGCATTGACAGCAACATAGCGGAATAAAATAAATTCTTACGTTTCATTTGACTTATTGGAATTGGTAGTTGTAAGTAGGCGCACGGCGGTGTTAGGACCGCTATTGTAGAATGTTCTCTTGACAACAAAATTGCAGACGACAAAAAAGTCATGGAAAAGCTGTAAAGGTTACCAACCGATGCGTGAAGGTGTAACTGCAGAATACACAGACCCTTGTGGCATAATTTCAATGCGTACAGTTTTTGAAAGCAAAAAAGTCCAAACACCGCCCACGCGCGCGGTGCAGGGTTAACGATGGCTCTAATTCAACGATTTTTCGATTTTTCCTGTTTACAACACTTAACGAGGGCTCTAATAACCTAGATGTTGGCAAGCTCTATGGCCCCAATTTTAAAAAATAACATAATATCTTTACGAGAGTTAAAAAAAACAAATGGGTCAACTTTTGAAGCTGATTATATCGAATAAACACGCATAAGCTACCTCTACGTACTCATGCTCGGCGTAGTGATGCTCCTGCTGATAGAAGGATTCGTCATGTGTCGGATGTGGATGACCTCGCGGTCGCTGATGGACGCCGGTGATCGGCAGAGGATGAGCCACTTGTGGTTGCGGCAGAGGATCCAGCTGCGACCCAGGTAATGGGGTGAAACTCCCACTATAAGCTCCACCGAAAACTCCGTCGCCTACACCGCCGACCAAGTGTGTGTTTCCTATAAATGGCAAGTAATGCTAACACATACCGTCAGTTTTCCCGAAGAAATTTTAGAGAAAATCCTAACAAACGCCTCGGAAACTCTGTTCGGGGCCGTGTGCCAAGGTGAAATTTTTGTCTGCCGTTGTGACCATACTGATCGTAGATTTTGTAGTAATTTTTCTGAACGTATCTCACTAATTTGCCCAAATCTCTCAACGTCATTTTTTTCATTACCATATCATTTACAAATTATTTCCGGTTTTTTTCTTGATAACAGTTAAAACATGAAACCATTAAAGCGATTGAAGCATTGTTTAAAATAAAGAAATATCAGACATAAATGTCACACAGAAACAAGGTAAAGTGTATGCAAGAATGCCACACATTTTTTGGCATGTTCCAACAACAATACGCATTAAAAATCTCGAGAGAGGAAAAAAAAAACAATCTGAATTCTTCTCAGTGTCTATTTCATTTTCACATTTTTTTATTACTCAGAATATTCATATTCAAACCTGATAAAAATAAATTAGGAACTGTTTTTAATGGTTTCAAATTAGATAGTCACATTTTGTTAGCAGTAATAGAGCTCAATCTGCGTGCATGGTCTTCAATAGAAGTCTTTGGGTGAGAGGGGTAGCGGGGGTACTTTCCTAAAAACATTGACTCACTATCGGAATAGAAATAAGATATCATGGTTCACACTTTTATGGATTGAGATCCACTTACAAGCTAGATATACAAATTTTAGCCTAATTTATTCTGCGTTGAACGATAAGAGGTTCTAAAGACGCGGAAATTATTTTGGTTAGGTTAGTATGCTTGCGCTGATCCAGCGGTCGCGCTGCTTAAGATAGTCGTAGGATGGGGCTTATATAGACTCATCATAATTTGTGAAAATAATCTTCGTGCAGCTTGACTTACCAGCATATGCATAAGGTACATACGCGCTGCTGGCGACGTCGAAAGACCCTGGAGCGGCAGCTGCTGCGTCGCCAGGAGTGACTGGATGACGGTCCTGCAGCGCCACCGAGGGCGAGGACGGATGAGTCACGGCGAAGACGGAGGTCGAAGGCGCTGCCATTCCAGCATCCGCGCCCTCTCCAGAAGAGCGTCCACCTTTTGTGTTCCCGGTGGTCGGTGTCCTCTGCGACGATGCTTCAAAAAGACACACAATGCGCGCATGTTGACATTTTATGGCTCTATTGGAAGACAAGCAAGTTATTTTTTCTGAAAAACATTAGAAAAAAAAAATGCGAAACTTTTCGGAAACATTCGAAAATATACTTTTTTGTTGAAAATAACAAGCGTCAACAATGAGAAAAAGTAATACTAAGAACGAATTCTACTCAGGATTCTTAAGAATATCTTAAAGGAAGGATTGAAGGGAGCCTAAGCACCAGCATCAAAGTTTTTTCAGTAACAGTGATCACCGAGACCAATGCATCAGTCAAAATTTGATCAACATTTTACATTATTACGATATTATGAAACAAATTTGTTAAATATTAGAGAAACATTATTTCACATACTCTTATAATTTCATATTTTTCCTGTTACAATTTTTAATTTATGGATACTCTATAAATTGTTCTCTTCTTCTTAATTTTTGTAAAGTGTACTTTATTTTAGAGAATTATATTTAAAATTATATTTTTCATTTATTTTCCTATTTTTTATTTGTTATTTATATTTCAGTCTTCTATAATTACAATTGACATATAATCTTAAGATATTGTGAGTGAAAACACGTGAAGCTTAAAAAAGATTTTATATATATATATATATATATATATATATATATATATATATATATATATATAATGTGTGTGTATATATAATAATTAATAGTTTGATAATTCGGTCATTTTTCAAATAATATATACAATCAAAGAAACCAAGTAGTAAATTAATTTTTGTTCTATTTCCAGTGTATGGAATGTTGTATGAAAATGAATTTAAAAAATTATTTAGTTTGTGAAAAATTAAATTCTAAGTCGAGGTACAACAATTTCTCTTTGAGAAAAGTATAGCGTTTATAAGATTAATCTACAGGACTCAATTTAAGGAACCTTCCATATTGTTGATATATTCTACGATAAATTAAAATGAAATAAATTAAAATGAATTACTTACCTTTTGAGTCATGTTCTCCAGAGGCAAAAGCTATGAAAACCAATAAAATCCACATACGTGGCATCGTTGGCATCTTTTCAGGGTTCCTGGAAACCAGTGAGATTACGTAGTACGTTTATAATAATGTAGTGAGATAAATTCTAGTTTTTATCTTATCGGACCCCTTTTCTTTCATTGTTACTACAAGTGAAAGTTTACTTTTGGGTATTACGTTTATGCGGTATATTGTGAATATGTTTGCAATTTGTTCTGTAGATAGAAACAAGAAGGATAGCTAATTTCGAATTGAGTCATTTTATTTTACTCAATCTATTCGCAGTCATGTTCTGTTCAGGGGAATATTTGGAAATTTATTTCCGGGGCGAGGGAAGATATCACTCTGACATATATGTGTATATGTATATTATGTGTTTACATATTATACAAGTATTTATATGTATTAATAATTAATTATAAACATAGGCTGTATATACATATGTCTGTGTGAGTGTATGAACATACAAATACAAGGAGAAATTCAAAAGACAAATTTCTTTTAATTTCCGGGTACGCCCCTGAATCTGGTTGCAGGGTTGTCGTCCAACAGCCTAGTGCTTGAAGGAACGGTGGATCTCGTTCCCGCAGTCCCCTTTTCCATGGGTCGAGCTCGTCCCTGCGGTCACATATTTCCCGTCCCTTCCTCTTACTTTATCTTTTCCTTTCTTAAATAATACTCCTGCCCAAATGAAGTGTTGGCGGAGATGGATTTCTTCGTTAGTAATAAGGGAACCCGATGAAATACACAGTTATGCATTTGAATTTTGAGCGCTTCTTTGGTTAATTATTCGTGAGCTGCCGTACCCTACGCAAACAAGATGTTTTCTATGCTGGGTCTGACAGGATCCAAACTCATCGTGCTAAATGTGATGAAGTATTCCGAATGCAAGAGGATACTGAAAGAATGCTCAGTGAGAACCTGCAAATCACGCCTTCATACTGTTGACGTGGATGGTATCCCTGAGAATAACCTTAATCACGTTGGCCATGATGCGCTACTGCGGGAGTGCGTTAACTCAGTAATTCGGAAAGCGTGTGTGAAAAACAAGTAATAGATTAACGCATTAGCTTAATAAAATTTGTGGTTAAAACTGTACATGAGAACCGAGTGTTAGTGAACTATTTAAAAATTATATTTTCAGTTCAGTGGATTAAACGCATGTCACGGCGCTCTTGATTTTCATTCCCTACCTTTAATCACTTCACACACCACTTTCAACTTTTGTTTCATTTTCTGCCTTGCATTCATTGACATTTTTAATTTTCTTCAGGCGGGGGATGGATGGAAGTATGATGGAGACAGGGGAAGAAATAGACTGAAACGAAAATGTATACCATTTCTCAAATATTAATTTTATCGTGCAGAGTTAATCTTTAAGACGTAAATATGAAAAAGAAGTCAACAAATACTGTCATGAAAACCTTTTAATGGAAGTTAAAAGATATTCAACAAATACCTTTTAATGCAAGTTCTAATAGTATGCTGATGTTCCAATGTAACACATATTTTGGACTATCAACGGTCACACTGGAAAGTGAGAAATTCCATTTGAAATACTTGTGTAACATGGTTAATTAAGGAAACAAAATTAAAATGATTTGGAAGATAAAAATTAAAATGTTTTTTAAAAATATTACTTGATTTTATTTGAGAGTGCACACAAAAAATAAGGACACAATGTTTGTATAATTATTGGGTTCTAGAATAAATTAGAAGTAGTTAGATTCTAGAAGTTCTAGAAGCAAGTATTCATTAATGGAGAAGTTTTCATTAATTTTATTATCTGATCATTAATATCATTATCTTATTTAAATAATTTAATTATTTTATCATTAATTTCATTATCTTTTCATTAGTTCATGATCTTATCATAACCTCTCTTATTTCATACTATATTTTCCATCTTCCTCAGAAATATCTTTCTACTTGGATTCGCCATTCAATAATCTAATTGAATGGTGAATCCATTTATTTTATTCTTTGTTTTCCTTAATTTCAAAGTTAAGAGGCGATCAGTTTCGAAATGAGTACAATAAATGATAACTTGTTATCATTATACTTGTTTCTAGATTAAATGAATTTTAAAATATAACCATATCTTCTTATCTGAGTAAGAAACCTAAAATTCTAACGATACATAAAAGATTTGAGAAATCTCTTTTTCTTTTATAAATATTGTATAGATTTACTAGCCGATTCTTACCAGCTTCGCATGCGAGTTTTTGTTGTTGAATTACTGTTAAAACTCATTATAATTTAGTTTAGATTTATATAGCACGTTTACAGCGTGGTAATATCTTAAATAGTTCATGATAATAGAAAAAATTAAAAAATGAAATTTCACTCCCTCAAAATCAAATATGCTTTAAAAATGCGTTCTTGGTGATCTTTTACAGTACATAAGCAAAATCCCATCTAAATTTCAATTTCCTATGTATAATAATTTGATTTCTGCTTTGACATATGCGTCAGAATTCAGGACAACGAACTACAATTTTTTACTCCTTTTCTCTTATTTAAAGTTGAAGTATCAAAATTGCAGAAAACAGTATTTAGATATTTGAATAACAATCCTGACACACATTTAACATGACATTTAATAATCCTTAAGTTTAACAAATACAGCGAAAGAAATATACTACATTATCGCTAACGCCAAACTACCGAAAACCTATCATACGAAAACCCACTAAGAATGAAAAATAAAGCAAAAACCAAAACCCCGTATCTACATATAAGAACTAACAATGTTGACATACAAAAGAACCTGAGACTATTTCTCAGTTCATTATTTAGACCACTACTTAGTATCATGTTTATAAAATGTGAATATAGCGAAACTTCAAAAAATCACATTGTACCCTAAATATCGCCTTTGCAATCGAAATGTCAAAAAATCATTTTTAGTGTGCCTTTATTTGGTGTTCCATACCGAATGTTTCTGTGGAAGAGTTTTTAAAATTTCCAATTATACTCAATGTATAAGGGAAATATTGTAATCGGTCGAAAAAAAGGTTCGAGATCTCTTCGAATCTTTATGAATTGGTTCCAGCAGAGTCTATTTTCAAATTTTGGCGATGATGTATAATGTCGCATGTTTGTATGAGTGCGTGTGTGTGTATGTACGTATGATAAGAATTTTCTTTCCCCGATAACTCATGAATGAATCAATGCATCAAAACAAAACTTGAGATTGCACTTGGAATACAGTGGGAATAGAAGCCTTCTTCTGGTCAGTTTATACCGACTTAATTTACACACTGCACTCCACTCCACTTCCGTTTCCTAAAAATTTGAAATTTTGAGAATATGAATGAGTATTTTAATTGTTCTGCTAATTCTGCGTACAGATTGCAAAACAACATTTTCGAACGTCGTCGCACCGTTGTCGAGATAACAGCGAAATTTCATTACGCCAATATGAGTTATCTTGTAGGCGCCTATTTTACAAGTCTTTACGGCAATTGCGAAAAGTTTAAGGTGGAAAATCATTCATTTAATCTCTACTTGGATGTTCAGATATGATGGTTTGTGTGTGAGGATAATTACATGTAAATCAATTCATCTTGTAAATAAGTCTTCGCGTTTAATAATTACAATATATACTGATTTTTTGGTGTTTTTCGATTTCCTTATATTTTTATTGAAATGTAGGCTGCTTCGATCCCTTTTTCATGAGTTATAACGGGAAAGTTGAGTGGGATACACTCGAGATTTTTTCTAATAGTTATGTGAAAGATATCAATTTCGAACAACGGTGTACTATCCGTTCGTACTTCAGACTCGGGCTCAGTGTAACGGAAACTTCGGCAGAGGCCTACGAAATCAATGTTTTTTTCAATAGCCTACGATTTTCGACGGTTTATAGCACTTTCAGAAAGAATGAAGTAGATAGAAAATGAACCTCACAGCAGAAGGCCTTCACGTTCAAGAACGGATGAATTGTCAACAGTCCGGAATCTTCTGCGTTGAAATTGTCGGTTGACTGCCAGAATTATTGAGGCAGAGTTGGATTTGATTCTCACTACCATTCATCAGATTTTGACCAATGAATTGGGATTGAGAAAAACGGTTCCGAAAAGCCTTCCGCAGAACCAAAATGACAAAACAAAGGAAAAGTGCCTTGACTTTTTGGAATTGTTTGAAGATTTCATTTTCTGTAACGTGTTATTACTGGAGATGTGTTCGAGTATTTGATTACGTCCCGTAAACCAAGCACCAGAACATGGAACGATGCACTTCTCTCTCTCCAAGGCCAAAAACAAAAACACAAAAAACGAAAAACAAGGATGATGCGGTCAAAGAGCATTTCAATTCTGATTTGCGTTGTAATAGTCGAGGAATCGTTCACAAAGAGTTTGTGCCACAAGGCCAAATAGTCATTCAGCATTACCGAGAGGTTCATCAAAGATTTCGAAGGAGAGACATGTGTGTCAGATCAAACATCAAGAGCAGCTGGGTGTTGTATTACGGGAATGCACATTGTCACACCGTAATTCCAATAAACGAGATTTAGGCCAAGAAAAAATTCCTGTGGTTCCTCAGCCTTCTTATTCGCAGTAGTTGATTCCTTGTGACTTCCTCCTCTTCTCGAAATGGAAATATCACCTCAAGGGACGTCATTTCGGACTGCAAAATATTCAAAGCTTGAAAACCGCCCAGATGAAGACTATTCTAGTATCTGAGTTCCATCACAGCTATGAGGTGGGGAAGAACCATTCCAGCGCTGTGTGGTTTCAAGAGGCAGTTACTTTGAAGGAGGCTATGTTGAATTGTAATGTTATTGGAATAAAAATTTTAAAAGTGGCTCATTACTTTAATTACGCACAACGTATACAAAGATAGTTTCTAACAAAACGCATCACAAAAAATAGTGACCACAAATATTCGTATTACTAATGTAAACAGATGAACCAAAAAAGTTCCAAAAATGCCCCAATATTTGTGCGATAATGATTATGGAATACCACAGGGTTCCGTTAAATTTTCTGTGTATACTATAATTTAGCTACCAGCATCACTTCTACTCAAATTTACTAGTAATGACTACCTAATAATGATCCTTATGTTTCTAGCAATAAATTAAATGATGCTTTAATTTAAATAATGCATATAAACTACAAAACATTTTAGAATTATTCTATCTAAATGTAATTAATATAATTTTTTAATGCTTTGAATTAACATGTATATTACATACATAACATGTATAACATGTATATAAAAGTAATTTACAAATTCAATCGGATGATCCTTGTAAATTCAAGTGTATGAATTTACAAATGTTTATGTTGTGTGAATTTACATATTTTAATATGCATGAAGTGAAAAAAATATTACCAAGCGCAATTTTTTTTATGCAAAGAATAGTTTTGTACGTTTGTAATTATGCTTTACTCCTTCTGACATATCTTTTCAATCTAAATTCGGGGTCGTAATTAACTTTAATTGGATTGTATATTTCTGGAATTAAGAAACTGTGATTTTAAAACGCAACACTTCTTCCTCAGTACTAATTGATCGGTCGTGCATTCACTTGCTCTTTACGATACTGTAATCTTTTCTCATCCTCATCCTCATTGCTTCTTCCTTTTCTTTGAACCATTTCAAATAAACACTGGTATTATATTACAAATTTTATGTCATCATTTTACTACCGACAAATGAGTAACCCTTAGTAAGGCAGAAGGAGAATTAACTGTTTCTTCTTTTAGACTCTTCTTGTATGCTCATGTAATCATAGCTCATTCCAAAATATATATTGCCGAGAGATTGCGGGTTCCTTGTCTCGCTCTACTATAAATGTATTATTAATACAAGCAATTGATTCAGCATCTCGATAGCAACAATCATTAGTAAACAAAATACAATGGTGAGCAAAACGGAAATAGTTACGCGGCGATAGACAAAAGAGAACGTGACAATATGTATAAATACTACTCAATTTAATAAAACAATATAAAAACCCACTTCTAACGTAAAATTTACAACGTGGTGAAGAAATTTTAAGATGAATCTCAGAAAACATTGTAACGTGTTGAAGCACTTATTTTCATTTGTTCTTTTTTTTTCTCGCACACACAAACACGCACTTCAAGAGTAAAATTTCACGTAGACTTCATACCTTGTCCCTACCCACAAACATAACTTTTATTTTCCATTCAGATGTAAAAATTACGAATTCAAAATTTAATAGTGAGTGAAATCCGTGATACCCATATTTAGGACTCCCCTTGTTAGAAACATGTTGGATTTCCTATTTTGGTTTCTCACTACGAGATATACCGATAGCACCGCAATATTAGCAATATAAGAAATAATACTCGCGCGTTATAGCATCCGCAGTGTAATTAACTTGGAGGAATGACGTTTTCCCAATTATATGGGATGCAACTACACTATGGAATCACCGAGGAGATTGAGTGTACAATATTTACGACTTATTGTTAGATGGAATATTTAAGGATTGACAGAACTCACCAGTTGCGCCGTTTTTGTTGAGATGCCTTTGCGAGATACACTGAGCGCGTGTATTGGTCCACTGCCTCTCTTATACGCCCTCGCACGTTCGTGTTACCCTCGCTGACGTTTCGTGTCGCCTCAGCGAATAGCGATTTATCGTCCGCAGCGACGCTTGACGCCACCGAGAGTTCACTTCGCTTCTTACCGCCATTTGTGACTGTCGACACGGTGTTTCGGACCAAGTGGAGCACTATGTCACATTTGGACAACCATGTAGGTAAGAGGTAATGGAGATATTTTGTCGACTCCGTAAGGATGACCTTTTAAGCTTTGAATAAGTAGGTAACGATGTGAAATTTTGTTCCAGCAGTTTGACAGTTCACAATTCCATTCACTTCTATTCAAAACTTTGATTTTTTTAAAAATAATATGCAGTTCACGGACAACCATTATATTATCGTTTGCGGCTTGTCATACGTGATTACCGTTTGTATCCTGAATGCATCTGCTTGTGCAACGTAAATACGGTTTTATTTTCAAGCTACGTAATCGCGTCAATAAACAGTTAATTTGTGTTTCACCGTATCTGATAATGCAAAGAAAATTAATACGTTGTTTCCACGTCTTCAACATTGTCATTATGTGGATAATGTGTAATTCGCTTTTCTTTTTAATCTTCACTTTAGGAATACGACGCTGTGCCACTTCCTGGAGGCGACCGTCACAGCAGAATTATGATACTGCATTTTCTTCAGAAATATGGAAGTAGAAATTTTTCTATTTTGTTCAATTAAGATGTCTCTTTGCGGCGCCAAGAAAATATCTTATATTCTCTCAGCCATCTCGTCTATTTTGCTTAACATGATCTTTATCTTCTATGAAGTAATTTGTAATCGGTAACGACTTGGAGTAAAGATAGTTGAAATTGCAGTTCAAGTTTCCTTTTACACAATATTTCTCTTATTCCTACACTTGGAAGAAAAAAAGGCTAAAAAATGGGTCGTTAAACTGTACATGTTCTGAGACAGTTAGTAGTGGGAATGTAGTTCGCACTCACTGAGAACGGAGGAGCATGGGAAAAAATGGTCATTGTTACATGATCACATACACAAAAATTAAATGTCGAAAAATCTAGAAACTAGTTTTTAGATCTATTATATGTATTGGCAACCTTTTACTACAAAAGTCAAGTTGATATCTATATTATTTTGCGAGAATCGCGGAAGTTTGAATAATATTTTACCCCTTTAAAATTGAATTTTTGAAAAATCTCTTATTTAACCTTTACGATGAATAATCAACATCGACACACCATTTCAAGTTTCAATTTCTAATATCTTTTGATGGTCCTTGATTGCGAATCAATCTGGATATTGCGTCTTATAATCGTATTAGATGCGAGTCAAGTATTCAGTGAGGACACTGTGGATCACAAATTTATAAGTTCACCGTGCCTTATTATAGACAGTAAAAAAAACATGAAACTCAAATTCACATTAAACATCCATCTTATCTTTATTTTGTCATTATGGAAACATTAGGGTTAACATTGAATAGACTACGTTTCGAGGCTCTAGGTTTCTGGCCTCCTCTTCAGGTCCGTCAGGATTCATTCTCTCTCATTCACGGGTCCCAACTACGCGTTTTATCCAGGGTCAGTAGACCTCGCTTTGATTAAGCGTAGTGGAGATGCTGGTGATTAAACGTGGCGATGGACAGTGCCTTGAAACTTGGTGACCGATGATGTCAGCGCGGTCGCGACTTTTGTTGCCGAAGTCACTAGTTCGATGACGGTCATTAGACTACTTGACTGCGTCAGTTACCGTCGCGGTTGATCACTTAAACGTATGAGCGGACGTGTCTCTCGGTAAGTGATAAGCGACAGTACAGCGCGTGCACAGGACACGACAGAATCTGTGTTGTCTAGTACGACGCGGCGCCACAATGTGGTATGCGCGTGTGCTCCGCCCAAGAGCATTCGAAGACGACGAAATGATATCTCTCCACCCCCTAACTTCTTGTGGATTGTAAGTTTTTGTTACCAGGTAGACCGGTTAACTGGGTTTACCAGCAACTTGGCCCAACTGGAGGAGTTAGTAGGAGTAGTTAGTAATTGTTAGAGTTATTGATACTAGAAGCAGTACGAGGTGGATGGAAGAAGGGATCGCTATATGAACTGGGACATTAATGTGAAGTACAAAAACTACAAATTACCACCTAACTCCTACCTCCTATCACTCCATGTAGATAAGCTTCAATAGCACGCTACATTTCCTATTTGCAAATGCTACAAGAGAAAATGAAAAAAAAAACTTCATGTAGATTCTCTTTCCCCCGCCACTATTTTCTATCCCATCTCTCTCCCAAATGTAGAATTTGAGCGCCATGTCCAGCCAATGTGAAAAGAGACTTGTTGTACTTTCTGTATAATTTTGCAGTTTGATGCGAAATCCCATGAGTGGAGTCTTTCAGGTTTGACCTACATTCTAGGAAACTCGCCTAGTACGCAGTTGTTTTCTAACGCTTACTTCTTGAAAATAGCTTATCTCTTGGGATCCATAAAGTAAGCTTTTTGCTCGCTTTCTTTTGCGGTGTGCATCTGCTTGCGGAAATTTGGTGCTGCCTCCTGCCTAGCTGTGACTAACTTTTTCTTGAATGGTAAATTTTAAATTAAAATGTGAATATGTGTTCGATATGAAAAACATGGTTTTGAACTGGATTGTGTTGTTAAGAGGAGATGATTATTACAAAATAAGGGTTGCGGATATCTTGCAGGTTCAATGTATCTTGTGAACCTTTAGTGGGCTTACGAGAATTCATGGAATTCTGACTAACATTACATTACCCTCTCCACTTTCCCCCCTCGCAAACATATGTTTCTTCAGCACTCATTGGCTCTATAAAGTTTACAGTACTCTACTGTTTTACGATATTCTTTTTACTAACGCAATTCAACTTTTTACTCATTAAAATATTTGAGTAGAAGTTCCAAATTTCAACAGTTTTATATTGAGAAAAAGGACTTATACTTAAAATTCATTTGTATATATCTTTCCTTATTTTTTGCACATTTAAAAAAATCATAGGGTGCAGTTTAGTAATATCACCTTCACCAACTGTACTGTATGCATACGAAAAAATAAAATCGACTGTCCTTCCCGTATATTCATATTCAATTTATCAAATGATGGAACACGATTAATCAAATTTTGCATGTTTATTATGCAATTACTTGTTCAATGATTTTCAAAGGATTCACACAAACACACTTGTATTCAATGTACACTTATAGCAATTATTTTTAACCTACTGGAGATGACGTTATTTTCATTCAAAGTGCAGTGGATTTTGCATATGGTATCTTAGCATTCGTTCTTTCAAGTCCTACCCGTATATATTATAGGTTAGTTCAAATATTCAAACTATTATTTTTTAAGTGTTTTTCTTATTTAGTCGAGCATCCTTTCTTCCATCACTTTTCGTAATTTTCATCATAAAATCAAATTCTAACAATGGCCAATTTCAAAAAGTATTTATATCAAAATGATCCATGAATATTACTGTTTCATACGCTTAATACCTGGAAAAATGTATGAGCGCTCCAGTTTCATTGTTCATTAACATATGCTGCATCTTAAAGAGCTTCATTTGCCTGGACATTGTCATAGTCATCATAATACGATACATTCTATAGTTTACGCTGGAAAGGTATTTGGAATTCCATGGAGATAATGGTAAACACTGTGATGACAAGTAATAGATAATTTATTTGCACAGTACCCTATAGAAATACTCAATTCATATTATTATAAGATATACCTGCCAAGAACATTTTATTCACGCACATTTAAATATATTAAAATAGTTATGTTGTGTTTCTGTGACGACTCCAACATAAAGTTGAATTGTTGTAAGCTTTAAATCACAAAAATATAGTGTATAATCCGTTAAAGGTCGTAAGTCTTTAATTATTAATTTAATACCTAGTAGGGTCAGGCGGGGTGATGTTAAACAAGGGGTCAATGCAAACAAGTGATTAGAGCGCCACTGTGGGAGTCATAGAAACAAAAAGATAATCAAAACCTAAAAGTCGGTGACAATACGGATAAAATATAACAATTCCAAGCCTTTGAACTCATCAGTTGATGAAATAAATATTGTATTATATGGTAATAATAATGAAATTTGAGTTATCAGAAGACAGAAATTAGAAATTTCTACCCTGTGTATATTGCACTTAACTTGGTACATTATTCAAATGTATTTTAATTTCGTTATTTATTATTTTCAATAATGTATTAAGGTAACATAAAATCATTGATATTATCTTCTAGGAATTTTGTATGCACCACATTTCTGTGTTTACATTTACCCCACGTTTTTGTATGGTCGGGGTAACTGTAAACATTTGCTTTTAGTTTCACGCAGTTTTGTGATATGATGGCTGCGTGTTTTGTGAATTAACTTGCACATAATTACATTTTATACGTTTGAATTATATTCCTTTCAGATTTTTCGGTAGGTTGGTGGGGTTTTTGTGTAAGTAGTTCTACCTACCTATATACTTAAAGATGATTGATTTCCGAGAAAACAAACGCAGATGGATAAGAAAGGGCAGAAAATTCCGATAAATATTTTGAAAATATGGAAGACAATCTTCCAGAGGAAATAACATACGCCTATCTTGAGACGTTGTACAAGGTACATTCAAACTCGTGGATATGTTGAATACACCATACAACACTCTTGGACATATACACCATGCTTGTGGACATTGAAGGAAAATATAAATTAAGACTTATATGTACCTTGTAAATAGTAGAATAGAGGGAAAAAGTTTAAAACGCACTTTTCATGTGCTAGTAGTGTCCGGAAGTTGAGGGAGATGAATTGGAGGACACCGAAAAGAATTGAGAACACAAAAACTGAATTAGTTCTAGCTGATGACATTTTCTATAAAAATAACAAATAAACCGATTTCTACTTCTCCAGTTAGTGAAAAAGAAAGCATTAAACGTTGTAACGCTTTCCGACAAAGAAAATCATAAATAAATTTATTGCTTTTAACTCTCCTTGTTCTTATACGATTTGGTTTGATATTATTCAACATAATTTACTGGTTCATGTACAGTCTTATTACATGTTTCATGTACAGGTTTTATCCGTTAAAATAACAAATAAATGTGTAGAAATAAAAATAAGCGTTATTTCTGGCTTCTAGAGCGTTTTGATGATCAGTGAAACTATCAGTCAGTGTTTTACGGCATTTGTACCAAAATACACGAGTATAATGGGGATGCGAGGTAATCATCGAATAGGAACAAACGTAAATGTGATATTAGATGGGTCAAAGTTTAATTTAAAGTTTCAACAACAACAATGCTATTTGCCCATACTGTCACTCGATGCATGCTTTACGCCTGCTATTCGTTGTTAACAATTGTTCAGTTGTCTCAGGGGTAATTGTAAACAGACGAATAAGTGTTGAAAATGTCATACTTTGAATCTTCGTTACAAGAGATTTATGAAATAGGAAAGTAACCCGGTATATTGGTGTGATGAAAAATATTCTTTTTGCGAATTAAGACATTGAAATTGAGGCATGAAGAAAAAAATTCAAAACTTGTATACAATTATCCACCTGACCTTACTTGAGAATGAATCATTGCTAAAACAACATCTTACATCATAAAACAACTATCCTTTTTGGTATTTTTATTCCTTATTCCAATTGAAAATGAATTATATGACCTCCAGAACCTCCAGCCTCAAGAAATACAAAAGTAAAAGTTTCGATTCAATCCCTTCAGTAATTTTTTCGAGAATATATTTCAACTTTTTGTAAAAGTGGCCGTTTAAAGACGTTCTAATCCGACAAGACCGTTCTCTTGGCTAAGGAAAACAACATGGTATATTATTATGAATATTCCATGCTCGTTTAAGAATGTCATAGGCGTAAAATACCAACAAGGAAAACAGTAAAGAATTTACATCTATATTTCTGCTCGTACATGTACATTGAATTATGTGTGATACAAAGAAGTCTTAATTATTCGTTAACATGTTTTTGTAAGTATTGATACTGTTAATATAAAAGTGTGATAATACAATTAATGTGGAACTATCTCTTGGCTCTGGAACAATCAATATTTGTTGAAACCCATGTTACACCACAGGTGTTTGAACAGTGTGTTCATTTTCATGATATCACACAAAGAAAACTACCAATGAATTGTTAGAAAAGCTGATATTCAGTAAAGGAACTTTAATAAAAATCAACTCTCCTTATTAATCCATAGTGACGTGGGATTCGTTCTAAAATTATTGTAATCAGTAGCTCATGCGAAAGCACCTTTGATGATGTCATACTTCTGGTTGCGACCCGTGTTAGCTATGGGCGTGTTAGTACTCGGCTCGAGGGCGTGTGACGTCACGGCGCGTATCGAACCGAGCCGTCGCCTGGCAACGCAGCTTCTCCCCGTCTCTACCCTTCCCCACCAACCCCACTTGGCATCCCCGCCACGACCGTTCGCGAGGAGCGATCTCTTGGTCTCGTGTGTCGTGGATTCATTGGAAGTAACGCTAAAGCGTCACTAAACCACTGTCGGAAACCTTATTTCTCTTTGTTTTCTGCGAAAAGATGAGATTTGTAAATGATGGAATATGATCAACTGATGATTGTGGAAGGTATTACCTGATATCATACTAGCGATGCATGTTCACTATGTTTGTTAGTTATCAAACGAAAATATCGAGGAGATAACGGAAATGTACATTCCTATAGAAAAATTTATGGAGAAAACAATATAGATATAAAAGTCCTTAAGATCTTCATCTTTGAAATCTATAAAATCTATAAAATAATAAAATAAATATTCTATTAGAAACATGAGACTTGTTCTTTTCCAACGAATGCTATTTTGTAGTTTCTCTTAAACGTATGTATTATTCAGTGCCAATTACTATTACAAATTATTAATAAAATATTGGGAAAAGTAATGGAATAATTTAGTTCCCCTATAGGGGTTCGTTGATTTGTGCCTATTTACTTTATTCATATTTTTAAAACTTTTTAGAAAAGAATTTCTCTCTATTGGAGGCATGATCGCAAGTCTTCTGGCGTAGAATTATGTGTGCCACAGATAAAATAGATCGACTTTAATGTAACGAAAAATATTTATTGAATATTGTTTTCAAAATTACAATGACTACAAATATTTCTTCTTGGCCACCTTTCTTTCTGCAAAGTGAAAAAGTAGAACCTACTTGTATTTTTGCAAACTAATTCGACGTGCAATGCCAGTACTGCTCAGGTTGTATGAGGTGCCTTTTCCCACGTACTGTAGCAACATGAGAACCGTACGCTAACGCATTGTCGATAAACAAGGAAGCGGTTCTTAGTTTGCCACATACTTCCCGACGAAACGATTTGGGTATCGGCAACATCCCTGATCTAATGGTGGTCAGAGATGGTCTATTTCAATCGATATGTTAACTTGATCCCATAAATACTGTTGTTAATAAGATTAAACAAATAAAATCGCAAGTCTTAATCATAAAATGATTTCACGTCATTTATGATTACTAAAAAACAAACGTTAAGCAAAATTTTCAACTCATTCGATTACAAAGTTATGACCAGATAAAAGCTTAAGTGAGAAAATTCAAATAGAAATGTAACGACAACATTAGTATTTTTTCTGACAGAAGATAGTAGCGAGCTATTCTAACTTTACGGGGAATGTTGAACAGATTCTGGGATTGCCATCTGTACAATGAGGAAAGGAGGAAGTGTATTATCGGGATGATGAAGCATGGATAAACAATAAGAACAGATTCAGGGTTGATATCCACAAAACAGCAATATACTCACTATGAGGAATGTACAACTAAGGTGTGTACTACACTGCGACACGTAATAGTGATGTTTAACCATTCGCAGTAACTCTCTATGGTCAGGACACGTGTTGCAAAGAAGCGCAGTTCTACGAGGATATAAAGAAGGAAAGAAATATCTATATACTGACTACGTTTCAAATATGGATTAAAACAATTATTCAAGTAATGTATAAGTCTTTCATGTGTCATAAGTTTATATACTATGTATTGAGATTATCAACAAAAAAATTTGTTAGTATTTATGGAAAAAAATTCTAACTCTACGTCACAGATATTTGAGCTTCCGTGGCCAAATTTAACTTCTTGTAGTCCAATGACGTTCTGAATAAACTTATCAACAATTCCATGAATTTCACCGTTATGTAGTATAAAGTGTAGTCGCACAAATTACAGATAACCCTGGTTTCGCTGAATACAAAGTGACTCAGAAGACCCTTAGATGGGTTAAATAAAGTACATGCCTATTAGTTGCAAAAGAATCAGGCGGATTTATTTGTCCGATAGATGTTCATTTATCGCAGAGTCCATTATATTTCGTTTTTTATTTAACGGGATAATTTAGCAATCGGATTAACCATAATTTAAGTATCAAGTAATTAAGACGATTAGAAATTTAAGAATTGATTTTATGATCTGATAGCAGGCTTTATATAAAAGACGATAGGGAATGAATTAAAACAATACTTAATGTTCAACCAAAAAATCCTTTATTTTTCCGAATTAAGGGCGTGTAAGTATATGAGAAATGTCAAGAACGATGTCAACGATTTTCCAAAACTGATGTTACACTGCATTTTTTTACAGTATATTTTTACACAGGAATATATTATTTATGAAGATGAATATTCACTCACTTTAATTCTCTTTGTATTGAAATTAAACTTTATTCTCATAAGCTTGAAAAAATCTTTAATAATCTTTAACAATCTCCACAATTTTACATAGACGTATCAAAAAATGTTATTTCGATGTTATTGAACAGGGGATTCCAACTGGCCGGCTGCAGCTCATATGAGACCCGAGGCCACATTATGCAGCACGCGAAGGCTTTTGATAACTCAAGGAATGTTAAATATTCATTTCGTAGCACAGAAGTTGACTTGAAGATATTTGATGCAGAATCTTATTGAGATAAGTAACAACAGAACTGGGAGAGGATATTTGTTCATTGGTAGATGATCCGTTTTTGCTTTTGGATTACTTTTTTTTTCTTTTTGTCGTTAATAAATATTTATTCAATCAATTTATTTTGAATAGAAAATAACAATTATTGTTTATTTTTAATTTTGATCTTTTATGCAATTGTCTTGTAGCTCTACAATGTTGCCTTTGTTTTAGTTAAACTCTAAATGTATTTTTCACATAGGCACCTGCATTCATAAGGCCGGTATGAAACGGTCATATTTTTGTCATATATCTATGATCAACGATATGACAGTGTAATGCACAAGTTTTGATCATAGTTCAACTGTAACCATACATCTATGACATAGGTTCTCGTTGATCATATCTTAGACATAAAAACCGTACCGACCTAATTTACAATTGGTGTATTATTAAACTGTGGTCCATCTAGTTCATAGTGAACATCTAGTTCATAGTATAAACCTCCAGTGAATTCACGTATTATGATCCTTTTCTCGTGCATGTTCTACTGAAATCAGATAAAATACGCGTCTCATTTAATACATATTTGGAACATAAGATTATATAGAGTAGTAAAAATTAAAGATTTTAAAAATATTTTTTTGAAAATAAATTTTATTTATTGATTGTTAAACTAAATTGGAAATACGACAATATAATACATTTTATTCTTTTTTATTATCATTGATTTGTTATTAAATTTAAAGGGAGATTTTATTTTTATTTATTTGTCGAAATATTGTAAACGTATCACAGAAATTTTTTCCACTTACTTTATTTAATGAGATTACATACTTGGCTACAAATGGCTAAATGCTTATACACATATACAACATTCACATGGGAGATCTTAAAAATTGTAAATTTCGATAGTTTGATTACACATGGTTAATATTTTTAAGACCCCCCCCCAGGGGACTTACATCTAGTAAGAACGTGTTTGGCGAACACGGGTCCCCGAGTTGAGTCTGGCTTTACTTCCACTTACTTGTGCTGAGCTCCTTCCTTTCTCTTTCCTGACCTTCCTTGGTCACCTCTTGTTCTTTTCGATCCCGACGCTAGGGTATCTTTCATTTTCCTTTCTTCCTTTTTTTAAAATGATATATGTAATATTTTGAGATATGTTGATATTTGAGTTTTGAGTTGTAATTCAGGAGGGTTTTAGTGGGTATGGTTGAGTCATTCGGCGAGTCCCACAGAGTCGTGTAGACTGTCCCTAGTGCGTAACTGCATTTTCCTAACCTGTACAAGTTTTTAGGACTCGAATGACCTCGAACCGTAAAGCCCCTCAAAAAAAATATTTTTAAGAAAGTCTATTATTAGCAGTTCGTGCTAAGTCAGAGTGGCAGTGTCGGCAGTGTCACCATTTCGTGTTGGGTATGCGTGCGTCATTGCCAGCATTTCTAGCGCTGCAAATGCTGCGAGGAAACAATGAGAGCATTATCGCTCTGCGGTAGAGGACGACAGGCGGCGCGGCGGGCGATCGAGTGAAAGGGCACGTGCGTCGCCGCGGCGAAGCGAAGGGAAGCCCCGCCAGGGCACAGTGCAGTGGGCCCATACGAATTCTCTTGGGTGCTTAGACGAGAGAACAAAAATTGTCAGGGGACATCGGACACGTCTCTGTATCGCTATTTCTTGTAGTATTGGGTCTTTCTTTTGACTCTTGTGTCCTCAGGGTCTGACACGTTCTCTCAGGGTTGGGGACCGGATCCTTCCAAAATTTTAGGTAAGTAGTGTGTGCTTGACTAGCATGAAATTTTAATTTGCAATTTGTTAATGAATTAATAACACACATTAAACAAATTTGAAGTATTTGAATGACAAATAACTTTGAAGCAATACTTAACTTTGTTAACTTAGACAAATAACATCTGTGATTGTACGGTGTAAAGTTAAGTCCACATCATGAATAAATTTCTTACTACAAGCCTGCTGGTGTCTTCTTTTTTTGTTCAGAACAATAGGGATGGTTGATGTTTGATTGCATATTATGCTTGCAACGCCTCAGTAAGAGAACATATCGTTTTTAGATGGTAAAATTGCATCAAATTACTATTCGTTAATTATTGCGTATTCAATGGGATTTCAAATAAATACTTTCAAACGGCATTTTCTTGGAAATAGAGGGTGATTTTTTCTGTGGTACAATGACATCAGTGCGCGATTGACTACGTGTGAGGTACCTCCCCTGCTGACCCTGTCCGCCTCCTACCTTCCTGTTTTCCTCACCTACTTGTACAGAACTGCTTATGCCATTTCACCACAGAGAAAATGGTAAATTGCAAACACATAATTTTTATGTAAAATATTAGAATTGTATTATGTCGGTGTTTCTTCAGTCTAGGGTTCCCAGAGTTTGTGCTCCATGTTGGGTATTACTTTAAACAGATTTAATCAGGAAAAATTTTACTCCGATTCCAAATGTACTCTGATAAAAATGTCAATTTAAGTCTGATCACAATTTAAGTGCGACGTTATCTGACGCTTCAATCGAAACGTTCATTCGTTTCATCACTATGGCCAAATAGTCATAAATTTGAGACCCTGTTACGCTGCTGTTATTCGTTTGAAACCAATGTATGTGTCTTTGCATAAGACGTTTTGGGACTTTAAGTAGAATGGAAAATATACATGATTCCATAAAAAATCAATAAAATTGTCGATGTCTCTGCAAATCATTTGAGTTCCTCAAATCTCTCTACTTACCTTAATGAAAATAACTCTTAGATATCTTTATTCAATTAGATGTTGGAGAACTTTCTTATTGTATCCCCGGAAAATGATAATTTCTTGACTAAATTTTATACTAAAAATCATTATTGAAAGTAGATAAAGCTTTCTTACAAACGCCTAAATTAAAATCATACAAATTAGTTACGTTATATAGGAAAGGGAAGGTTCGAGAGTTGACAATAGGTAGTGAGAAGAAGGATTGAAAAGTACAAAAATTCCTTGTCGTAATAAGTGAATGACCCTTTACGTGCAACCAATAAATTATTATACCCCTAGCAAAGCTTAGTTGAGGCAACCGAAACAGCCCACTTGTGGCTAAAGGTTAGATATCACTCCCGATGTATGAACTCTCACTATATAAACAGTGGGTGTCATCTCCGTAATAAGTAACATTTAGCCACAAGCGGACTGACTCGACTTCCTCAACTAAGCTTTACCTGGGGTATAGACAGACTTTCATTTTGCCTGAGAATTTGGGGATGCTCCCACTGCTCCGCTCCACTTGTTATGAAGGCTGGCGGAGGGACGTGGAGTGGGCAACGCTCCGCACGTGTCGCAGAGATTCTGCAGCACGCGCAGAACCCCTTCTCTCCCAGACCTTTCCCCTCTTCCTCTCTACCCCTTCCATTCCGTTTCCCTGCATTCCTCCCTCTCCCTCGCTCTGTCTGCTCTCCGCCCTTTTGTACTCCTACGTACTGAATCCCGTCCAGGGTAAACCCTACCTCACCCCCACTCATGTCGTACACAACCTCCCGTCCCCACTCTCTATTTTGTTCCTTTTCTCTCTCTCTCTTTTCACCCCGCTTTTGAGAGCAAGGTTGAGAGGATGCTACAGGGACACTGCTGACTGCAGACGTAGAACGTAAGCACCGCTGGACGTGAAGGATAGGCCTTGTGACTAATAATATGATGTAGTTCTAATGGTTCCGTTGTTAAATGGATTAGTATACTGAGAATGGAGAGCTTCTCGTGCGTCTCGAATGTCAACCTTCTGGAATTCGACGAACAAGCGCGATGAGAGAAAATGGTTAGTACTGTGCCCTACATAAGCGCTCATTAACTACAAGTTACGAGTAACAATACTCAACGGATATATTTTGTTCCAATGAAGATGAATAGACATTTAATATGACCCCGGACCCTCTATATTCTTTATTATACCACAATATTATTTTTAACATTAATTACTTTAAAAATATTTAATGAATGTGTTAAATATTTACTATTATTAGTATAAGATAAATTTACGATTTTATTGATATTTAAAACATGTAAGACCGTGTGGATTCAACCTGAATGACTTTTCAATGGAAGATACTTTTCCGGTTTATCAGGTTAGCTTTTCCGTAAACAATTTAATTCGGGATTCATTTTGAAACCTTTTAGTCATTTATATAAATTTTTTCCTCCTGAAAGGATGGAGCAAAATTCGCACTTTCTAGTTTTTTCCGTCATATCGGGTTTGGCAATAGATTGAAAGTGGATAGACTATGTCTCTTAATCACGCACTTATAAAGAAGGAAAAATAATTCAATTTATTGGGCACTCATTATTTCCACATTTTCACAAACAACTTTTTTCTTGCTCCATTTATAATTTTGGCTCTTGTCCCATTAGAAGGGGGCAAGATTCCTCAGTTTTGATCTTTGCCCTGTTATACCGCGGATCTTCGCCCATTTCAAGACTCTTATTTGCTCAATAACAAAACAAAATAACAGAATTGTAATCGTCATGAAATCACATTCTGTTATTTTGTTACATATCTAATATAAAAGTGAATTATGGGTATCGCAACCAGAAGAAACCGAACAAATTGGGCACTTCCTTAACGAAGGTGCTTCTTCAGGATTGTGGGTTGGAAACCACTTCTTCGTTAAGCAGTGAAGAAACAAAGATCAGGTCCATACGTTGCTTAGTTATCTACATCTCTCAACAAGTCAATATTTCAAAATGTTTAATCATAAAAAATGTTTGTTGGGGAAGAAGAAAGGAGGAACAGCGTAGGGCCACATTCAGAAGAACGGAAATTTGTCCCATGCTGTGCACTTTCTCACTTCATAATATAACTAAAAAAACCAGCCGTTCCCAATCATCTCAAAATACAAAAGCAGGAATTAGCACGTCATTGTAAAGCTAAATGATGCATGAAATGTGGTTTACAAAACATTTTGGAAGAAAGATAGTGTGCTGAGATACTGAAACAGAAAAAATATACTACCAAATCAGTAGAGAATAACCTTATCACATTTTATCTACCGTATATAATTACTAAAATTATACTGGTAAAAGAAGTATCACTGCACGTGAGCGCCTTATAGCGACAATCGAGATTCCACACTAACGAGACTTTTAACGACGATGTGGATTAAAGTGCTATTCTGTTCACGATTCGATTAATTCGCTAACTGTTAAATCCTTGATTTAGGTATCGATTTAATCGACACTGTCGAAAAATGCTATCTGTACACTGCTTTATAGAAGGTGGAAATCGGTAAGATCGTTAAAATCAATAAAATTTAACATATACCTGCACTGTGGCCGATATGTTTATCGAACACGCTTGTACCTTGTGTTTGTGTTCATTGTGTGAGATTTTCTTTCTTGTGTGATTACCTTTGAGTGCGATTTCCTTTGTTCATAAGGTCACTTTAGTGGTACCTTTGTAGATTCGTAATTTGTACTTCGTACATTAGTGTCACCTTTGTGTACGAAATGAAGTACAATGTTCTTAAGTCATTCCATTCATAATTCGCCTTGAGGAAGAAGCAAATTGGATTTTGGAATCAATAGCGTAATTAGTATAAGTTAATATATTTATTATTACCTTTCTAGTACGACGATTTATACTTATGGTATTATTTTGAGATTTTCTGTAACCAATCTATATATAATCACTTATTATATAACCTATAGAAACATTCCGGCACATGCAAGTATTTTGACTTTTGCCATGTTTATTAAATGTTGTGTTGTATTAAATTGTATTGCATAAGTTATGAGTCACGAAATATACGCAGTTTTACAACAACTTAAGTGATTGTAAAATACTAGTAAACAAATAATGTACTGTCAATAAAGTATTTACTAGCAATTAAATAACAAGTTGTAATATGATATGTAAATCGTAAAACTAAAATATCTTGTATTACAAAATTAGGTGGAATTTTATATTCTTCTTAATTTCAACGCACACTTTCTCCGTTCAAATATATACGCATTCACATGTATCCAAAGAGTGTGTATAGTATTCATCAGTATTCACATAGATTTTCAAAGAGATAAGTATATTTCTCGACCGCTGATTGGGTGAAAGCGTACAGCGTCTCAACAGAGTGTCTTCTAACGTTTATCGAAATGCTGAAGTCAAGTTGCATTCGGTTGCCGTACCGATTATCGAAAATGCCGTGTACAGAATTGACTCGGGCCTACCTTCTCTATAGCACAACCGTGAGACCGGCCTACCGAAGCGATTACGTAAATTATAGGATGCGTGTACAGAATAGCAAGGTCCCACTCGGATTCTTGGCCCACTCTAAACTATACTTTGTTTATCATCTGAAACACAACTAACAACAAATATAAAACCAACCTTCAATAAACATTGCCATGATCTCGAGTTTTAAATCTTGTTCTCTGATCATTTGAATTTTTGTACGTCTCGACATTTTGAATAAAATATTCTGTGGAACTCAAGTTATCGAAAGTTGTTGTATTTTTAATTGCTGTACACTAAACTATTGTTATTTTTACTGTACGACGCTAACTGTGACCATTATAGGTCTGTTATATCATCAAATTGCTATTTAGAACAGAAATTATGAATTGCATATTGTTTGTTTTCTCAACAGTATATATTTCAATCATTTTATATGAAAAATAATTTGTGTCAATAATTTTTGGACGAAATCCAATTATCCTTACATTTGATTATCCCAACTGTGTCCGATCCCAATTGATCCGGATAAATGAAGTCTAGTTTAAAAAGTTAGACCTCGAACGGATTTTTGAACAATCACAAACAGAACCTTGACGGAAGACCCATCGCCATAAACTCTGGTCCTTCGCTCTGACACGACTCATCTTCCTTTGCAGATTGTTTTGAGATTTCTGGATGAACAATTTGTTTTCATGACCAACAGCAATTTCATTTCTGGTTCCATCTTCCCTCTTTGGAACATCGCTGTGTTGCGGTGATCCGTTGATCTATTGATGTTTCTCTACAACCCATTTACGAACTCATAAAACTTTTTCTCGATCTTAATCGTATATATTCATGAATAACATCTGTGACCTTTTAGAAGTCATTCTACGGCTTTTGATGGAAAATATCCTAATATTTGAGAAACTAATATTTAATGGTTATCTAACAGTGTTGCTTTTTACAATCCGGTACTTATCAAGCTGACACCATTTTAGGGGTATCATTTAAGTGGCATCCAAAGTTGTGAAAAGTATAAAAGATTGCAAATCCACCTGAACACCGATTGTTACTTATTATACAGCGATGCAGTGAAACATCCGTAATGATATATTGTCAATTTATATTGCAAGTTTACTTTCAAAAGCCAAATTTATGTTATATTATTTCCTGATATTTAGAGAAAATTCGTTTAAAAAATTTTCACTGTAATTTACATCTTAAAAATCAGAATTTCAATGTCTGCTTTTTTCGTGAGTATATATCAGCAACAATCAGTTTATATCCAAGTTCCGATCTTTAATGTTTTTCTTTCAGCTATAATGAATCTGGTAGTCATTCATGACAACGAATTTTCTCTCCCTTTCTGCCGTTAAGAATTGATATATCGGAAATTCCAAAAAACAATTTTTAGATATTTTATTTAACACTCCGAACATAAAGAAGATTCTCAATTAGTTGTGAAATATTTGAAAGTGTAACGTCCCGCAAGGCGAATACTCCAATCAAGTATTCCCTTTTGTTCAGTCAAATAAATAAACGCCACAAATTCCACTTGATCTCAAAATACTTTATTTGAATGGACCAGCTTTATTCATGGTAAAATAAACACTTGAAATTGAATAAGCAATGGAAAATGAATAAGCAATTGAAACGAAGCAAGCAGTTAAAAGAATGAATTGACGGTAGTTAAAACCGTGTGACAGGCGTGGTATTTACGTCGTCGAACTTGCTTTTTACTGGTAGCTTGCGGTGTAGATCCGGGACCCTCTGGAAAGGCAGAGTGGCGTGGAATTTCTCCAGGAAGCAGGATCTCAATTTGTGGCTGGTCCGCGTAGCTTGGGTAGGTGTCTTCGTTCCCAACGAAGGCTTGGATCTTCCGTGCGGGTTCCAGTGGTAGAAGGTACCGCGACGGGAAGCCTCGTCGAGTTTGGAATATCTCGGCGAGGTGAAGCTTGTTTGTGGCAATAGTTCAGAATTGCAGCGATGTGATTGAAAGTAGCGAGCTCGTCAAAGTGCCTTTGAGCAGCCGAAATACTTTTGCAATCGATTCGTGTCAGCGAGCGTAGCTGGGACGTCTAGTCAGCAGGGTAATAGCAATTCTTCTGACTGTTATTTGGTCTCCTGGCAGTAGCTTGGAAAGTAGACAAGTGAGCGTTGACACGCATATTAAACGTTGTTGGATTAGAGGAGGGACGTCATGTGAGCGTCACCATGATCCACAATTTGTAATATTCGTTACTTATGCAAGTACGTCATATAGCGTCATGTAGCGTAATTACGTCATGTTGATTCGTTACGTTCATTGACTCATCGTTCGTCGTTCATTTACTACGCAGAGTTCCTTGCAATGCGTGGGCCTTGACTTCTCTTATAGAGAGGGCCGTGACTAGCGATGTAAACACAGAAGATGGCGTGTGTTTGTTGTGTTGGAATTCGTCCGAAATACTTCAGCTCTTGTAGTGCGCGAGGGCTAAGGCGTGACCATGGGGGAGTGTAATCGGTACGTGTTGTAACCGAAATGCAGTTGAGTTGTTACAAAAGTAGTTTACCATATTGTTATCGCTAGCGACATACTTCCGAAAACCTACCTACCCCTAAGACTCACTAAGAATAAATATCGAAAAACCCAATAACCTGTTTCTAGATGTTAGAATTAACAACGTTTACAAACAAGAATTGAAATGGTAACTCAGTTCGTTAGGGGTGTACGGTGAAAATTGTGAAACTTCGAGAAATCACATTTAACCGAAACAATCCCTTTAAAATCTGAATTTCGGAAAACCATTTTTCTTAGAAACTCTCCACATTACAAATGCAACTTCTGACAAATTTTTTTAGTTTCTTTCTTCAATAAATGTAGACAGAAATATAAAAATGAGTCAGTCATTCAGGACAACGCATCAACATTTCCACCTCTTTTCACCTATTGAAAAGTGGTCTGAAATTCCCCACACAGGTGTTTAGATATTTCATTAAGCAACATTAAAAAAAAAAAACTGAATTGACAATTTATTTTTATGGTATTTTTAATTGTGTTCTTGCAGTGGAGTCCTCGTCAATCACAGTTACATTTGCCCACTTAAAAAGTAATAAGGGGACTCGTTACAGTTGTCCTAAAAAGCAAATAACGAATTCCTATATAAAACAATATACTACTACTTCATAAAACCGTTACTCGATTGTCATTGTGAAAAAAAACAAGATATCATATTATGACGCGCCGTATGAAAGAAATGGTTGTCATTGAGCATTAGAACGGCAAAGTAATTTAAGATCCCCATTCTCTAATACCGTCTCTTTATATATACATTTATTTTTTACGAAGTATTATTATGCATTCCTTACACTGATTTTAGCTTGGAATCGAAATACAGACTTTAGTAATACTAGAGAACATGAATCTTATCTCTTAAGATCGTTAAAGAGCTTTGGAGTTGAGCCGCGGGGTCTTCCGAGTTTCCTATCAAACACATCGTGTTATACTGGGACTTTCAAGGTCACGTGACTACTATCGACCAGCTCCCCCGTGCAACCCACCGGTCGCCGTGGCGACGCGCCATCCTCTCTCCACGAGCGTAGCACAGATACTAACAATCTCTTTGAAAATACGTTTGCATAACGTGTTTTAATAGAGATAGGCAATAGTGATCAATCGAGATGGTTCTTGATAATGGATCTGAATGGGATGTTTCTATCAATCAGCTGATGATGTTAAGCAGATGGAGGTACCTTACATATGGAGAGTTCATAAACGGGACAGCATCCTTCGGGGAATTAAGTATTTATTAGTTGAATAGTTAACATCTGGAATACATTGTATAATCGTTCACCTTTTCTCCTGACTCTTCGTATTGTCATTCTTGTTTCATCTGTTCATTGTGTGTAACAAGCTATATTCATTTATGTAACGATACTTTGATTCTCATCAACAAATTTATAATATTTCAAGCTGTAAAAATTAAATAGTGTATTCCTTTATTTTAATAAAGTATTTTTAATATTTGGTATTGTAATAAAATGTTTCCAAATTGTAACATATGACGGAGTAATCATGAGTACCGTGGACCGCCGTCGCTAGTTGGACAGCGTTAGTGCATCTTCCTGGTTAGTACGCTTGGGTTAACCAAATAAATCAAGAAATCTAGAGTCTATTTACAACTATTTCCGGGCCTTCTATTTTCCAATATAAATAAATAAATAAACAAACTATATTGTCAAAAAAGCAGTTACAAACTGCGTATGATCACGTGGAGGACAATAAACTAATGTATTCTCCGGAAGCAAGCAATGGACCATCCCATCAATTCCGATCAAGGATCATAAGACAGAGAAACGTTCGACACGTGTTATAGTATTAACAATTACCAACAAATACTATATTTAATATAGCACAGAAAATAATTTCACAAGTACGTATTATTATCAACCTTAAATCATTCGGAAAAAATTCGTAACTATTAAATATCACTAAATTCCCTAATAATTATTTCAATTGATGCCGTCCCTGTGCAAGGGCTTAGCGAGTCTTTATAAATAAATCTGCCTCTACCCGAAGGAAAACCGGAGAAAAACCCGGGCCAGGATGGGGCTCCAGAATTAATGTACACTACCGTGCCAAAGTTGAGTACACATACAACTAAATTAATATGAGCCATATGACAACACAATCATGCAAGAAAATAGTTTTGAAATTCTAATAAGTTATTTTAAAAGTATTGCGCTAATGGCGTGATAAAGTACAAGACGGATTTAACTTTTATTAAAATTAATAAATTCTTTTACAGTGTAGAAGCACTGGTGCAGGAGGTCGTTTTTAACCGCGGATTTGAAGAGATACAATTTCATAATATCTTTTATATTCTTGAGCAGGGAATTATATAGAATGGTTCCCGAATGATATAGTCCTTTTTGGCAAAAGGTGGTTGACACTCTAGGGCGATGAATATTATTCCTATTGCGAGTATTGTGTTCGTGAACGAGACTGTTTCGTATAAAGCAAGGGTGGTACTTCAGTAATTCTTTCTTAACAAACACGACCGGAATTGCCCCAGAAGGTAATGCCGTAACGTAAATGGGAGTAAACGTTTGCAAAATATATGCAACGGGAAATACGTGGACTAACTACGTTAAGTAAGATTCGTAATGCGTAACACAATTTGCTTAATTGGGAATTAAGATTGTCAATGTGACAATTCCATTTGAAGTTGTCTTGAATATGGAGACCTAAGAATTTTGTATTCGTAACAGTTTTTAATTGTGTACCGTTCAAGGAAAGAGGAACCTGGGGTAAAGATATTATGATTTTATTGTGAAATGACATAGACACTGTTTTGTTAGTGTTTACAATGAGGCGTTTTGCATGAAACCAAGCCGAGAGGTTAGACAAACTTTTTGGGCGTTGGCGTGTTTCCATAGTAAATTAGAGTCATAATCAAAAATAACCATTTTGCAATTTAGATCATAGATATACAGGATCATAGATATATAGAATGTGCAAATAAAAAGCAGAAAGCAGTATGTATAAATTGTAAACGAAAGGGACAAACTGATGGCCATAAGGTAACAGATAATACATGTCCGGAATGTATAACAGCAAAGAATACTCTCTATCAGCAGACAGATTAGTGAGCTCAAAATATGGCAGCAGAATATACAGAGATCAGTTATGGGATCACGAGAAAGAAATAATTACATGTAGGAAAACTCCATAGATATAGCATGTCTCACACGACACGTACAACAGAAAGAGTATAGGTCCGAAAATAGAAACTTGGGGAACTGCGCTTAGTGACTTTGTTTCTGTGACTTTGTTTCTGAAAGTCAATGCTGAAGTACTTTATTTTTAGTATATGATAATTCGATCTGTTGATATCTATCTTTTAAATAGGAAGTCAGTCGCTGATCCGCAAGCCCATGAATGTTAAAAGATTGTCATTTTAAAAGGAGAATTTTGTGATCAATGACATCGAATGTTTTAGATAAATCAAGAAAAACACCCTGTAGATTTTCTCTATGGTCAAAAGAAGTGGTAACATCGTTTAAGAAAGAAAGTATGGCGCCTGTAGTGGAGAAGGATTTCCTAAAACCGTATTGATCATCGGAGAGAATGTTATTTTTTGATAAAAAAATCTAGAAGACGCTTATAGAACAATTTTTCTAGGATTTTTGAGAAAGTGTGTATTGTAGATATTAGTCTGTTTGTTTCCTTTCTTGTGTAAACGTTTCACTTTAGCTCTCTTAAATATGTTAGGAAACATCCCTAACCGATAAAGAACTATTATAAATATTTATGAGAGGCGTGGGACGAAAATTTAACAATAAACTCGGGTATATCATCTATGTCTATTGAAAATTTGTTTTTTAATGAGCCGATGATTCTCATGACTTCACTGGCGTTAGTTTCGGAAGTGAACATAGAATTGGGTACGTGGGTGGATATAATTGGAGGACATTGATTTGGATATATTGAGTTCGTTATTTTACGTACTTTTGAAAGTAAGAATTAAAAAGATTTTCGATGTCCTGAGGATTTGATACGATTTTACCATTGTTTAGTAGTAAAATATTTTCTTCGCGATTTTCAGAAGTTGACGTGTAATTTTTAACAATATTCCACATGGTTTTGATCCGGTTATTCGATTTTAATATCTGCCTGTCATTTTCCATAATTTTAGCTATGGAAAATTCTACTTTCCGGAGAATAATCTTATATTTACGGAAATAATCCTGGAATTCGAGTGGTTGGTTATAATTTTGAAATACAATAAAAACGGTGTTTGTTTTTTGAAGAAATTCTTATCTCTGGAGTGATCCATCTATAGTATTTCTTTGTGTTAATTAATTTGCGTTTTATATGAAAGTACTGTTGCAATGTTTTAGGATTATTGAAATAAATACATTGAATTTTCGTCGCTGTTTTGGCAATTGTAAACATCTTTCCAAGTTTCCTCACACAAATAATTTGTTAATATGGATAAATTTGTTTCGTTAAACTGTCTAGAATACTTTTAAATGATTTCAATTGGTTTCAATTTATCTTTAATGGTCAACATTTGCGCCAGGTGATAGCTGTATCCGGAACAAGACACTTCAGAGAAATACTAGATTTTATTGTTGACAATAATCTGATCTAGCAATGTTAGATATGAACTGGAGAGGCGAGTTGGGTCGTTTATCGTAGTTATATGGTTGAAGGAGTACATAAGATTTTTTAATCTATTTTATTTGTGAATTTGCGTATTCGGAAGCACGGAGGAAATCTATGTTGTAATCACCACATACGAGTATAGCGATAGATTTTTTGGATGTACGTTTAATACGTTTTAAGATAATCTCAAAATTGCGAAAAAATATGTCAAGATCTGATTGAAGAGGTCTATATATTCATAAAACTATAATATCTATGCCGGTCAAATTAACTACAGAAAATTCGAACACGCTATCAGCGCAGTTCTCGTAGTCTGGCAATTGAGAAGACAATGTTACGATTCACATCCTAAAATTCATGTAAAGTCAATTTCATTATTTTATTTCCTTTCCTTTATTTTAAACCGTGGGTGAGCGACAGTGGTCTCAGATCTCACGGCTTCAAGCAGAAACTAAACCCTTGATTTCCGGTGACCGTTGGCCGGCACCTGGCGTGAGAGCAAGTGGTGCCTTCGGAGGACGCTGTGACAGCGGTTATGACCGACCAGTAAGAACGAGTAATGATGTCGTCATTGCATTAAAACTTAATTCTGATTGGTCCCCCATCTTGGAAAATGGACGAGGCGGCTGCGGTCGAACGAATAGGCGGTGTGTGAAGATACACTCTCGGGAGCGCGCGTGAGAGCGCGCTTCGTAAAACTATTTTCGTTGTACTTGTAAATTTCTCTTCACTTTGTTCAGTGTCTAATTAAGTATCAAGCATATACTTTTATTCTTCCTACTCATGAACCATTTCTTGTTCATTGTTTATTTAAGTATCAATCGAATACTCTACTAATATAGTCATGATCCGTTTTACTGTGTTCTGTGTTTCGATGGGTTTCGATCAGATAGTTTTGATTCTATGTATTCATGAACCGTCTGCTTTGTTCATTGTTTAATAAGTATCCTAAATCACTGTACTCGAAATTCTTTATTATGTTTTGTTCTGTATGTTATTAAGGTTAAGTTTGGTAACAGCAGTACCAATGGAGTTTAGTACATAGATTATATAGTGTTTAGTTGACGATTTTCTTTTACTGCTATTTTAAGGAAACCTGATCCTGGCTCATATTCATATTCCTAGTCGATTCGTCCTCTCGTAATTGTGATGATACGTCCACTTAGCCAAGCGAGTAGCCCCATAGAGTTATTATTAAAGACTTTAATCGAGCCTTTACTAGGAGGCCAATTCAGTCAAATAATAGTTGATATCATTGATCGCCCCGGGCAAATCCTAAATCGAAAGGGGGCACATGTCAATAAAATGTCATTACGGACGTAGATACACGTACCTCCGTGGGGATGTTTTCCTTTAAAATTTTGCCGTCTCGAGGAACTTGCTAAATAATAATTAGAAATATCAGTATCGTTGATGTTGTTAGTTGAAAACCGATGTTCTGTGTGACATAGTAAATCGAAAGGATTTTCGTGTACAAGAATTACAATATCTGTCAATTGGTTTGAAAGGGATTGGACATTGTGGTGAAATACAATTATTTTATTTTCGCAAAGAGTTTGTAATTCTCGAGAAATGGAATCGACGTTAGATTGTGGAGGAGAATATGAATTTGGTACAGCTTCTAGTCCCGAATCAAGCCCGCACGCTACACCCGAACGCGATTGTCTCCTTCGACTACCACATCGTACTCTTGAGCGCAAGTTGTAACTGTGTATGGGGACGGAAGGAGATGTGGATGTAGGAATAGACGAGGGCGAGTAAGATGAGGAAGGAGGAGGTGAAAGATCAGGGACAAGGGAAGAAATGGGTGTGGAGATAGAAGAAGTGATGGGTGGGGGAGGAGGTTGTGATGAGGTATTAGCGGAGGGAGGGGAAGAGGAGATGCAGGAGTGGGTGAAGGAGCAGGAGGAAAATGTAAGGTCAGATGTTATGCTAGGAGAGAACCGAAGTGATGTTTTCCAGACTGTCTCAGGTGTAAACCGTAGAATGTAGATATACGGTACAAACCATAAACCGTAGAAACCTAAAATATAGATACCTTCTATATATTTCCTTTAGAATTGACTACATTTCGTGTAATAACATTTTTCTTTTTTTCCCTTGGCCAATTTTTTTTCCAACTTCCCTCCAACTTCATTGCAATATTTCTTGTGACTTTTTATTTTCCCCAACCAACCACCTTCTGACTGTGCTTTTCGGCAGCATCTCTTGTTTAGTCACCGCCCCGGGGAGTCGGCTGCTTCATCAAATTCTCCTTGTCCTTTGTTATAACTAGCAAGTCTAGTCTAAATCTCCTTGTTCTATTTACCTTTAATTTGTCCTATTTGTGTGACATATTCTTGGTATTTCTCAAATCTGTCCTGTCTTTTTATTAATTTGTTTTTCCGTGTCATATTCCAGATTCCCCTTTCTTTCAAATACCTCACATACTCTTCTCTTTTTTTCCGTAAAAGACAGTAATAACAGTATCGAACATAAAAAGTAATATACAATATATCAAAACATTAAAAGAAAATATTATATATCTAGGTCGATTTGCCGGTTCGAGCTGGATTGGTTGTTCATTAATTACCTTATGTATTAACGCATATGGGAGATACCTAAACTGAATTTTCAAAAGTCTTCCTATTGCACAAAATATTTCATTACTATTCTCTTCCACTCGAACTCATTCACTGCCACATACCGCGAGCTCATCTACTACTCAATCATTCATGTCGCATCCTTTACACGAAAAATAATACATTCTAATAATCACGTTACAGTTTTGAAATTTTTATCATTAGTTTTTTTTTCTTGTCGCGTCCCCGTCTTCCGACATTCCGCCACTTTTCCTGCTACTCTTCTTATTCGGTTTGTCTTTCTGAACGGCACTCGTCGTCAAGCACGGATAAGTGGGCATTATATTTGTAGCCTTTCATAACTCCTTTTATTTCCTTAATATCGTCTATGTATTTCATAAATATTCCATATTGCTTCTCTGTTGCAATCATGTCTGGTTCCGTCTCAGTTATTCCTATTGTAATCATCTTCTTGAGGTAATTTGCTCGTTCTTGTTCATAGAAGATACAGTTCTAAAAGACATGGTCTCTTGTTTCTGCTCCTCGTTTACAATCACATTGTTTTTCACCCACCAATTTAAATCTGTTCGAATACACTTTAAAAACTCCATGTCCCGTCAACATTTCCACGATTCCTGGATTCGGGCTAAACCATTTCTTCTCTTCTAGGCGAAAATTACGTCAGGTATAAACAATATAATTGTCTCCGTTTTGATTAACTAATCCTTTATATTAGCCAAGCTTTTATTAATATCCGTGTTATCTGTCTCTTCCACCCCTCCCGTCATGTTTCAGTACTTTCCCATCCAACACTATCCCGTCCATCCCATCTGCCTTTCTCGTCGCATAACTGCTCTCAGTACAAATTTCTGTATCAATTTCACTACGGGTAATACTCCATCTAGTACGTTCAGTGCCTGTAGATAACGTGTAATACGCTCCACAGACAGATACGCTGCATCTGCTCTATTTTTCGCCTCTATACTTATACGTAATACTAATCCTTTGTGCCATATTTCACATCTTTAGGTAAACATCGGCACCATTGCTCCTTTATATCATGTTTGCAATACATGATAATAATAATAAATTTATTGTCAAAAAACAGTACAAACTGCGTATGACCACGTGGAAGGAAAAAAACTAATTTACTCTCCGGAAGCAAGCAAGGGACCATCCCATCAATACCGATCAAGGGCCCTAAGGCAGAGGCGAATTCAAAAATTTCAGCAAAAGTTCCTAGATAAGATTAACCGTTAGCTGCGAGTAATAATACATATATTATGTCAATATGTTTGTAATTTAACGCAAATATGTTTGTAAATTTACATGTACAAGTTATTATCGAACTATAGATTATTCTGAGTATAGTGTTTAAAAATCATAAGAGTTGAAA
>NNCF01126571.1:67679-81523 GCA_002313205.1 Laupala kohalensis | reverse complement strand
CACAAGATCCCGAATAAAATCGACGTTCACACATCTGTTTTCTTAACGAAATGTGTTACATATTAAAACTAACATGTAAACAAAAGGCTCGCGGTGGGCTGCCAAATTATATCAGGTCCAGACTTCACATAATTAAAATAATGAAATATGTCCTTATTGATTAATAATTTAGAGAGAAACTATAATAAGTCTTAATTGTAAACTCTATGAAAGTAGGTAAAACCAACCCAGGTTCATGGTTGTTGCACTCGATGAGACCAGTACTCCAAGTTTCTCAAATCACTGAGATGTATAATTGTTTCCTTTATAACAGTTTTAAAACAAAATAATTAATAATGATGAAGAATAAACATGATTTATTTTGTAACTGTCAGTTAAAAAATAATAATAACTACATAAATAATGAATACAGTAGAAACAATATTCAGATACTCGCTTAACTTGTTCGAAATGCGTAAGAGCACGTGCAGACATGGAGACCGAGCTCAACGGTTTCGTGGTTTATGCATCTCACCTCAAAAACGTTAAATATCTTTCTGAGGGATCCGGTGACTAAGAGATAAAAGTAATATNTTCTGAGGGATCCGGTGACTAAGGGATAAAAGTAATATAAAAAAATACTACAGAATATTTACAACAAATCAAAGTAAACTACCATCATTTTCGTGATTTAAAACTTGGTATTGTTATCTTAATTCGAGTTATCCCCATTAGACACAATGTATTACACTATTATTTATAATTGCTCTCATTTCATTTAATTGGCCGGTGAGGTATGTTTTTCAAGTTTAAATTACAATAAACACATGTTCTTTTTTTATTTATTATATTAAATATTTGAGTGGAAGGACTGTGCACAACATCAGAGAAGGGTACAACGTATTTTCTTCCATCGTTACTCAGAATAATAAATAATAAATATAATCTTTCTTGACAAAAAAATTTACTCTCTGAAAATTAGCTAAAAACCATTTCATCAATTCGGATCAAGGGTCTAGTGCAGAGAAGAATTTAACAATTTAGTACACTCCTAATAATAAAAATAGTTTTAATTTTTAAAATTTGTATTTAATAAAACACGAGGAATACTTTCACAAATTCGAATTTTTTAAACCTATAGATTATTCTCAAAATTTTGATGATAAATATTAAGAATCAAAAATCCCTGAATTCGATATTATTTGCGTTTCTTAGGTTAGAGTCTAGCGAGGCTGTATAAAAAATCCGCCTCTATCCGGAGAAAAACCTGGGCCAGGATGGGACTACATAAATAATGTACACAACCATGCCAAGGTTGATTACATATTAAACTAATCTTATATAAATAACGCAGATACAAGCATGCAGGAAAATAGTTTTTAACTTATCAGATAATTTGTAATAGTATTCTCTACGCTTCTGAGTGGTTTTGCATAGTTCTTTCACTCAAATATTTAACTTTTAAGGCATTAGTAGTGAGTCTCGTCTGACTTATCTTAGGCAACCTAGTGTCACAATAAGATTATCTTTACGCAACTCGGTTGGCCGGATTTCATCTGCTCTTATACTAGTTCTTATTAGAACTGTATTATTATAACTTATTAGAACAGTTGTAAATTTTAGTCAAGATTTGTATATGTAATGCTGTTGGGGATAAAATAATCTTTTCGGAAAGAATTAGATCACTTTGAATGATTCGAACCAAAATTATAGCATGCTATATGTTATTTTTTAACTGTATTTACCCGAATATGGTTCCACATATTATATATGTTAGTTTAGGAGAGGGAAACTTCTAATTTAAAGTTTCGTGAGTGATACGGAGTTATGCGAACACGGGTCGCATAGGTAAAGTAACACATAGAACATCGATTGATGATGGCGGGATTTGACGCTCATTCGAAATAGAAACCGAACTGGACCACTATAGCGACTGTCGTCACCTTGCCAACTGCCACACGATTTTGTCGAGACACTGGGACCTTCTTCGAAACAACAAAAGTTTGCGATCGAAGAAGCTTCGACTGTAACATCGAACTACGGTTTAAAATAATGCTCAGACATTTGAAATAATGCAGCGGCACGAGAATTGCAAGAAGAGCCGATGTCTGCACGGATCTGGCAATGTCATGAGGAGAAGTTGAACTGTATCAGTTAGCTTTTCAAGTACTTTTGATTACATTTACCAGAGGGAACCGTTTTACATGGAATTTTTAATCAGCATATTCCTTCAGACATACTTTTTAAAAGGTTGATTTTACTCAACTTCATTTTTTCTTTTAAATTTTGACTCCTAAAATAAGGAAGGGGACAATATTTGCGTAAGAACTGTAACATAATGAGTATATGTTATCTTCTCGTCTTACCGCACGATGGCATTAACAGTTTAGGAATTATGTAAAGAAATTATTGTCAAAGCACGGGAAACACTTGGGGTGTAGCAAGGTTTCCGGTTTCATTGCAATGCAGTTTTTACTAAAGAATATTATTAATGAAAAGGGGAAGAAAATTTCTCGCTTCTTACATAGGAAAAGATATTTAGAATGTATTTATACTATTATAAAAAGAATTATTTTCCAGACTATAGAAATGTTTATTCTTTGAAATGGTTTTAACTTTTTTTTGCAATGATAGGATCCATAAATCATCAACTAGTAAGTTATGTTCTCATTTTACGCTGCTTTTGTCAAAATGTTTCTTAGAGACAGAAATCCTTCATTGGTCGCCGCCTTGGGGATTTTTGAGCGTAATTGAATTGATGGTTGTTTCCTTCTGAAGAGTAAAGTTGATTGTCCTCCACGTGATCTTTCGCAATTGGTAATCGCTTTATGAAGGAAAATTTTTTATTTAATAGTTTATAAACGCAGGGTTTTTTAAATACATCTTTACGCTAATTAATATGACTCAACATTTGGATAAAATTAATTTAAAATAATTAAAATTTACTTAATATTTTGCTATTTTACACTTCAGGCTTAAAATAACATACCCTAGAACTATATGTTTAAAAAAATTATATTTTACGTATTTGATTGAGTGAACGGTGATTTTCTTGTAATATTCCAAGGAATACAGAGCAATTTAGAAAGTGTAAGAAATACATCTGAATCTTGTATTTTCAGTTCGGAAGATTAGTCTACGAAATCATGCAAGCGTTTCACACCGATGCAACTTATAAAGTTCGCTCTTTGGACTTTATATATAGATTTTATGTCAGGAAAGAACCGACTCATCAGATTGTTATTTATCCTCACGTGGCTCAAAATACGGGAGAGATAAATTTACAGGTAAGAGAAAAAATATAAATCTATGGATTGGTACGAATACTAGACGGGTTTGCTATAATGAAGTTTACTGACATATTTAAACGATGATTAATTTTAGTGTGATAAGGAAATTGAATTAAGTATATAAAAATGTAATGTAATATCCCCTTAAAAAAAAGAACATTTGTGAGAAAAAAAATCTTTTGTATCGCAATCGTCACTGATTTCAAGAAAAAGGGAATTGCATTCTTGTTGTGCGAGAAAAAGAGGACAAGTCGATAATAAATGTTCACTGAGAAAAAAACACTGAAGCATTATCAGTTGTGGAACCATCTGGAAAGGTAAGGAAGATGGTGACAAAGTAGAAAGGAATAATCCAGAGCTCATGTTATACTAAACGAACGACTTATTTGCTTAATCTTACACGGGCATGTCTTGTGTTGCATTATTGTTTTAATTTGTTTGAGTTACGTATTCTTAAAATAAATATTTAAACTGAATATATTTCTACGTACACATAGCAAAGAGATTGGTCGAGTAAAAATTGTGACAAGCCACGAATCAAACCCGAGGTTCCTATTTTGATCCGCAATAAGGCCTGGGTAAAAATGGTGTTGAGTTGTGGAAGAATAATGATGATGTGGATAGAACCTCGGCAATTACAGCAGGAGTCCAAGGTTCGAAAACGGCTTGTTGTCATTTTTACCTGGGTAAAAGTTAACACAACAAGAATTTTAATTAAATAAGTTATTATAAATTTACGACCTTATAAGGACGATTCATATTTAAATTTTCTGTGAAGAGCTCATAAAATATCCATTGAGATCGCAAGTTTTCAATTTAAAAATATATTATATAGTGGAAATTATTAGAAGTACAACAATAATTTATTTAACATTAGCATTTTATTTGTATTCAGTGTATAATTTTCATTCCTAAAATTGCTTATGCACCGTTAAATTGTGTGGTCTTGATTTAATTATAATTCTTTCTTCCAAGGTTGGAGATACTATTTACTTTCACAGGAATTATTGGAATGGATACAGCTATGGAACCAACCTGCGCTCAAAGAAAACAGGTTCATATCCTTCGTTCAAAGTAAAGCACAAAATGCTAACCACTCAANTATATATATATATATATATATATATATATATATATATATATATATATAATTTTTATATTTATATTTGTGAATAAATCTCATGATAAAAAAATACCTACTATATTCTTACACCATCATCCATTTACTTTTCCTTAATTATAAATATTCCTAACTTGATGAAGAGATGGTTTTATTGGAATAACAATGTAGAGTGTTATTGAAACTTATCCACATGGAGCGATAGGAGGGAGGAGTTGGGTGGTAAAGCTGTTGTTAGTTGGTGGTTCGGTTAGCTGGGTTTCACCAACAACTTGGCCCGCATAGAAGTATTAGTAGGAGCGGTTAGTTGTTTAATCCGAGTAGAATTCACGGTGCTAGACGAAGCTGCCTGCGCAGGTGGTTTTCTCTGGAAACTCCCGTTTCCCCTGCCATTCATTCCACTACAACATTCAATCATCATAATTTCACCTCACTCGCATGTCATTTTTGTCATTCCCCGTCATTTAGGAGGCCGTTTAGAACAGGTGGTGGTCACGTGCAACGACCAGGCCACAGAGGAGCCTCAACGCGCAATTCCTATACTCCAGAAGCAGTTCTGACGCGATATCATCAGCAGCAGCTTCAATCTTCATTTTCTCGGATCTTGAATTCACGCAAGAGTTTGAACAAATTTTGTAGTTAGGTTCATGAAATTTGTTGTTACATTCTACATCACACAATGTAAAATTGTTCTTTCTGGTATTACAGAATCGACATTTATCAGATAATATGAAACAAAGAGAGATAGGCAAATAACTTTTAATAGATTTTCAAAAACGCAGTTAAATGAAGACAACATGTATTGGAAAAGGAAACTGTTGTGATAAAAAATTGTAACTTGAAATTAACAGATGTGATGTCCAATATGTGTGAATAATCACATTGAGTCGGAATCATCGGAACAGAAGTTATGCAAGATTGAGAAATAACACAACACACTTTTTAAATAGTGTTTGAAATGACACCAAAGAGCACATTTTTAGGAGAAGTATAAAAAAAAAGATATTAATAACATTTCTAGATTAAGAAAAGGTGAATTTGTGGGTCCCTCGCGTCTGTGGACCCCGGCAATTGCCCTGGTGGTAGTTAACGCAACTGTTCATATTCCTGCTTCTAACGTGACAACCTGTGTGCCAACTGCCAGGTAAAACTGGCTACGGACCGGGACTAAAACTCGAGACCTTCTACTTAAGGTCATTCTGCCAACCGACTATTAAAAATTTTAAATAAGTTAAATTTTGTATTTGGATACAAAGATGCATGTATATAAGAATTGNAATGAAGATATATACAGAAGTGGATATAGGCAAATACAGGCAAGTTACTCACCGGAAACTAACAAAGGACCATGGTCAGTGGAGGATTTAGTTTTTATAAAATTAATTATTTAATAAAGACGTACTGTTTTTTTATTTACTATTCCAAAGTAAATTGTAGTTATTTGTGAATTCAAATTTCGAGAATTTTAAAACTAGTGTATTAATGACATTCTTGTGCCAATTAAATTAAATCATCCATTTACTCAGAATCATTTTGCACAGACAGACAGACGGAGGATCCGGGATAACCAAAACGAATATTTCCGTCAAAATCTCGCTTTTGATTGTTTTTACGATTACTATACTCTACTTCGTTTATGATAAAGGAAAACGTTTGTTTCCTAAATATGAGTATTATCTATTTCATGTTCTCTAAACNTGCAGTTACGCACTAGGGAAAGCCAACATGACTCTCCCCTCTTGTGGGAATCACCGAATGACTCAACCATTCCCGCTAAAAACCCTCCTGATCTACAACTCAAAACACAAATATCAACATATCTCAAGACATTACCTAAATAATTTTTAAAAAAGTAGGAAAAGAAAGAGGAAAATGAAAGATACCATAGCGTCGTGATCGAAAAGAACAAGAGGTGACCAAGGAAGCTCGGGAAAGAGAAAGGAAGGAGCATGCACAAGTAAGTGGAAGTAATGCCAGACTAAGCTCGGGGCCCCATGTTCGCCAAACACGTACTTACTAGATGTAAGACCCCTGGGGGAACCAAAATGTATAATTGGTCATTTATTATACATTATATAAAGAAAATGTAAATATTTATAATATATGGATATAAAATCTAGTCACCAAACTTTTACATCCGCGTCTGGATATACACTATGTAATATACCTTAGAAATGCATTGCCCCTAATGGAAAAAAAACAACTTATTATCCAAAATAAATTACTTTCCAAGTATTTTAAAAAGCTTAATTTTTTGAACAATGTAGTCGAAAGTCTATATTAATTGTTAAAATAATTTTAGATTGAGGTCACCGGAAATTATGAATATATATTTGACATTTTGCAACGTATTGTTAACACTTTTACATTTGGAGAGTGCATTGTCTACGACGTCATGAGGCAACATAGCTCTCGCTATTCACGGTTATGGCATTATCAGTCATACTAATAAACGTTCGGCGTAACTTTGAATCTACAGGTTTACTCTGAGAGTAGTTACTTCTACAGTAACTGTGATGTAAGCGAGTAATAGTATTTTACTAATAACGACATTTTCAGGTTGGCACAACTAGTATCGGAGTAATGCTCGAGTCTTGTATGTTTACGCATGGCAACGTCGCATCTGGTAAGTTCTCTACTTTTTTGATCGGGAAATGCAGTATTCCAAGAAAGTTCTAAACATGAAGTAATATTACAACATATTAAAGTAGGGTGGCCCCATCTACAGTGTGTTCCGTCAACTAAATCGACAACCATTCTACGGGTGACCGGTATCAAAACTTCTTGTTCGTTAGGTTATAATGTCTAGCCGTTCTTTCTGCATCTACGTTCTTTATGATTTGTGAAAATAGTTTGCTTTAATACGGTTTATGATTTACCAACCAAATTGAAACACATCATTTAAATTACAGATTTTGGGGAAGACAAAATAAAGAAAAATAAAGACAGATATTTTAGTAATGTACATAACATTACTGTTTTATAACCAACTTCAAGTAATATCCGTATGTTTACAAAGATAATTTTGTATTCTTCACCTAATCGAAGGCTTCGTCAGTCACGTTATGCACATCTGCAAATTCTCCGTTTTTAAAACCGCACTGTGAGCACTTTAATACGTGGTCCATATTCTGGATTTCTCCACAGTCTTACACAGGGTCTACGATAAATCCCCCTTTATTCAGCTCATCTCTACATCTTCCTACGTCAACTCAGTTTTGATTAAGAATAGTCTACAGTATTTTCGGGAGATCGAAACCAGGCGCCTTTTGGGCTCGATTTTCCCACACGCAGTAGTTCCTACGCCAAAATCTTACCCGGTGGTCGTATATAAGGAAATACAATACAAAAAATACAAATCAAAGAGCACTAAAAAAATTGAAAAGTAAATAATTAAACTATATGATTCAACTAATATTAAAGTATTAAATACAGAAACATTTTACCCTGAAATATCTAAATATTTAATAAAAAAACATATAGAACATTTTATTTCACTTATGACCCAAACAATTGATTTTCCCCTATCGTGCACTTCACTTCACATTTCTCTTCCCACCCTTTCTCAATCACTTATTTTCCTCGTATCACTTCACTTCACTACCCACAATCACTTCACTACACTACCCATCTACACTAACGTACCCATTCTTCCGGAAGCTTCCTAATTCTTTTAATTTGTCTGCTCCCCTTTTCTTAAGACGTTTTTGAATTTAAGAGAGGTTGGTGAGCCCGATCGCGCTCCCACGACATCCGCAGGCAAATTGTTCCAGTCCCTGATTGATTATTGATATACGAGTATTTTCCTACGTCTGTTTTTTTGTTTCCTTTCTCTTATTTTGAATAAGTGATCTTTTCTACCCAATCTAGTGGATTTTTCTATACGCTCTTTGACATCTTTCCACGCTGGTTCGGTTTCAAGTGTACTGAACAGACATCCCAGTCGCGCTCTTCTTTTTCGAATTTCGGGAGGTAATTATTCGCATGTTCATGAATTTAATAGCTATTTTCTTCTTTTTCTAATTCTTGTATTTGATATTTTCTATAAAGGTCCTATCTTCCGATGCACATTCCAGTAGATGCCTAACAAGGGTTGTGTATGCTAATTCTTTTGTTGTCGGATTACTGTTTTTACTTTAAATTGGTTTAATGAAATTTAGAGACTTCCAAGCTTTTTGTGTAACACTGTAACTAGATGAGACCACTCTAAGTTAGTCTTAATCATGATACCCAAATATCTGCCTGAACGTACTTCCGGTATTGGATATGATCTGATTTCATAGGACCAATTTTGCCTTAAGCGGGTACGAGTGAAACATATAGCAATACTCGTTTCTGAATTTATTTTCTTTTGATTTATAGTTACCCATTTGTGGATTTCATCAAGGCCTCGTTGCAATGTTATCTTGTCTTGTAGGTAGTTTATTGTTCGCTAAATTATACAGTCATCGGCGCATAATCTAAAATTTGAACTTATTTTTTCAAGGAGGTCGTTGATAAATGCCGTGAATATTAAAGGTCAGAGAACGCGGCTTGTGACTTCTACTTCTTCAGACATAATTCCCGAATCCCTAATCCTTTGCTTCCGATTATGTAGAAATTCAGGGATCCACTCTACCATAGTATTTGATATTTTCTGAACTAATAAATTATGAGGTACTACATCAAACGCTTTTGAAAAACCTATGTCGACTGCATCTATGCTCTGTTCCTTGTCTAAAGCGTCTGCAATGTCCTGATATAACGATATAATTTACCTTTCGCACGAGTACCCCTAGAGAATAAAGACTTTGTTAATTTCTTTTGGAGTATCTTCTTGAGTTCTGAAGAGATGAAGAAAACTTGTTGGCGAACAGTATTCTTGAGGCGACGTAAAATCATTTCATATTCTTTTCTCGGCTCCATTACACTATCTTCTTCAACTACAAGGACAAGTTTAAAATGACAGAGTTCAATTTCATTGAGATTGACAATTTGTCAAAATTCCGATAAGTGTGTCCTTGTTCATATTTGCTTTGTAATGATTCAATAGGATATGACATGACTCCTAAGAAGACAAAGATATCACTGCGAGGAACATTGAACAAGTCGTAACATTAGAACAATCATTTGATTTATTAAAATATTTCGATGATATTTCAGATAAAGGTATACTAAAAAAAATACCTTTATTAATTTTTAAAAACAAAATTTGGAATTTATTGGTGCGTTTTGTAAGTTTTATATAACATTTATTTCATTGGAATAAAAAACAGCTGTGCAAATTTAAACTACTAGGTACACAAAATTCAGAAAAACATCGATTCCGAAATTATTTTCTAAAATATTATTTAATTATCTACCGAATATGCCTCATTTCCATAATAACCTGAAACTATAAAAACTCATTTTCCGTTTGCAACACTAGTGGCATATTATTCACAGCTGATTTATCATATCTCTTCATGATTCTCATTAGTCGGACTCCCTCGATAATTTAACTCAATTATAAAAGATGTTATTTACATATACCCTTCTTACACGTACACTGATCATTGCGTACTATCTTCTTCCAAAAGAGTTATCTCCGATTGTCACCATCTTCTGCCATCATTTCGAAAATTCCTTGATTTGGTTTGAACATTTGTTTCTTGTCTGTAACATGATGGTTACACTGGTGGCATAATTTTGTGGAGGACACGACAGTCAGTTGCCTTTTCCCATTTAATGTCTCGAAGTAACAACGTATTCCTAATTTGCTTCACAAGACCTCATATTGTCTCGTAATCTTTTGACTATCAACATATCGCCTCTATCTCTTTCCGAGTTTTATTGCGCCATGAAAACAACCAGATATAAAGATATACAACCATTATTCCTGATATAAACTCCAAGTCTTGTTCTGACCCAATAACAGTTTCTCCAGTGGATCAGAAAGAAGCCTTCTAGACTCCTCAGGAGACGTTTCTATGATCTATTTTACCCACGCAGTGCAGTAATACGATATAAATAATAGTAACGCCCCAAAATTAACCTGTTACTTTATGACTAATGTTGTATTTCCTCATTCCCACTGTATACCTTTGCATATCTTTTAACCTTGTTAAAAATTACGTCGTAAATTAACTAGATGATTAGGATGGTCTTGAAATGATAATAGTTTATCTACAGACACACCAAGTTACGAAATTTTTTTCTCGTCTGCAAGTTTAAGGCGCCACCTATCTACTGGAAAAGTTGGTTCACGCAGTCATGGCTTAAAGCCAAATAACAACCTCATTGTCTTCGACTGATATATATTCAAAACCACCCGCACTGTCTCAATATACGCGGCCTCTTTTCTTGCAAAGTTGGTCTGCTGTTTGCTTACAGAAATAAATCTATGTCACTATTAGTTCAAATTATCGTTGGCACGTGACCCAGTAAATTACCGCCATAGAACCTCTGTACCGATACGAAACCCACTTCTCCGTATGTAATCACTCTCATGAGCGGACTGGGGCGAAACCACGACTGAAAGTATGGGGGGTCAAACCACAGCCAACGAAGATAGTAGATTGAATAAAATTATATTAGATACAAAAAAAAACATTTAATATTTAAACAAAATTTTTTTTTACATTTTTTACTATTTCTTTCTAAATTAAAATTTCTTATCATTTTATTTTTTTAATCTCGAAAAGAGATTTTTGATTGATCTAAATGAGAAAGCAAAAAATGGTGCTCGAATTTCGAGACGGTCGTCTGCGAGTCGTAATGAAACTTACCTTTCGATTTTTGAGGTTGCGAGACACGTCTGTCGTTGAGTTCTGTATCTGGGACGAAAATCGAAGTGCGTAGAGACACATCAGAAACCCACCAACAGAACACAACAGCAGTGAATGACGCAAACGCGAGAGACTAAAGACAAATATCTTTACTGGGTCGCAGAACAATTGATTACGCAACGGTAACACGATATGTAAAACTGATAATTCAAAGCGATTGTCATGAAATATCTGGTCATGAGATAAGTGAACTTTTCATACGATTAAATGTTACACGTCCCTGATAAGCAGAACGTTTCTCCTGGCCATCAGATCGGTGTCTCTTCGAGTCTTCTTTGCAGGTAAGTGATTAAAATATTCGTGCGCACAGAATCACGAAAATATTATTATATTAAATAATGCTATTGCAAAATAATTTTTCCCAAAGCAATAATTGCTCTCCTGTTTTTTTAAAATTACTGTTACCAGTTGATCTTTTGCCACATTTCTTCAACAGTGCCATTGCCAGTTTTCTTTAGATCTTAGATTCCCCGCTTTCATCTACGATTCAATTCTCTCTATTTCAATCTCCTTTCTCTCTTCAATCCAACTTATTTATCAAATCCATTACAGATCTGTGTCACATAATCCTTATTTTCTCCATATTTTCTCATTGATTTGCAATACTTGTATAATAAAATTTCTATAACTAGATGCAATAGTATATACTCATTAATATTTAAGCTCATAAAACACACGCTAGATTCAGTGCACACTGATGAAATCCAGTTTCAAAGGTGATCACGTTTAATAACTAATATTTAAGTTTTAAAATTAACAAATGTTGAAATTAAGGCAGATATGTTTTTGCTACTTCCAAAATACTTTTATAAACTTTCAATGAACGACCACTTAGCGATCGCTGAATACGTCTGAGCGAAAATTTCCTCTAAATTTCTAGGTTCTCTTTCACAGATTCTTCTCCATCGCTTCATCTAGCTTTTTTCATCTGAATTCTTGCTTCTAGATATTATTTTACTTCATTTGAACTCCTTATTTCTCACAATAATCGTGCTGCATGTCACGTTTCCATGAAACCATTTTTGCGCGTTTCGTGAAACCCTATATGAAGTTCGCAATTTGTTTCAATGAGATACGTTTTATGAAACTAATCGCCATAACATTAACATCATCTAAACGTCCATTTCAGTGATATGTAGACCATTATTTGTTGTAATATTTGTAAATGGGAAGTGTTGCGAGCTATTGAAGCTTCTATGCAAAAGATGATAGAAGGTAGGAGATGGGGGGTATAGCTGTTGGTAATACGTGGGCCGGTTAGCTGAGTTTACCAACAAGCTGGAGGTGTTAGTAGCACTAGTTCGAAATAGTTATATTTATAGATACTTGGTCTACAGATGAAGAAGGGTTTTCTTTTTAGTGGTCGCAGGTAAGTGAACTAAGACATTATTATGAAAAGCTAGAAACGAATCTGGCCCCACCGGAAAATGAACCCGGAGTGAAGTGGTATTGTGAGCCAGTGATGGGAAACAGATTCGACTCCAGAGTTTCTGTAGAGCATTTAATATTAGGAAGTAACGCATTTATTCTTATAATAAACATTTAATTCTGAAAAAAAATATTTCTAATCTTCAAATAGATGATTTCTCTCAATCTGTAGTCATAAATGTTGATATATTATTATTATTTTCAATATAATTTTGAGGTCACGGGAGAATTTTTTTAATATTTAGCATATCAAACGCGGATTCGTTTTGCTTAAACAACTTGTGAGACATTTTGATTTCGTCTACATTTCTCTTTCACTCCGATATCTCAGCAAATTTGTCTGTCCTTATTACATACAATTTCGCACTTTCTAAAGCTATGACTAATTACACATGTTTTATCGACGCAATCACTGATATTCTCTTATCTATCTCTGTAATAATATTACGTTCAAACATATGTTTTCATCTCCACTTACCAAATAGATAAGTATTTTCACTTATTCTGTAGTACCTTTCATCATACCTTCTTTAAAATATGTGTAATCCGTCTTTACTTAAAAACTCTCCATAGGAAACGATTTGACTGTCACTCGCAAGTTTCCCAAAAAGTTCGTCGCCATTTTCATCAGTCCATAGTTCCGGCACATCTTCTGCACCTCCGATACTACAATGAATCCTGCAGGTGATAAAAATAACTCTTTTTTTATATCCAGTATGTTTTCGTTAGGTTTGCCTGTGACTTTTAATTTGTACATAAGTCGTTCTGTATCTTTTAACAATACCAGAGGCAACTAAAATATCGGGGCTGAATGTACTAGACAACTCTGCACTGCTCCAGAATTTTATAGAATTCGTACGTTTAGTCCTCTGTTAGCCCTGACTAACATGCTTGCTCGCCACTGAATTTCTCAGGGTTCAATTCCCGGCAGGGTCAGAAAAAAATTGTATGTCAACCAATGTCTCAGTTCATATAATTGAGACGAATGAAATGTGAACCCTCCTTCTTCTACCAACGTCCTAACCCCATTACATCTGTTACTTTTTCTAACTGTCCTTAAAAACTTGAAAGAAATTGATACAATATATTTGTAAATTCCATTCTAAGATGACGCCAGGTAGTTTTTAGTGTTCGAAAGAGAGAGAGATTGACTAGGTGAGGAGTATATCACCGAGATGTTTTACAAATGTATATGATTAATGACTTGATGTGTGTGTGTAT
>NNCF01126571.1:13461-50281 GCA_002313205.1 Laupala kohalensis | reverse complement strand
GACTTTATATATATATATATATATATATATATATATATATATATTAATGGTAGATGGAATGTTTATTGAGGTGTGTAACATAAGATGCCCTGATGAAGAAACTGATTAGTGTTGAAACGTTGGAATAAATAAAGTTATGTGTAATATGTGAACTAGTTTTGATTGCGTGTAATATTTATCCACCGCATACCCTGTTTATATTATAAAATACTAAGACAATCAGTGAATAGGAAAATATTATCTAATCTTAGCATCTTACAAACACATGTTAAATATTCATTTCAAAGAAACTAAATTTGTTTACTAAAAAACTCAGGGCAGTGCAGCCCTTTATACTCGTCATTCTTGGACGTTCTTTGTTATATGGTTCTTTTGTTCCACAGTTCTTGCTAACTTTGGGTCAAACATTGATACCCCAGTCTATAGAAAATCTTTTAGTGATCATCAATAAGATACGAGTCAAGCCTTTGCCCGGACATAAACCATCTTACCTTGTCATCTTACCTTACTCTCTACTACACCAATAAGTGTCAAAAATCGAGTGTTAGGTATCGCCAAATAGTGTATGTCATTTTGTGCGTTTTCAATACAGCTGTTGTGAGAAATCATGTGCTCTAAAGCTTCTACTTTGTTAACGGTCTTTTTTGTTATTAGGACTATATCAGGAAGAGTCTGACCCGTGAATTATAGATCGGAAACCGCTAATCTAAAGTAAGTCTCTCACGTCCTTTAACACGTGACTCTTGTAGACTAACGGCCATTTTTAATAGAGCAACCCGTTCAGAAGAATGGTTCTCAAAAGCAAATTGTATAAAAGAGCCTTTCTGCTCAGGAGCTGAAACGCAAGATGCTGTTGAGACGTCTCTCGCTTTTGCTTCCTTTACTGCTGTTGTGTTCTGTTGCTGGGTTTCTGATGTGTCTCTACGCACTTCGATTTTCTTCGCAGATACAGAACTCAACGACAGATGTTTCTCGCAACCCCAAAAACCAATCGACAGGTAAGTTCCATTATGAGTCGCAAACGCCCGTCTCGAAATTCGTGCACCACTTTTGACTTTCTCAATTTGAATTAATCAAAGAATCACTTTTTGAAATTAAAAAATAAGTAAAATGATGAGATTTTTTAATATAGAAAGAGATAGTAAAAATATAACTGTTTCTAATATAATTTTCTTCAATATACTATCTTCGCTCGCATTGGCTTCACCCCCCAGACTTTCAGTCGTGGTTTCGCCCCAGTCCGTTCGAGTAGTGATTACATACGGAGAGGTTGATTTCGTATCGGGATAGATGTTCTATAACTGTAATTTACTAGGTCACGTGCTGCTTATGATTTGAACTAATAGTGAAATAGCTTTATAACTGAAAGCAAACTGCATACTAGCTTTGGAAGAAAAGGTGCCGCGTATATTGGGACAGTGCGGGTGATTTTGAAAATATATCAGTCGAAGACAATGAGGTTGGTATTCGGATTGAAGCCAAGAGGACGTGAACCAACTTTTCGGGTGGATAGGTGGCGCCTTAAATTTGGAGAAGAGAAAAAAAATTGTAATTCAGTGAGATTGTAGATAAACTATTGTAATTTCAAGACCATCCTAATCATCTAGTTAATTTACGACGTAATTTTTAACAAGGTTAAAAGATATCCAAAGGTATACAGCGAGTGGGAATGAGGAAATACAACCATAGTAATAAAGTAACATATTTATGTAGGGGTGTTACTATTATTTATATCGTATTACTCCACTTTGTGAGAAACTAAATCATAGAATATGCATTTTAAACGTCACCTGAATATTCCAGGACGTTTCTTTCTGATCCATTGGAGATATAGGCGAAATATTGATAGACGAGAGATTACGAGACAATTTGAGGTCTGATGAAGCAAATTCGGAATAAGTTGTTACTTCGGGACATTAAACGGGAGAAAGCATTGAAAGTCTTTAGCTCCATAAATTTATACCACCAGTGTAACCATTATGTTGCAGATGAGAAAAGAAAATTCAAAACAAATCACGTAATTTTCGAAATGTTGACAGGACATGGTGACTATGGGGGATATCTCTTTCGGAAGAAGATAGTACGCAATGATCAGTGTAAATGTAAGAAGGGAATATGTAAATGATATATTTTATAACCGAGTTAAATGACGAAGAGGAAGTCCTACTAATGAGAATCATGAAGGGAAATGATAAATCAGATCTGGATAATATGCCACTACTGTTGCAAACAGAGAATGGGTTTTTATTGTTTCAGGTTTTTATGGAAATGAGGCATGTTCGGAAGATAATCAATGAATATTTAATATAATAACTTCGGAATCGATGTTTTTCTGAGTTTTTTCTTTAACTTATAAAACGCACCAATGATTTCCTAGATTTGTTTTAAAAAATCTGTAAAAGAAATTTTCAATGGCTTTTTTAAATATATTCTTCATCTTAAATAGTTTCGAAATATGTCAATAAATCAACTGATTATTCTCATGTCACGACTTGTTGAATGATTCTCGCTGTGATATCTTTGTCTTCTTAGGAGTCACATCATATCCTATTGAATCATTGTAAAGCAAATATGAACAAGAGCACACTTCTGGAAATTTAAAACATTGTCAATCTCAATTAAATTAAACTCTGTCATTTTAAACTTGTCCTTGTAGTTGAAGAAGATAGTGTAATGGAGCCGAGAAAAGAATACGAAATGATTTTACGTCGCCTCAAGAATACTGTTCGCCAACATGATTTCTTCATCCGTTCAGAACTCAAGAAGATACTCCAGAAAAGTTTAACAAAATCTGTATCCTCAGACATCGCAAAAATTAGTCAACTGAACGCGGAACACCAAAGGTATGTTTTCTATTTAAATGATATTTTTGTATAGGCTCTCTAGGTTTCTGTGTAGAGACATCAGTCCCATTTATTATTGAGATTCTTTAATCTTGGATTTTGAGTTATTTCAAAAGTTACGATTTTAAAATAACATTTAGGAAATGATTTAAAGATTCAGAAATAGTGCGTAATTGTTAGGTATTATATGTTTTCAATTTACAGTAAATTACATGATATGTGATACCTTTTAAAAAGGGATTGAACTATTTTTATTCTTAGATGCCATGATTTGGCCATGATGCGCAGATACCGCCTCTGTCTAAGGGCTCATTATCTGCTTTGATGAGATTCTACCGTTCTCGTTTCCGGGAAATAAACCAAATTATTTTCCTCCTCGTAAAGATGCTACGATCGTGATATACTCCGTGTGAAACTATATTTTGACACAATTTATTTATTTTTATCTACAAAAATGGCAGTTTGAATATCATGTTTATATGATCGTGGAGCAGGAAATGCTTTCTAGTATTACTTTCTTAAAATTAAATTAAATTTTTTAACGATTTATAAGTGTTTTAATGTTAGTTGATGAAAATTGTGAATTTTATTGTGTAGGATAACATAAAGCTTTAATAATTATCATTATTGTTCCAAGTTCTTTCACACGACCAACATCGACCAAATATATAAAGGATGAATCATTATTTTATATGAAACTCTTCAAATAACCCCTAAACAAATAAAGAGCTCTAATAATAATGAACTTGTGTTGACGAACTTTACCGCCCCACAAAAAAAACTAAACAAATAAAAATTTTTATGTTCTGTTTTCATGAAGGTAAATCGTGATGTAGGACCAAATAATTGATGTATTTTAAAGATTGGTAACAATTTTTTCTGCACACATATTGACATTTTTATTAATTTTGTAAAAGAACTAATAAAACATTTGTATTCCTTCATGGCTGCGTTAAAGCCGAATACAATGATGAAACATTTACCGAATATGAAGAAACAACAGAAGTGTAGCAGAACCGTTAAGTGTTTACTCTTAACTGTATTTGCTATTTAGACTAACACTAGTGAATTACTTCTCATCCTAAAAATAAAAATCAACTAAATTAAATTTTGGAATTTTTTTTTGTTCATTTCGAATAATAATTCATTTAGAGTTGTTGTGTTAAAAAAATTACAATTAAGAAATAACGTTAAAAATTAAGGCACTTTCATTACCAGTTTAATTTTTCATCCCATAAACACTTTTCCTGTATAAAGAGCAAAGAAAATCTACTTACATAATAATTTATTTTTTTAGAATATAAAGTAAAAAGAAAATTAAATTACCTTTAAAGATAAGAAGTAGAGAAAATCTTTCAATAAAAATAATAATAAGAGGAATTTAGACTCAATATTTATAGGCTAACAAACATTTGAATCAACTAATAGAACATAACTATCTCTGTCTTCATTATGGCAAACTCGAAATGATGTTAAATTTTTCTGTAAAACATGAATATTAACAAACAAGAGAAAATTACTTTGTAACTTTGCAGAATTCGACTCCGATCGATACGTAGCTATCGACATAATATATTCATTTCTTGACGCACGTCACCACACTGTGGGGAACCGAAGAAATGGTCCATGTGACCCAATCCCATCTTCCTACTTATCTTTTCCTCTATTAAATATTCCTCTGGATAAAATGCGAAAGCTTTGGCACCGGTGGAGTTTCTGCTAAAGTTTGACTTCATCAGTAAGAAGAGAGCTTAGTGTAATAAATAGTTCCGCATTCCAGAAATTCAAATAACGTTAATTCTTATATTTATTCGTATCTTATATTTTAAAAAAAGCAGTTTAGTTTTAACAATTTTTAATATTCATACGTTTCTAGTTGTGGCCGTGTACCCTTATTAGATACATCATTGAAATGGACAAGACGCAAATAAACATGATCTTTTACCAAATTGTATTTATTGAATATTGCTATACAGGTAAAATTATCTTTTCATTCAGTATAATCATATTAATCCTTTGTATTCAACCTTTTACTGATAAATTATTTGGCACTTACCGACATCGAAGTAATGAGAGTTAAATTCAATATTTTGTTTTGTTTGCCGAAATAATTCGCATTTTTCATATACCTTTCTTGAAAATTGAAGCAGTTTTTTAAAAAAATCCTAAATTATTACTTTTTTTTATTTCTAGCTGAAATGAAAGGATATGAAAAGGAAGCTATTGTTTCAAGATACAAATTCAGAAGCCCAGACCCAGAAAACAAGTTTCACAATTAGTCATCGTCTCCCCCTTTGTCATATACCCGGCAGAAACATTACCTCTCAGTAGCGATAAGAAAAATTCGTCACGAAAATTCCGGGTCGAGATCGACCCTGAACTATTGTATTGATGTATCCACTGACAGAAGAGAAAAGATCCGGACAAGTTACAGCTCGTATCATTTATACCGGCGTATGGAGAGTTGTATGACAGGATTTTGACAGAAAAAGGATAGAGGCTTTATTAAGAATGGCCATTGAGTGGCCATCTGTTGACACCACACGAACATTCATTTTATGTCCCCACAAATGGCCATGCCATTGAAGGCCATTCATTTCATGTAATCTCCAATGACCGTTTGGCGATAACGTATGGCCACACCAATGGTCATTATTTGCTTAAAAACTATCTTTTTTGTTTTAAGGAATTAATGAAAACCAATTTGGATTTTAACAGCGAAATAAATTAATGATGCGTTACAGACGATCTGCAATAAATTACGACACGGATTTAAACTCTGTGCAAGCATCTTCTTAGACATCGGAAATTCTTTTAATCTATGAAAATTTGGCAAATATCTTAGAAACTTCGAGAAATAAGAAATTACACATTTAACTACGAAATGTAGTTTATGTATGTAATTGTGTCAGAATTGCTTCTGGTTAGAGGATTTGTAACAGCATCTGCTGCTTCGGGAACTCCGCCTTAAGGCTCCTTTGTGCCCTGGTCGTTTTATATAAACAGGGATACATGCTGTACGTGAATTTATATTAAATGCCTTCATTTTTGTTATATTAAATCCACCAATACTTTTAATATTTCTTTCTCAGCAGGTAATTTCTTGAGATACTAAAAAGAGCTAATGTGAATCCGTTAAATAAGAAAACAAATAAACGTAGTGTTGGAAACAATCTACCCATAAAACTATTGCCTATTTTCTAAAATACATCCTGGAAAATCTCTTCTATAAAGACTATTATCGAATAATAACATTCTCTCATAGGGTCAGCTCGGTTTCAGGAAATACCTTTCCGCTACCAGAGCCATATTTTCTTTTCAAAAAGATGTAACCAATTCTCTTGTCCGTGGAGTTAACCCACAAGATATTTTTCTTGATTTATCGAAAGAGTTCCATGTAATCTATCACAAAATTTTTCTCTCAAAACTGCACTTATATGTCATTCGTGAATTGACACATCGATAGCTAACTTCCTTCTTGAATAATAGGCACCAGCATGTTTCCCATGTTGAAAATGAAGTATATCAACATTACCTTTCAGAAACAAAGTCTTTTACGTGCGGAGTTCCTGAAGGTGCAATTTTGGATCTTAACCTCTTCTTATTGTACGTAAATTTCTATGCAGTTTTTATTTCGTTTTTGAAAATAAATTATGAAATTTATCCACCATGCCCGCATACGAAATGGTTCTCTGATCTGATGACACAAATCTACTTTTTAAACATGTCATTGCGCTAATGTTCATCAAACCTCTCTTGGTTTTATTCAAATCGTTTAATCGTTAATACTGATAAAACTGTACCTATGATATTTCTCAATAACGAAATCTCTTCCTCCTACGTCCCTTCCGATAAACGTAACCTAAATAAAAATAGTCAAGATAAATTTTTGAGGGCTTAATGTTCAGGTCGTCCTCAAATGGAATTGCCATATTGATCAATTGAATGTCAAACTAAGCACATTGTGCTTTTCATGCCGAATTTTTGTCAACATTGTTAGTCAACTTGTTTCACGCTGCGTGTATATTGGAAACGTTTATTCTCATTTATGGTACGCCATTGTCATCTGGGGCCATGCCACTCGGAGCAATCAATCTTATTAAAAAAAATTTTAAAAAAATTAAAGATTGTAAGTCAATTTCATTCCGATAACTCATGTAAACTTTTATTTAGAGTATTAAATATTCGCCCTCTGCTTGCATATAAATTTATGAAGTAGTAATGTTTGTACCGACAGAACTATTAAAATGTCCCTCCTGCTTGAGGAGAAATACTCTCGTTCACGAACCGACCACTCGTAAAAAGGCTAATATTCATCGACTTGGCGTGTTAACAACTGTTTGCCAAAGTGACTCATGTCATTCTGGGATAATTTTGTATAATTCCCTTCCAAAAATTATATAATATATATATTAATACATTGAGTGCAACTAAATCCACGGTAAAAGCTTTTTTTAATTTATTCATAATGTGCAAGAATTTACAGATTTGAATATAAAATGTTAATGAAAGTTTAATTTCTTAATAAATATTGTTTTCCATGTCTTTGGATGATGTAAGTCATTTTTTTCTTCATTACTATTTATCACGCCATTGTTATAGTACTCTAGATTTTGATTAAATTCCTTTATTTCATGCATGTTCTCTTACCCCCTATTTGTTTTTAAATGTTTATTTCCACAGTACGTAACCTTGGCACGCTCCATACATTATTTCTCTTACCTCATCCTCGCCTGGCTCTTTCCCCAGCTCTCTTGTGAGGATGTTTCCTGGACGGGAATTTTATCAATTCTTTTGTTTCTTTAATCTCAAATTCTTACTGCACAAACATCGACAATTTATTTCGGAAATAACAAATGGATAACGGAACTTATTTATAAAATGATTTCATTTATAAATATTGAATCCACCTTTCCGTTGAACCCTTGATCGGAACTAATGGGATGGTTCCTTATTTGTTTCGGCAGAGTAACTTTGTTTGTTGCCTCCTACGTGGTCATACGCGGTTTGCAACTATTTTTCACAATAAAGTTTATTTATTTAAATTTACATGATGTAGGAAATGGGCCGATAATGGATTATCCTTGTTTTGCATTCCTACACATACTAGGTGACCGTAAGGTTAACACAAATGAGGTAAGAATCCCGGTATTAGTTTTACATGGAAGGGATGTTGTCTTAGAAACGGATGCCATAACCGTCACATAACTGACGGAAGGGGTTAAAATCTACACCATGAATGTAAATATTGGTAAAACATTTCCTATTTTAAGGAATGGGAATAAACACATTCAACGATAATCCGGAGTAGTTGCCTCTGAGCGAGGAAGATTCGTCATTTTTTTCGCATAAATTATATTCCGAAACGAGAAATTATTCGCAATGGTATAACACTGGTTTTATTAGTTTAAGTTCAGAAAACAGTATATTTGTTAATATAAATTTATAATGTTAAATTATCAGTTTTCCTGGCGAAATGTTTTTACGACACGCGAGTTAGATAGTGTCCAGCCTGGGCAACAAACGCAAGCGACAAGATTCAAACACATTTGTATTTAGGAGACTGTTCTGCGTAAGCGACAGCACCCCTCAAGAGCTACAAGCGCCACATTCGACGACGCTTAAACTTCAAATGTTTTTGAGTTACGTCGCGCGTCAAACGCTATATATCACATGAGCTACTTGATTATACTAGAGATTCACTTATATAAATGATGAAATTTAGTAGTATCGAGAATATCTGGACATTTCGTCGTTGTCTCGTCTGAGGGAACTGTCTTATTGGTCAGATCGTATAGTATCGTAGTGATGACGATTTTGTGCAAACAGAACATAACAAGCGCTATTTTTCGGGTGTTTGAAGTTATGTAATCGTTAATGCGATTTTCAAGGAAATAAATAGTACAAATTGACATATTATTATTAATTAAAATTATTTGAGCCGAAATTCTGTAAAAGTTTAATGTAAGACTTTTATTCTGATTAATTTATTGTGTGATATCACGGCATATTTGCTTTACAACCACATATTTCGCTAAAAATCCGTCGTCACATAATTTCTTGTATATTTTGCGGTGTGGCGCCATCTTGCTTTAAGAGCTGACCGATCCCACGGGCGCCCAAACAGGACACTCAATCCTGGCAACGCGACACTTCACTTTTGTCGGTAGAAATTGTCGCGTGCGTTTGTCGTGCACGCAGGACAAGGACTTATACTACATCATACATCAATATCATCATCAAACGTTGGGAGAAACCAACTCGTGTCATCAATCTGCGTTGTTACAAAAAATTTTAGACAAGAGAAAAAAAAACCGTTAATCGAAAAACCCTGATCTTCAGAATAATATGAAAACATTTTATTACCAGATTAAATATGGAAACAACTTTAAAAATTTATAATAATACTTGTTACATTTTCCCCTTGCAATAATAATTTTTTTTGATAAGATATCACCATACAAATAAATAAATATGAGGCTTTAGTTTACTTCGTCGAAATAACATTTGCCAATCTACGATTCTGTTCCGGTCAGATCGATCGAATGTGTTTAGAAAATGGTCCGCTGACTAAGATTAGTTAGAAAGCACTAATTTAGATGATGATTTATTAAGTTATGTATATTGACTCTACCTGTTCATCTGTATGGATTTTAAACCCCTGCGTTGCCCAGGTGTTAGCGTTCTCGCTTATCATCAAGTCTTTGCGAAATCAATTCCCGGTGGGGCCTGAAACAATTTGCAGCTTTTCCAATGAATGTCCCAGTTAATATATCTGTGACATCAAAAAAGTAAACCCTTGTCCCTCTATCATCCTCCTCCGAGAATCAATATCTCTTACTATTACTTACTACTCCCACTAAAATCTATACGTCGGTCAATCCAACTAACCGCCCCATCAACTTACAAGAACCTACCACCCTACTCCTACCTCCTGTCGGTTCGTGTATAGTTTCAACAGATAAGTTTCAACAGCACGCTTTTAATTCCTTATTTACAAATTAAACAATGAGAAAAAGCGATTTTATTAGAACAGATGTAAATAAAACTTACTAATTTCTTTTCATTACTTCCTTCCACACGCAAGACGGTGCCATCGTTATTTTCATTACCATGTGCATAATCTCTTGACATTTCTGAAAATGAGTTAGCCTTGACTCACTCGCGCCATTCTTATCACCAATACCGGAGTCCCATATTACGATCTTCGGAAATATATTTCAGGAATCTCGAAACTAGTGACAATGAATCAGCTAAAATTGAAAATACTCAGAACAAATTTGTAACACAATATACTGATCATAACTAACATTACCTTATTGTCACCAAGGAATATCCCAAATGTTATGCGACAGGTATATTTTGACGAAAGAGAAATCTTATCGAAAAAGATTGACATATTTTATAATACTCTGGATATCTATCGAAGGGAGTTAGTCTATCTATACTTTCTGACGTCAAACTTTGTGCACCAAAAATTAAATGAAGCAACACCTAGGGTAGTTTTCATACATTAAATTGGAATACGCTTAGCGTTGCAGACCAGCACAAAATAGGCACTGTGTACACGATACAAACATTGTATCATCTTAAAATTATTATTTTGATTATTTTTTAATAATCTTAAAATACTTAGGTTTGTGGTTGCATTGACAGAGCGCTGATATCTGAATTGGAAGAGTTGCAGAAGAATGATGGCTACGAAGCTTGGCGTGAAANTCTGAATTGGAAGAGTTGCAGAAGAATGATGGCTACGAAGCATGGCGTGAGAGAGAAGCTGCAGAGCTTAGTGATTTGGTGCAAAGACGACTACACTTCTTGCAGAATCCCAAGGACTGTAGTACCGCCCGGAAGATAATATGTCCCTTTAACCATAAGGTAAGGGAAACAGGAGATATGCCTTCGTAAAATAAATATAAGATTAAATATTTTCACGGATGTGTCTTTCTCATATTTCTTTATTTAATTAAATTCTCTCTTTTCATTAATTCGATAATGCGTCATATTACGCCATTCATATTCCGACAGACTCCTTTTAATTCGCGTAGATTGGAAATTCTTGTCCAAACTAACGTGTTTTATGTTTTCGACGGGAGACCGCGTACACGTTTGATTATGATTCGTCATCGATTCATCGATCGGTCATTGGCAAACTTATGCATACGGTCCCCCTCTGCGCACTTCCAAGTTAAGACTTGCTCTCTGCACCATTGTACTCTTCCACTGTCTGTGATTCCTAATAAATTCGAATCCGTAGATTTCATTCCTGTATTAGGCATCAGAATTCGAGTTCGACACGTGGTATCGGCTGGCTTTTACTCCACTCCCCTGGTATTTATTTAAACCCCACCGCACGGGATAGTATAATATAAAGAAACGCTTATACTTCATTTCCTGNGGACAGACCAATAATCCAACCGCGGCGTCAAATTGGGACTGACCTAATCTCTTTCTCGTTATTGGTCCGCTGATCTCCAGCCATAAATGTAAATCGCCATAAAATGTTTCGGTACAGACCCTATATGTAAGTGTCTGTATTACGCTCTGTGTATCTTTCATAGTATTGCGGCTTTGGGTGTCAGATACACAGAATCGTGATGTGTTTAATGGTGGCTTATAGTACTCAACGGACCTTGATTTTTGAGTCCAACCATTGGAGATACCATAAAGATGGATGGGATGCTGTTTACCTTCCTCTAAGCAATAGCTGCCTGGACAGCAACGGGACTACAATTGCCCCGTGGCCAGGTATGTATGAATTAATACCACTTCTTCTGACGTGACTTACTCAGAATTAAGCGCGAATTGGCTGGAATATTTTCATTCTCTACTGAACAAACCTTATTGCGAAGTGGTGAGATTCAGAATGTCCAATTTAACCCATCTTTTAGTTCTTTCTTTGTTTTTCACTTGTAACACTTATACATATATGTATGTAGTCTACAACTATATATAGCTACGCATTTTAAAACATGTAGAAGACCCCGTATTTTTTAAATTACAGAAACCTTAGTGAACACACTTCATTGATGCAGACGTTGGAAATAGTCCTCATTTTATTGATATATAGTTTATGTCTTTTCATATTTTATGTATCATTATTAATATTTACTTAATATTATTATTTATGTAGTTGTGTTCAATTCACAGCTCTAAAAGTGTTTTAGCTTCTTGAAATTTCTAATATTTGGTTGCCATCCACTCTCTATAGGACTACATGCTCTTTCTTTCTTAAAATGTGGTTAGTGCCAAAACGTGCGGTCTCCTTCATTTTTTGTTCTCTTGGTTTGTTGGTAATGGAATCTGGATGCGTCCTGAAATTCATGGAAAGCGCCTGGAGCGAAACTACAAGAAAGTCAGGGATAATCTTTGTTTTAATCTCCCATATTCCACTAAATATGATAGCCATTTATTTATATTTCAGCATCTTTTCTGCTTCTTTCTGTCCCAACATTTTATTAGTTGGGAATAGTACATCCATTAGCAATCAGGTTCTGTCTTTCGGGTGATTAATAGCAATATTCGATTTATTGGCAAGGTTGCATCTGTTGGTGTAGATTAGTGGATTCATCAGTATCGTAAATTCGCATGTGGTTGTCATTTCCCTTGACTTGTTTTGTAAAATACTTCTGAGGTTGGTAAACAAAGATTTCTGCATATCTTCCGCAGATCCTGCGAATGTAAAAACACACCTTTTCACGCGTCTTTATGTATTTAAGCTTTGCTAACTGCGGGAATCCAAAAACTATGTGATCAGTTGTTTTAGAGTGGGTCTAGCATAACCTACATTTGTCATCAGTTATTTTTATTATTATTATTATTAATATTATTATTATCTCCATAATTCTCTCAACTTGTGTGGGTTTTTCTCTCAGCAGTGGATTTTTAAATGTAGTTATGATGGGAGCAAGAATCTACTTCAGATCCAAGAAGGACCCTGTATTGTAGTCTGCTTATTAAATTAGTGTTGATTTCAAATTTTAAATGGAATCAACTTGGGATTGGGGTTTTAGTCCCAGGGTAGATAAAATGATAGGCACTATGATCATTTTTTAAACATTCCAGAGTTCTTATTACTTCAAAGGGAAGTTGTTGGTATTTTGATATTTTGTCGTTCTTTGTTTATTCTAGATTGTTTAAGTCCGCGAATTATTATTATTTTTATTATTATAGACGAGAAAGAAAAAAGTAGTAACAAACAATATTGTTAAAAATCACCCGCCATTTTGATTACAGGTAAATCTAATCCGCAAGTTGTGAAACTTTCTCCCAATGCTATGGTTCTTCCACCACCTGGTTTCCCCCCTTTGACGATACCAAGTGATCTCGCCNCAACTGGTTTCCCCCCTTTGACAATACCAAGTGATCTCGCTTCTCGGTTGGAGAAGTTGCATGGATACCCTTATGTGTGGTGGGCGGGTCAAATGCTCAAGTACCTTCTAAGGCCTCAGGCAAACATTTCTATGATGCTTGAGGAAACTGAGGAAAAAATTGGATTCAAGAAACCTATCGTTGGGTGAGTGTGACTTCATTTAAAGTACAAATTACTCACTCGTTTCCTTGTATATTTTTATAATAGGTACAAAGTATTTTTGTGTTGTTTTTAACTTCTTAATTAGCTTTTTACACGTAGCATCCCAAACAGTTGATAGCATACATTATCCTAGAATGAAATAATGCAAAATACTTTTTACACATTAGGTCAGTGTCTTAAATGTTCCGTAGGTAGAAAAAATCCTAATTGACGATCTTAGTTTATTATATAAATTTCGATTTGTTTTTGCCATGATAATTTGTGATCCATAGTTACACTAAAGTAATTAAAACTATGAACTTCTTCTATACATTGACAATTGTATACAATTTTAGTACAAATTCCTAAATGTTATGTAATAGGCCCTGGATAGTTAAATTCTTTAGAGTCAAAGTAATGTATTTGGTTTTCGTAACATTCACTTGCGTTGCATTTCTAGTAATCCAGGTTTTTCAGTATTTAGTAATTATATACATGTATATATATTCTAATGCACCCTTTTTTATCGTTGGTTGTGAACAACAAAGTGCATTATGATAGTATAAAATAAGGATTCGGTACTTCTGATGCGATTACCACAATTTATTCTGAAATTTGTTTGGGACAAAAATATACGGAACATGTACAAGAACACAAAACTACTTCCCACACAATACAAAATAAAAAGAAAAATCCCTTGCATTTGATTCGCAATGTTACATTTGGCTCATTCTCTGGGTCCGTGCATTTATATTTTTCACTTATACAATAATTTTATGGTCAAGAAAAATATCAAAGCAGGCACGAAATGAGCAATATTTCATTCCTTCTTCTATGAAATTCAATTAATAGTTTTTTTAACATCTTTTTATCTCTTCTTTCTTCTTGAAAAAAACCCAAATTTTACAATAACTGCGACAGACATTATTCCAATGAAACTTTCTCTTTTGAAAGATACTAGCTCTCACTGAATTACAAAATTAATGCAAACCCCTAATTAGCGTGATCACTTCGCTTAATGTCCGCCTCACAGAGACGTATACTCACAACCAGCGTATTTTCTTCGAAATCGTGTCCAACCACCACGGCTAGATACACCCCTTTTCCTCCAACACAGGCTGCAACAGCTGCTACTGAGCTCGTACAGTGACCTTGACCCGACGACTGCTTCCAACGCGGCTTTCCACGTGCTACCTCGTTCGCGACCAGCTTTGCGGCAAATTCTTTCAATCACCGACATGCGACTGTTTTTCGGATTCGAACGATTCGTAATTCGGAAAACTTTTCCAATGCGGAACTGGCTTCACTTGGAGCCCTTAATAAAATTATTTCTTTCGCGTTGAATTTGCGTTTTACTCGGTTGATCCTTAATAATTTCGACTGTGATAAAATACCACAATACTTTATATTTCGTAACTTGCGTTTTTTACGCCCTCTCAAAATTATTGAACTCAAAATCAACGTTTTGATAATTTGCTAGAAATTCGGACCGACTCGTCCCCTCTCGATAATTCGCGTACGAAAAAACTGGATTCTCACCGCCGATGGTCCGCGTGATAATGAGAGTGGATCAACCGTCTCTCCCGATGACTTGCGTAATAATGAGACAGATAACTGTCGTGTTTCTACCTTTTCAGTACAAATCCCCACTCCTCCTAAAATTCATGCACAGCGCATTCCGCCAATCAATCGTTTCTTCCGATGTTTCGCGTCACTAACTTCATAAGGTGTATTCACATTTTCTTAGCTCTTACAATTGGATTTCAAAAGTTTTTTGTCTGTGTCTTACAACTCGCAGGACGCGCTTGTCTTGGCGCTTCATTCAAATCGGTATTATTCGGTTTTTTGTTTCTATTGAAGCCATTATTGCTCGCACATATTTCTAAATAAAACCATAATATTCTCTAATTATATATATATATAATTTTTTAATGAGTAAATGAACGCAAAATTGTCTGCAAAATCATTCATCCTACTCCAATTTTTTAAACTAAATCATTGATAAAAATCTCAAATAAGGTGGCAGTTAAGACAGTTCGTTGCGGTACTCCAGATTTGTCTTTCATGGGAGTACTCGAATTGTCTTTAATACGTACCTGCTTCCTCTGTTACGTAGAAAACTCTCAAACGAAGTCAAAGCGATACCCTCTGCTTCTGTCTTCTCTAATTTTTTAATTAATTTAATATGATTAACTAAATCAAATGCATTCAGTAAGTCAATAAATAATTCAGTAGATATCTTGTTTTCGTTAAAGCAATAATGGATATCTTTTGTTACATTTGTTATAGTGTCTTCAGTCGATTTTTTCCCCGAAAACAATATTGATATTCACTAACGAAGTTAATTTTCTTCAGATAATTAAAAAGTCGTATTTTCTTTATATTTTTAAACATTTTTTGAAAAACACAAAACAAATAGTAAACTGATAGGTCTTAGGTTATCAAACTATGGAGTTTCCATTTTTATACATTGGTAGAATGTACATAATTTTTATTTGTCTTCCAAGATACTAGAGTTAATATCTAAATTAAGTATATGCGTCAATATAAGAGGTATTTGCACGGAAATAGCCTTAATCAATGCAACAGTAAATGAGTCAAAACCAGAAGATTTCTTATTTTCCAGTTGTTTAATAGTATCCAATATTTACAGTTCTGTTGTCGTCATGATGAGAAATGAGTTCACACAAGCTAATGTTGATCTTTGCGGTTGAGAGCAGTTACCTTTTCTTGCGTGTACTTGAGACTGGCATTGTAACGGTCTGTCTGCACATTGATGAAATATTCGTTTATCTTTCGAGCTACATTCTATTACCGATTTAATCCATCATCCAATTTAATTTTCCTTACACTTTTCTTATTGTTTCAACCGATTATATTATTTATAAGATTTAATTGTTGTGTTTAATCTCCCCTGCATTTCTTACTTTTTACATTAGATATGTCACATGGCCTCATCTTACATATACTCGTATATAAAATTTATTTTTTGTATTAATTTTTTAAATAATTAAATTTGTTATGTCGTAAATGTGGTTTATTTTTCAGNTGAGTAAAAACCAGAAGATATCTAATTTTCCAGTTGTTTAATAGTATCCAATATTTACAGTTCTGTTGTCGTCATGATGAGAAATGAGTTCACACAAGCTAATGTTGGTCTTTGCGGTTGAGAGCAGTTACCTTTTCTTGCGTGTACTTGAGACTGGCATTGTAACGGTCTGTCTGCACATTGATGAAATATTTGTTATGTTTNGTGGTTTATTTTTCAGGGTGCACATTCGAAGGACAGACAAAAACACAGAGGCGAAGTATTATCCAGTGGAGGACTACATGACTGCGGTTGAGGAGTATTACAAAGTTCTGGAATTCACAGAAAAGAAACCTATAAGACGCATTTACTTGGCAACAGATGAACCGAAAGTCGTCTTGGAAGTGAAAAAAAAGTACGTTCTCTAAATATATTTTGTAAAAATAAATGTTTATTAACGGTAGGTGCACCTCTGGGGCTAAATCTGCCTTTCTTGCGCGGTCAAGAGATACAGATACACATGAGTATATTCCTCATTTGTGAAAAGTGGAGATATTTCTTTGACCTTTTGTATACTTCTTCCCAGTTTCTTTAGTAAGTCTCATTTGGTCCGTTACGAACATGTTCGATTTTTCCACACCCTTGTCCCTTTTCCTGTCCTGAGATCAGTGGAAAATGAATGCAGAGTCCGTGCATTGCGAGCGAGTCGGCTGCTCAGATACCCCCCACCACTAATCAGTTGTCAGGTCGGCACAGCAATGCGTAACACAAGGCCCACTGACGTTTTGTTTTACTTCTCTTTGCTTTTAATGCGTATTTTTAAGTAATTTCTTAAAATAATACTTACGACTCAAAAGGGGAATTGTTTTAATGAATGAAATAAGTTCTGTATTTCGTATTCAACTCTTTATAAACTGTTCACACTCAGCACATGTTATACTGATTCTACATCCATAACATTTTCAGATTACCTATTAAAAAAAAAACTTCTTGAGCTTTTGACACATGCCTAGCTTTGACTGATTAATTCTTTAGTTTTTTTCTTTTGCGTGAGAAAAATATATAGTATTTTTTTAAATGGACCCATTAATTTTATTAGATTCATTTCGTAACTATCGTCACAAAATTTAATATCCAAGGGGCGTTCTTTAAATAAACGTCCTAGAAATTGCAAACATGCCTGTAACATATTATCTGGAACAAAATGCCTTCTTCTCTTTATTACACATAAATATTACATAATATTACATTCAAACTCTTAATTAATCTAAAAACTTCTCTAGACACTTTGACAAGGTGTCCCCTTGAGGAAAGTGCTGTGAAAGTAATGACGTAATGAAGGGGAGCCAGATGCTTGTTTGGGTTATCACGTGGCTGCGGAAAGAGAAACAAGGGAAAGAATGAGAAGAGTGTACGTACTTAAGTATATGATGATCATGAATGTCGTCTTCTCAGGAGTGCATGACGGGAATGAGTATAGGTGTGAGAGTTTAGAGAATCTCCTTCGTAAGAGTTCGGCCTAAGGTGGAGGGTTTGAATGAATAGAGCGGTGTGTGACTACGAGCTACAGATGGGAGGTGTGTCAGTTCAGATTACTAGTGTTTAAATTAATATAAATGTTAAATTCGACGTAACATTATTAATCTGTTAACTGGCGGTGAGGTTCACCGCAGTCTAAGGGAATTCTATGTTTGTGAACCAGAAATGGAAAAATACTCCCCAAATAAAGTACTTCCTAAGGGAGTCGTCTCAGATGAGGAGTTTAGTCTCTACGAGACCACCTCAGAGGTCTTTGGGTTTTGACAAGTTGAATGAGAATGGTAGACGGTCCCGCGAGGGAAACAAGATGGCGCAGTAAGTAGGCGCATGTGCGCGCTGAGCTCAAGGTCCCGGGTTCGAACCCCGGTCCCGTCTCCCATTTTCATTCGACGTAACATGATTTATTTAAATGTTAAATTAAGAATACCATTAAACGATTTGTTTCTTTTCAGTGAATATTATTTTCTGGTCCAAAAAATTCCAACCAGCAATTTAATAATCCCTACTTATATATCTCGTAAATAATCTTTTTCTCTTAATGATAAATTAACATATTTAACATTTAAAACATAAAATATTTATGTACTCCCCAAATCATTTGCCTAAAAATATTTTCTTTCTTCTGCATTTAAATTCCGCATTACCACAGGAAGAGCAATCAGGTTTTATATACTGCTACCTTCTGTTTAAATATGTTTTTAAAAGAGTGAAAATCTTACAGTATTTGGTTTACTTTGCTTGAATCTAAAGAAACCCCTTACTTGAAGTGGCGGTTTTCTTACTCTTACTGTGCGAATCTCATTACCATTACACTCTAACATTCCTTAGGTTATCATTTAGTTTATATGGCTTTGCTAATTAGATACATAAAACACCAGCTTTTACCAATTTTAAAGCCTTTGCTAGTTTACCAGTGGTTTCTCATAGCAAAGCTGCGTTCAGAAAATATATCCAAGCCTTAAAATACTTTTATGCTGCCTTAAATTAACATAATTTTTTCATTATTAAATAAATAAATTAGCTTCTTCTGTCGAGTTTAATTCATTATTAAATAATTTAATTCATTTATTCCGAAGAATGGTACATTATAGGGCCCCATCGTATCGAATCAGTTTATCTATACAATGTACAACGAAGTAACGTCTGGGAATCAGATTGAAGGTAAAATGTCTCCGTGTGTATTTAATGTTATGTTTCAGATATCCTAATTATGAGATACTTGGTGATATAGAAATTGCAAAAGCGTCATCCAGAAGATACACAGATGTCTCATTGTTGGGATTAATCACCGATATCCACTTCCTAACACGCTCTGACTTCTTTGTTGGTACATTTTCTTCAAATGTAAGTGATTATACTTTTTTAGAAGAGTATTTCCTTCGGTGGGTTTCACGGATGCTTTATGGAATAAAATTAATTAAAGAAATACAAATTGTCTTGTAAATAGTCAACACTTTTCCATGTTTAATCAAATATTCTGGTGTCACTCTTGCGCAACTTATATTGTTTTAGATAGCAACGAAAGATTTAAACTGTTAATTAAGTGTTTAATGTTCGTACGTATAATTACTAAGGATTACAGGATCAAAATCTATATTATTAAAATAGTGGCTGTTTCTAATATCCACTCTTGTACCACAAGATCCCAAATAAAGTCGACCTTTACACATCTGTTTTTTAAACGAAATGTGTTACATATTAAAACTAACAAGTAAACAAAAGGATCGCGGTGGGCTTCCAAATTATATCAGGTCCAGTCTTCACATAATTAAAACAATGAATTATGTACTTATTATTTAATAATTTAGAGAGACACTATAATAAGTCTTAAATGTAAACTCTATGATAGTAGGTAAAACAAACCGAGGTCCATGGTTGTTGCACCCGATGAGACCAGTACTCCAATTTAGTCAAATCACTGAGATGTATAATTGTTTCCTTTATAACAGTTTAAAAAAAATATAAATAATGATGAAGAATAATCATAATTTATTTTGTAACTGTAAGTTAATAATACAGTAGAAACAATATTAAGCAACTCGCATGACTTGTTCGAAATGCGTAAGAGCTTGTGCAGACATGGCGACAGAGCACAACGGTTTCGTGGTTTATGCATCTCACCTCAAAAACATTAAATATCTTTCCGAAGTGTCCGGTGACTAAGAGATAAAAGTAATATAAAAAATACTTCAGATTATTTACAAGAAATCAAAGTAAACTTCCATCCCTTTCTTGATTTAAAACTTGGTATTGTTTTGCATAGTTCCTTCACTAAAATATTTAACTTTTGAGGCATTAGTAGTGAGTCTCTGCTGACTGAACTTAGGCAACCTAGTGTCACAATAAGATTATCTTTACGCAAATCAGTTGGCCGGATTTCATCTGCTCTTATACTCGTTCTTATTACAATTGTATTATTATAACTTATTAGTATAGTTGTAAATTTTAGTCAAGATTTGTATATGTAATGCTATTGGGGATAAAAGAATCTTGTAAAGAATTAGATCACTTTAAATGATTCGTTCCAAAATTATAGCATGATATGTGTTGTTTTCTTGCCGTCTTTACCAGAATATGGTCCCCCATATTATGTATATTAGTTTAGGAGAGGGAAACTGCTAATTTAAAGTTTCGTGAGTGATAAGGAGTTATGCGAACACGGGTCGTATACGTAACGTAACACAAGGAACATCGATCGATGATGGCGGAATTTGACGCTCATTCAACCGAACTGGTCCACATCTTCTAAGAACGAGCGACTGTGGTCACCTTGCCGACCGTCACACGATTTTTTCGAGAGACGGGGACCTTCTTCGAAACAACAAAAGTTTGCGATTGAAGATTCTTCGACTGTAACATAGAACTGCGGTTTAAAATTATGCTCAGACATTTGAAATAAAGCAGCTGCACGAGAATTGGAAATAGAGCCGAAGTCTTCACGGATGTGGCGATGTCAAGAGGAGAAGTTGAACTGCATCAGTTAGCTTTTCAAGTACTTTTGATTACATTTACCAGAGGGAACCGTTTTACATGGGATTTTAAATCAACATATTCCTTCTGACATACTTTTAATTTTTTCTTTTAAATTTTGACTCCTAAAATGAGGAAGGGGACAATATTCGCGTAAGAACTGTAACATAGTGAGTATATGTTATCTTCTCGTCTTACCGCACGAATGCATTTACAGTTTAGGAATTATGTAAAGAAATTATTGTCAAAGCAGGGGAAACACTACGGGTGTAGCAAGGTTTCCGGTTTCATTGCAAGGCAGTTTTTACTAAAGAATATTTTTAATGAAAAGGGGAAGAAAATTTCTCGCTTCTTACATAGAAACATATGTTCAGAATGTATTTATACTATTATAAAAAGAATTATTATCCAGACTATAAAAATGTTTAGTCTGTGAAATAGTTCTAACTTTTTTTTGCCATGATTGGATCCATAAATCATCAACTAGTAAGTTATGATCTCATTTTAAGCTGCTTATATCAAAATGTTGCTTAGAGACAGAGATCCTTCATTGGTCACTGTCATGGGGCACATTTGAGCGGAATTGAAGTGATGGTTCCTTCCAAAGAGTAAAGTTGATTGTCCTTCACGTGATCTCTCACTATTGGAAATATCTTTATGACGGAAAATTTTTTATTTAANTTTATGCTAATTAATATGACGCTACATTTCGATCAAATTACTTTAAAATAAGTAAACATTACTTAATATTTTGCTATTTTATATTTCAAGCTTAAGAGAACATTCGCTAGAATTATAAGTTTTAAATAACGTTTAGTTTTTAGGTTTTTAATTGAATGAACAGTGATTTTCTTGTATTATTCCAAGGAATACAGAGCAATTTAGAAAATGTAAAAATTCATCTGAATGTTGTATTTTCAGATCGGAAGACTGGTCTACGAAATCATGCAAGCATTTCACACCGATGCAACTTATAAAGCTCGTTCCCTGGACTCAATATATAGGTTTTATGTCTGGGAAGAACCGACTCATCAGATTGTTATTTATCCTCACGTGGCTCAAAATACTGGAGAGATAAATTTAAAGGTAAGGGAAAAATTAAAATCTATGGAATGGTACGAATAATAAACGGTGTTGCTATTATGGAGTTTACTGAAATATTTAAACGATGATTAATTTTAGTATGATAAGGAAATTGAATTAAAAATATAAAAATTTAGTGTAACATCCCAATTAAAAAACGAACATTTGTGGAAAAAAAAATCTTTTGTATCGTAATCGTCACTGATTTCAAGAAAAAGCGAATTGCATTCTTGTTGTGCGAGAAAAAGAGGAGTAGTTGATAATGGAGGCTCAGTGAGAAAAAAACACTGAAGCTTTATCAGCTGTGGAATCATCTGGAAAGATAAGGATGGTGGTGAGAAAGTAGAAAGGAATAATCCAAAGCCCACATTATACTAAACGAACGACTTAATCTTACACGGGCATAACTTGTGTTGCATTATTGTTTTAATTAGTTTGAGTTACGTGTCCTTAAAATTAATAATTAGACTGTGTATGTATTTCAACGTACACATAGCAAAGACATTGGTTGAATTAAAATTGTGACGAGCCACGAATCAAACCCGGGGCTCCTATTTTAATCCGCAATTAGTCCTGGGTAAAAATGGTGTAGAGTTGTGGAAGGAAAATGGTGATGTGGTTAGTACCTCGGCAATTGCAGCAGAATTCCCAGGTTCGATAACGGCTTGTTGTCATTTTTACCTGGCGAAAAGATAACACAACAAGAATTTTTTAAAAATAAGTTATTATAAATTTACGACCTTTTTAAGGACGAACACATTCAAATTTTCTTTGAAGAGCTCATGAAATATCCATTGAGGTTGCAAGATTTTAATTTTAAAAAATATATTATATAGTGGAAATTATTTTAAGTACAACAATAATTTATTTAACATTTGCATTTTATTGGTATTCAGTGTATAATTTTCATTCCTAAAATTGCTTATGCACCATTAAATTGTGTGGTCTTGATTCAATTGTAATTTAACATTTATTTTTTCAAGGTTGGAGATACAATTTACTTTCACAGGAATTATTGGAATGGATACTGCTACGGAACAAACTTGCGCTCAAAGAAAAAAGGTTCATATCCTTCGTTCAAAGTAAAGCTCAAGGTGCTAACAGCTCAGTTCCCTACTTATCCTAAAGTCGCCAAGAAGAAGAACAGTGTTGTACCTGTTGCGGCAGACAAAGATTAGTACTTAGCACAATATATTTTTTTTTTAAAATTTTTCTTATATTTGTTAATAAATCTTATGAAAAAATAATACCTACTATATTCTTACACCACCATCCAATTACTTTTCCTTAATTATAAATATTCCTAACTTGATGAAGAGATTCTTTTAAAGTAATAACAAAGTAACGTGTTATTGAAGCTTATCCACATGGAGCGATAGGAGGGAGGTGTTGGGTGGTAAAGCCATTGTTAGTAGGTGGGTCGGGTAGCTGGGTTTCACCAACAATTTGGCCCACGTAGAGGTATTAGTAGGAGTGGTTAGTTGTCTAATCCCAGTAGAATTCACGGTGGTAGACGAAGCTGCGTGCGCGGGAGGTTTTCTCTGGAAACTCCCGTTTCCTCTACCATTCATTCCACTACAACATTCACTCATCATCATTTCACCTCACTCGCATGTCATTCTTGTCATTACCCGTCATTTAGGAGACCGTTAAGAACAGGCGGTGGTCACGTGCAACGACCAGGACACAGAAGAGTCTCAACGCGCAATTCCTCTACTCCAGAAGCAGTTCTGACGCGACATCATAAGCAGCAGCTTCTATCTTCATTTTCTCGTGACTTGAATTCACGCAAGATCAAATATTGTAATTAGGTTCATGAAATTCCTTGTTACATTCTACATCACACAATGTAAAATGGTCTTTCTGGTACTACAGAATCGACATTGATGAGATAATATAAAAAAGAGAGATAGGCAAATAACTTTTAACAGATTTTCAAAAACGCAGTTAAATGAAGACAACTGGAATTGGAAAATGAAACTGTTGTGATAAGAAATTGTAACTTGAAATTAACAGATGTGGCGTCTAATATGTGTTAATTATCACATTGAGTCGGAATCATCGGAACAGAAGTTATGAAAGATTGAGAAATGACACAACAAACTTTTTAAATAGTGTTTGAAATGACACCAAAGAGCACATTTTTAGGAGAAGTATTAAAAAAACGATATGATCAACATTTCTAGTTTAAGAAAAGGTGATTTTGTGAATCCCTCGCGTCTGTGGACCCCGGCAATTGCCCTGGTGGTAGTTAATGCAACTGTTCATGTTCCTGCTTCTAACGTGACAACCTGTGTGTCAACTGCAAGGTGAAAATGGGGACGGACCGGGGCTCAAACTCGAGACCTTCTACTTACAGTCATTCTGCCAACCGACTATTAGATATTTTAAATAAGTTAAATTTTGAATTTGGATAAATTATGCATGCATATAAGAATTGAAACATTTAAAACACTGTTGTCCGGTAATTTAATGAAGATATATACAGAAGTGGATATAGGCAAATACAGGCAAGTTACTCACCGGAAACTAACAAAGGACCATGGTCAGTGGAGGATTTAGTTTTTATAAAATTAATTATTTAATAAAGACGTACTGTTTTTTTATTTACTATTCCAAAGTAAATTGTAGTTATTTGTGAATTCAAATTTCGAGAATTTTAAAACTAGTGTATTAATGACATTCTTGTGCCAATTAAATTAAATCATCCATTTACTCAGAATCATTTTGCACAGACAGACAGACGGAGGATCCGGGATAACCAAAACGAATATTTCCGTCAAAATCTCGCTTTTGATTGTCTTTACGATTACTATACTCTACTTCGTTTATGATAAAGTAAATCGTTTGTTTCCTAAATATGAGTATTATCTATTTTATGTTCTCTAAAAATTTGTTCTCTAAGATTTTCTTTGTCTCAGCAAAGATTCGTCACGAATATTTTATACATGTTATTAAAATGGTCTTAACTTCATGTAAACATGTTAATATATATATTTGTGGGGCTTTAGAGCTCGTCGACATCAAAGGTCATTAGAGCTCTTAAAACTTTTACAGGTAGGGAAAATGCAGTTACGCACTAGGGAGAGTCAACATGACTCTACCCGCGTGTGGGAATCACCGAATGACTCAACCATACCCGCTAAAATCCCTCCTGAAATTAACTCAAAACTCAAATATCAACATATCTCAAGACATCACCTAAATAATTTTTAAAAAAGAAGAAAAAGAAAAAATGAAAGATACCCTAGCGTCGTGATCGAAAAGAACAAGACGTGACCAAGGAAGGTCGGGAAAGAGAAAGGTATGAACCTTGCACAAGTAAGTGGAAGTAATGCCAGACTCAGCTCGGGGCCCCGTGTTCGCCAAACACGTACTTACTAGATGTGAGACCCCTGGGGGACCCAAAATAAATAATTGGTTATTTATTATATATTATATAAAAATATGTAATTATTTATAATATATGGATATAAAATCTGGTCACCAAACGTTTACATTTGCTTCTGGATGTACACTATGTAATATATCTTAGATATGCATTGCCTCTTATGGGAAAACAGAAAAATTTAAAATCTTTTCGAATTTTCCATAATGAAGACAGAGGTAGTTATGTTCCATTTGTTGATTCAAATGTATGTTACCCCATGGATGTTGAGTCTAAATTCCTCTGATTATTTTTATTGAAAGTTAATGTACACTTCTTATCTTTAAAGGTAATTTAATTATCTTTTTCCCATATTAACCTAAAAAAAACAACTCATTGTCAGTTTGCAAGAGTAGTGGCATATTATCCAGATCTGATTTATCATTTCTCTTCATGATTCTCATCAGTCGGACCTTCTGTTGATCATTTAACTCAGTTATAAAAGTAGTCATTTACATCTTCCCTTCTTACACTTACACTGATCATTGCGTAGTATCTACTTCCGAAAGAGATATCTCCGATACTCACCATGTCCTGTCATCATTTCGAAAATTGCTTAATTTGGTTTGAACATTTGTTTCTCGTCTGTAACATAATGGTGACACTTGTGGCATAAATTTGTGGATGTCACGACAGTCAGTTGCCTTTTCCCATTTAATGTCTCGAAGTAACAACTTATTCCTAATTTGCTTCACTAGACCCTATTTTGTCTCGTAATCTCTTGACTATCAATATTTGACCTCTATATCCTTCCGAGTTTTATAGCGCCATGAAAACTTCCAGATTAATAGCTAATTTGCTATATTCCTTATATAACCTCCAAGGCTTGTACTGACCCAATAAAAGTTTCTCCAGTGGATCAGAAAGAAGTGTTCTACACTCCTGTTGATGTTTAAAATGCATATTCTATGATGTATTTTCCCACGCAGTGCAGTAATACGATATACATATTAGTAACGCTTCTAGATAAACCTGTTGTTTTATTACTAATGTTGTATTTCCTCATTCCCACTGGCTGTATTCCTTTGCATACTATTTAAACTTGTTAAAAATTACATCGTAAATAAAGTAGATGATTAGAATGGTCTTGGAATGATAATAGATTATCTGCAATCACTCCGAGTTATGAATTTTTCTCTCCTCTGCAAATTTAAGGCGCCACCTATCACCTCGAGAAGTTAGTTTCCGCCCTCTAGGCTTCAAGCCGAATGCCAACCTCATTCTCTTCGGCTGTTATATAATTAAAACAAACCGCACTTTATCAATATACGCGGAAACTATTTTTTTTTCAAGTTGGTCAGCTATTTGCTTCCAGTAATAAAGCAATTTCACTAGTAGCTCAAAATATCGTTGGCACGTGACGCAGTAAATTACCGCCATATAACCTCTGTACCGATACGAACCTACTTCTCCGTATGTAATCACTCACCGAACAGACTGCGGCGAAACCACGACTGAAAGTCTGGGGGGTCAAACCACAGCGAGCGAAGATAGTAGATTGAATAAAATTATATTAGAAACAAAAGAGCAACAACTTTTAATATCATCATAAATTTTTTATATTTTTGACTATTTCTTTCAAAATTATAAAAAAATCTTATCATTTAATTTTTGTTTGTTTCAGAAAGAGCAGCCCGGATATTTTAGTTGCCTCTGGTATTGTTAAAAGTTACACAACCAATTATGTACAAATTAAAAGCTACAGGCAAAACTGACGAAAACAAACTGGATATAAAAAGAAGAGTTATTTTTATCACCTACAGGATTCGTTGTAGTATCGGAGGTGCAGAAGATGTGCCGTAACTATGGACTGATGAAAATGGCGACGAACTTTAGGGGAAACTTGCGAGTGACAGTCAAATCGTTTCCTATGGAGAGTTTTCAAGTAAAGACGGATTACACATATTTTAAAGAAGGTATGATTAAAGGTACATGAGAATATGAGGAAATACTTATCTATTTGATAAGTGGAGAAGAAAGAAAATGTTTGAACGTAATATGTTGCACGAGTGCACAGCCAAACTCTTAGGCGGCGGAAAGGCGACTCGTCGCTTCCGCTGGCCGCCCCCGCCCTACGAAGCGTCTCTTCGAGGCTTGGTATCTGGGTGTTCAGCATCTCGCCTTAGTGGGGTGAGTTCTGACCAACCAATACAAACAGGCGACAATGTCGACAATATAATAAAATACAAATGACTGGCCTTTCCCCCTCCAATAGACCCCTTATTGCTGGCGGCCGGCGATCCAACGCACAGGCAGCACAAGGGGAAGCTAGCAGATCCGGGGCATGGATTGCAACCCATGCTCCGTAAGATTCATTTTCGGATCATGTTTGTGTTAATGATCTCGCTTTGCTTAAATTGTAGTGGGAGAGCTGAGGCTCAATTCGGAGCGCGTGTGACGACATACGCTCGTAAAGACTCATAATGTAATTCGTTATGTCTGCGTTATATTATTGATTTGTATAAATATATTTCTAAGTATCACTTTGCTACTTTCAATCCTTTCATTTGAAACTCTTTTATATTGGCACGGTATATCCCGAAGTATCACTTTGATACTTTCAATCTGTTAAGTTGTAGTTCCTTGTTTGTCGGTCACAGCTGTGACTAATAATTTAGTATTATTCAATAATGTTTAATCTAATTATGTTAGTAAGGTCTTATTTTCACTAGAATTATGATCCTGGTCAATTTCATATCCGAACCGATTCTCCCTTTTTGCAATTGTGTACTTGATACATGCACAGGTCAGGCGAGTATATCTTATTAGGTAGATAATCAAATAATGTATTAGGCCGAACCTTTAAAGGGTTAATTTGGAGAAGAAACTAATTTCATTGTGGAGGGGCCGAGAGGCATTCTAGGACCCCCAGGGGGAGGCTTGTATCACTTGTTGGAGTGCGCCGGGCAATCAGGTGCTGTCCTTCGAACAAGTCTTGGTTGGAAAAAAAGTTGGATGTGATATTAAACCACGGATCTTTTATTGTTGTGTGTCTAATGAAGATTTTTTTGCATGTTACATGTAAGAGGAATTGAGGGACTGACTTTTCGCGAGCCACTCAGCAGTGCGTGGGTGTTCGCGAGTGGATGTTGCTAGAGTATTGGTAGAGACGTCACCAAGAGACTTCAACCTGGACAGCAGTGAGAATTCCATATTAAGTTTGAACGAAAAGTGCGGTAAGAAAAGCCAACAGGGAATGTCGTGATGTAACAGTGCAAAGCATTCCTCGAAGAGAATAACCTTTATTTTCTGGACTTTCAGATACATTAGTAGTTCTTGGAATATTGTTGCGGCAAATTGTTGAGATAGTGTTACTAAGTTTTGCGTTTTCCATGTTATTTGATTTTATCGCAAGTTGAGATAATTAGCCGTACGCGAGCTAAAGGCAAAGGCCGCTGGCAGCGAGCGCCGCTCCGAGGTTACGACGTACGCAGTTGTCCACAGGCGAAAGCACGTACGAAGTGATAGTAGACGCGAGTTACACGCACAGTAGGCGAACGGACAAACAGCCGGCCGCGATAGCCACGCTCGGGTCTCAGAGGACAAAATGTTAGTCACGTTAGACAGTAAATGGAATTTAATTATGTTAGTTTTTCAAGGGGTATCAAATTTTCTACTTAGATAAATGTATTGAAAGGACGCTGTTGCTTATTTGGACATAGTTGTTATTTTGGCGGTACATCTAAAGAATCGGTGGAAGGAATAATTAGAGTATATTTGAAAATCCGGAATTAATAGTGTAAGTCCATCTCCGCTCGTAAAAATTCAGTGCTGTCACCCTACCCAGAAAAGTCGAAATTGACTCGCGGCGCAAGGGTTAACAAAGAAATTAGAAATAGGCGATTAGTTATGTTAATAGTGTCTCCAAGGTAATCCACCGGATTTTATTGTTTACGGGTAGAAATTCGCTAAAATGCAGTGCAACCCTTTGAACTCGTCATTTTTGGACTTCTTTGTTATATGTGTTTCTTTTGTTCCACAGTTTTTGCTATCTTTGGGTCAAACATTGATAACCCAGTCAACAGAATAAATTTTAGTGTTCATCACTAAGATATGAGTCAAGCCGCTGACCGGACATAAACACTCTTGTCTTGTAATATTCCCTTACCCTCTACTCCACCAATAAGAGGGAAGAATCGAGTGTTAGGTATCGCCAAATAGTGTATGTCATTTTGTGCGTTTTCAATATAGCTGTTGTGAGAAATCATGTGCTCTAAAGCTACTACTTGGTTAACGGTCCTTTTTGTTATTAGGACTATATCGGGAAGAGTCTGACCCGCGGGTCGTAGTTCTAATCTAAAGTAAGACTCACACGTCCTTTAACACGTGTCTCTTGGAGTCTTACGTTCATTTTTAATAGAACAAACCGTTTAGAAGAATGGTTCTCAAAAGCAAATTGTATAAAAGAACTTTCTGCTCAGGAGCTGAAGCGCAAGATGCTGCTGAGACGTCTCTCGCTTTCGCTTCCATTAGTGCTGTTGTGTTGTGTTGCTGGGTTTCTGATTTGTCTCTACGCACTTCGATTTTCTTCGCAGAAACGGAACTCAACGACACATGTGACTCGCAACCTCAAAAACAAATCGACAGGTAAGTTTTATTATGACTCGCAGACGCCTGTCTCGAAATTCGAGCATGAATTTTTGTATTCTCAATCTGAATTAATCAAAGAATCACTTTTTGAAATCAAAAAAAAAATGATATTTATTTATTTTGAGAGAAATAGTAAAAAATATAAAAATTGTATCTGTCATGATGATATTAAATGTTATTGTTTTTTCTTTCTAACATAATTTTATTCAATCTACTATCTTCGCTCGCTGTGGTTTGACCCCCCATACTTTCTGTCGTGGTTTCGACCCAGTCCGCTCAGGAGAGTGATTACATACGGAGAAGTGGGTTTCGTATCGGTACAGAGGTTATATGGCGGTAATTTACTGGGTCACGTGCCAACGATAATTTGAACTAATAGTGACATAGATTTATTTCTGTAAGCAAACAGCAGACCAACTTTGCAAGAAAAGAGGCCGCGTATATTGAGACAGTGCGGGTGGTTTTGAATATATATCAGTCGAAGACAATGAGGTTGTTATTTGACTTTAAGCCATGACTGCGTGAACCAACTTTTCCAGTAGATAGGTGGCGCCTTAAACTTGCAGACAAGAAAAAAATTTCGTAACTTGGTGTGTCTGTAGATAAAATATTATCATTTCAAAACCATCCTAATCATCTAGTTAATTTACGACGTAATTTTTAACAAGGTTAAAAGATATGCAAAGGTATACAGCGAGTGGGAATGAGGAAATACAACATAAGAAATAAAGTAACAGGTTTATTTTGTGGCGTTACTATTATTTATATCGTATTACTGCACTGCGTGGGAAAATAGATCATAGAATATGCATTTTAAACGTTTCCTGAGGAGCCTAAAACGTTTCTTTCTGATCCACTGGAGTAACTGTTATTGGGTCAGTACAAGACTTGGAGGTTATATCAGGAATAATGGTTGTATATATTTTTATCAGCTTGTTTTCATGGCGCTATAAAACTCGGATAGAGATAGAGGCCAAATGTTGATAGTCAAGAGATTACGAGACAATTTGAGGTCTTGTGAAGCAAATTAGGAATACGTTGTTACTTCGAGATATTAAATGGAAAAAAGGCAACTGACTGTCGTGGCCTCCGCAAATTTATGCCATCAGTGTGACCACTATGATACAAAGGAGAAAAGAAAGTTCAAAACGAATCAAGGAATTTTCGAAATGACGGCAGGAGATATCTCTTTCGGTAGAAGATAGTACGGAATGATCAGTATAAGAATAAGAAGGGAAGATGTAAATGACATCTTTTATAACCGAGTTAAGTGATCAAGGGGGAGTCCTACTAATGAGAATCATGAAGAGAAATGATAAATCAGCTCCGGATAATATGTTACTACTGTCGCAAACAGAGAATGAGTTTTAATATTTTCAAATTATTGTGGAAATGAGGCATGTTCGGAAGATAATCAAAAAATATTTAATATAATAACTTCGGAATCGATGTTTTTCTGAGTTTTTTCTTTAACTTATAAAACGCACCAATGATTTCCTAGATTTTTTTTAAAAAATCTGTAAAAGAAATTTCGATGGCTTTTTTAAATATATATTTATCTTAAATAGTTTCGAAATATGTCAATAAATCAGCTGATTATTCTCATGTCACGACTTGTTGAATGATCCTCGCTGTGATATCTTTGTCGGCTGAAGAGTCATGTGATATTCTATTGAATTAGTAAAGCAAATGTTCATATTTGCACACTTATCGGAAATTTAAAAACGTTTAATGAAATGAAACTCTGTCATTTTAAACTTGTCCTTGTAGTTGAAGAAGATAGTGTAATGGAGCCGAGAAAAGAATATGAAATGATTTTACGTCGCCTTAAGAATACTGTTCGCCAACATGATTTCTTCATCTCTTCAGAACTCAAGAAGATACTCCGAAAAAATTTAACAAAATCTGTATCCTCAGACATCGCAAAAATCAGTCAACTGAACGGGGAACACCAAAGGTATGTTTTTTTATGTTAAAGACATTTTTTGTATAGGCTCTCTAGGTTTTGGCGAAGAGACAGCAGTCTCATTTATCATTAAGATTATTAAATTAGATTTTGAGTTATTTCAAATGTTACGGTTTATAAATAACATTTTGGAAATGATTTAAAGATTCAGAAATAGTGCGTAATTGTTAGGTATTCTATGTTTTCAATTTACAATAAATTACTTGATATGTGATACATTTTGAAAGGGGATTTAACTATTTTTATTCCTAAAAGCCATGATTTTGCCACGATGCGCAGATACCGCCTCTGTCTAAGGGCTCATTATCTGCTGTGATAGAATACTTCCGTTTTTGTTTCCGGGAAATAAATCAAATTATTTTCGTCCTCGTAAAGATACTACGTTCGTGATGATACTCCGTGTGCAAATATTTTTGTCAGAATATTTTTCATATAATTTACAAACAGTACAGGGTCAATGTCATGTTTATATGATCGTAATACAGTATAAGGTTTCAAGTGTTACTTTCTTTAAATTTAATTTAGGTTTTTTAACTTGATTTTTAAGTGTTTTAATCTTAGTTGATGAAAATTGTGAATTTTTAATTATGTAAGAAAAGTTATGTAATAATTTATTATTACAATTATTATTGTTCTTTTACACAACCAACATTGACAATATACATAAAGGATGAGTTTTTATTTTATAAGAAACACTTCTAATAACACCTAAAAAAGGGCATTAATGATAATGAAATCTATACGTCGGCAATCCAACTAACCGCCCCATCTACTTACAAGAACCTACCACCCTACTCCTACCTCCTGTCGGTTCGTGTATAGTTTCAACAGATTAGCTTCAACAGCACGCATTTAATTCTCCATTTACAAATAACACAATGAGAAAATAGCGATTTTATTAGAACAGATGTAAATAAAACTTACTAATTTCTTTTCATTACTTCCTTCCACACGCAAGACGGTGCCATCGTTATTTTTATTACCATGTGCATAATCTCTTGACATTTCTGAAAATGAGTTAGCCTTGACTCACTCGCCACATTCTTATCACAAATACCGGAGTCCTGGATTTCAAACTTTGGAATATATTTGAGGAATCTCGAAACTAGTGGAAATGAATCAGCTAAAATTGAAAATATACAGAACAAATATGTAACACAATATACTGATCATAACTAGCCTTATTGTCACCAAGGAATTTCCCAATTGTTATGCGACAGGTATATTTTGACGAAAGAGAAATCTTATCGAAAAAGATTGACATATTTTATAATACTCTGGATATCTATCGAAGGGCGTTAGTCTATCTATACTTTCTGACGTCAAACTTTGTGCACCAAAAATTGATGAAGCACCACCAAGGGTAGTTTTCATACATTAAATTGGAATACGCTTAGCGTAGCAGACCAGCACAAAATAGGCACTGTGTACACGATACAAACATTGTATCATCTTAAAATTATTATTTTGTTTATTTTTTAATAATATTAAAATACTTTGGTTTTTGGTTGCATTGACAGAGCGCTGATGTCTGAACTGGAAGAGTTGCAGAAGAATGATGGCTACGAAGCTTGGCGTGAGATAGAAGCTGCAGAGCTTAGTGATTTGGTGCAAAGACGACTACACTTCTTGCAGAATCCCAAGGACTGTAGTACAGCCCGGAAAATAATATGCCCTTTTAACGTTAGTGTAAGGGAAACAAGAGATATGCCTTCGTAAAATAAGTATAAGAATAAGTATTGTAACGGATGTGACTTTCTCATATTTCTTTATTTAATTAAACTCTCTCTTTTCTTTTGTATGATATTGCGTCATATTACGCCATTCATATTCCGACAGACTCCTTTTTATTCGCGTAGGTTGGCCGTTCTTGTCCAAACTAACTTTTTTTATGTTTCCGATTGGAGACCGTGTACAAGTTTGATTATGATTCGTCATCGATTCATCGATCGGCCAATGGCAAACGTATGCATACGTTCCCCCTCCGCGCACTTACAAGTTTAGACTTGCCTTCTCCACCATTCTACTCTTCCACTGTCTGTGATTCCTAATAAAATCGAATCCGTAGATCTCATTTATTCATTAGGCATGAGAATCCGAGTTCGACCCGTGTTATCGGCTGGCTTTTACTCCACTCCCTTGGTATTTATTTAAACCCCACCGTACGGGACAGAATAATAATAAAAAACGCTTATAGTTCATACCCTGCGACATTGACAAGCTACATTGACGCTCCTCTATATCCCCTCTCCAGTGCCATCACTAACAGGGACAAACCAATAATCTGACCGCGGCGTCAAATTAGGACTGACCTGACTACTTTCTCGTTATTGGTCCACTGATCTCCAGCCATAAATCTCAACCGCCATTAAATGTTTCGGTACAGACCCTATTTGTACGTTTCATTATTATATCTCTGTGTATCTTTCATAGTATTGCGGCTTTGTGTGTGAGATACACAGAACCGTGATGTGTTTAATGGCGGCTTATAGCACTCAACGGACCTTGATCCTTGAGTCCAAATATTGGAGATACCATAAAGGAGAATGGGATGCTGTTTACCTTCCACTAAGCAATAGCTGCCGGGACAGCAACGGGACTAAATTTGCTCCGTGGCCAGGTACGTATGAATTAATACCACGTAAAAATAACATTACAATGTATTTTTATTAAAATAATAATAATGATTAGGAAGATGAAATATGTATTTATAGTCTCAATGGTAATCTTTGCAACAGGAGTAATTCCAAAAATTTTACATTATAGGTTAAGAATATTAAATTTGTCCAAGCACATTTACATATCTCCGTAGAAAGCCATCATTAGCAATATCCCATAATAGCTTTAAAAAATTATCTCTACAAAACTGGAGGAGAAATAAACACTTGACCACTAGACCCGTGCCATTTTTTATATCAGCATTTACAGAGGAATCATAAAACGACTAAAAATTATATTAATGGTAATAATAATAATAGTAACAAAAATAAAAATTAATACATTATTGGATTTTGGACACATTTAGCTCAATATGATTACAAATCAAGAAACAAAATGGAAAAAATAATTCATTTGGAAATTGCCAAAACACTGAACAGCATTAAGAACTCTATACCACCAGACCATCATTATACACCCCAACAAGTCCTCCGTGATGATTTTAAGTCAAATATTTAATAATGGGACAGAAATATTTTCAAGGGCCTTACACAAATTCGCAACAGACGTGATATTATCTTTTGGAAGAGAATAAATATAATAATAATAATTTACTGGTTTACTATGTAATATTACTATGTGAATTATAACAATAACAATAATAACAATAATCTGGTTTACTATAAGATAAAGCTCAAGCCATTAGAAGTACTTTCCGGCTTGACTGCTGTCCATAAATATAGAAAAATAATATAAAATGAATCACAATACACATATCAGTATCAACACATTTATAAAGTCACTGGTCATTGCAGCGCATGACAATGCTTTAAGAAGCAGGCATAATGAGAAACATGTATTGAAAATCACAGCTGACGACAAATATAGGTTATGCCAGACTCATTCTGATACAATTGACCACATAGTTCCTAAATGTTCTCAGCTAGCAAAGCATGAATACATAAAGATACACGACAAGATGTGTAATTCCACTCTCTGAAGACGTGCAGAAATCAAGACCAGAATATAACACCTTTAGACCGTGCAAAGGTTGAATACAGACAAAAATAATCGTTTATGAATAATAAGTTAAAATAATGTTATGCTGGAAAATAGTTTTAAAATTTAATCAGTTATTTGTGAAAGTACTGTAGCAACGGTGTAATGTAACGTAAGAGGCAATAACGTAATTAATATATAAAAGAATTTAATTTATTTTATAGGTTTAAATCGAATTTTCACATTTTTTTGAAGAGAACAGTATAATAGCAATAATAAAACCACGCCGAGAATAATAAACTAATTTACATTTCGGCGGTGTAAATGCAGTGGATTTCACCTTTCTGCAACTGGAGGGAAAATCATACTTGCTTATCTTTAAAAGAACAAGAGTTGTTAGCTGATTAATATGACACAATCTGCTCAACATACCTCCCGGTCTCGCCCGAGAGCTACTAGCCATCCTGTAAACTTCTTCATACTCGGTGGGAAAATCTGGAAGGAGTGCGCCGGATTAGGAGGCCCTTCGCTCTGAAAGACAAAACGTTTTGAAAATATCGTTTATATTTCTCCTCTTTGACTTTGTGCTTGAGCAGGGGTTATGTTGCAGCCGTTATACTTACAGAGCATTTGACAATTTAGTTTCATACATATAGAGCATTTAACTATAATAGATTATAATAGAACAAATAATTAAAACAAACGCAGATTTATCAATTGTAATTTCAAAAATAATGCTTATTAAGAAAATAATGTTCGTAGTTAAAAAAATGACAAGGTATTCCAGATTACTAATGACAAGAATATTGAGGTACGTTGCTAAGAGCGTGATTGGTTGGTTATTGTGTCATTGTGTTGTCCCGTTTACAAAAATCACACGGATATACAAAATTCGACGTAGTTTCAGTCAGAAAACTGACAGATGGAAAGTTTCTTTTTACAAGATATTAGTTCACAAATATTTTTCTTTTCAGAAGTACGGTATTGTTTATTCTCAGATATAATTTGTGTAATAATTCACTTATTTTCGTAATAAAGAAATGAGATATATCTTTGGAAATTATCTAGTTTGTTGTTGTTGTTTTTCGACAAGCATTTCAATGAGTGAAGCTCCTAACAGAGGAAGAGTAATTCAGGAGCTACTAATCAGTTAGTCTAGTGTTACTAGTTCTACAAACACTTCTACAGCTCTTAAAAGATATAC
>NNCF01126570.1:170366-186247 GCA_002313205.1 Laupala kohalensis | reverse complement strand
GTGAGGGGGCGCGGGAGGCAACCACCCCATCAGCTGTTCCTCCCTCCCTCCCTTCATTGGATCCGCCAGTGTTTCGATTGGATTTGAGAGAATGGTTCCCTAATTATTTTCAGAGAATAAATTTGCTTCATACCTTTATCGTGCTCTGTGTTTTGCATTGAATTTTTTTTTTCTTGAGTAAATGTGATTCTTAGAATTTCGAGAATAACTGATAAACAAGAATTAGGTTTAAGAAGAGAAAATTTAATCGAAGGATATCAACGTGTTTTACGTCATATCTGGGAATAAAATTAATTATTTATTGAACATTTTCCCTAAAATGAGAATGATTTCAAATTATTATAAACATTTTGCGTCCTTTTCTCAAAATGTATTAAACTCCATAGTATAGGTTTGAGAATAAAAATAACTCTTTACCCCTGGTGGGACTCGAACCCACAATCCCCGGTTTAGGAGACCGATGCCTTATCCATTAGGCCACAGGGGCTGATGAGGAGGAGCTCTTCTGTTATCCGTCCCAAAAGTAACTATTACCTCTCAAAAATAAATATTTGACCTTAATCTCTATATGAAAACCGTTCATTGTAGTTTAATATGAACAGAATTAGTACATTAACACTGAAATTAACAGATTATATAAGAGAAAAGATATTCACANAGCTGCAGCCATAGTTCAGATATATCTCGTGATTGACTGTATCAGTTTAAGTTTCAACGAAAAACCCTTAGACATAAATATAAATTGCGGTCTTGTGTACTGTGCGAAGGGGAAAGCGATGTTTGGTATCTCTGTCTCTCTCGCACATCGTGAGGGAACTGGATTCCTCTCCACCTCCCGTCTCTGACTGCTTACTTTTGTCTACAAGTCATCGCCCACCTGCCTTTCTCCGTGCGGATGTGCGATACCGAACAGTATCTTCTGTCTCATGTTATCACGGACAACCTACACCAGCAGCGTCCGCAGAGTCTGTTTTATATTTACATCTATGATGATACTACGTTATCCATTTCGTAATTCTGTTTACGCTAATTTTCCAACGAACCACAACTTTCTGTATGACTATACTTTTGAATGTAATTCCTTTGATTTAACACTAATTTACAAATAATTTTCATTATTTCCTTTATTATTACATTGTAATAAGACTTTATTAACATACAATTTTTTTTAAGAAAATATGGATTTTGGTGTGGTAACCTAAATAATAATACTCTGCATTAAATTTGTGTATTGATTCAGAAATTACCTGCCAGTTTGCGCTGCTCAAATCTGTTGTCGTACCACTAGAGAGCAATAGCGGCCGGCGTACAACCACATGTGAAAAGGATATATATTGGCAACTTATCATTCCCTTTACCGCTGTATGTGATATTGTGCTGTTCAGCCAGAAATAATAGTGAAATTGACGTAAATGTGGATCGAGAAAATTCAATATGGCGGTCCAGGAAAATAGAGAGCATAATGCCAACTTCACCGATATAAAACTCGAACTCATAGGGAAACTGTGATCCCCAGAACTGTTTTGAGTTTTTGACTTGTGAGGTTGGTGTCAGGCAACTTTCGAGTTTTTAAGTAGATGTAGTGGAATAGAATGAGCTGTATGTAGTGTTGGGAAAAAGTTGGAAATTTTTTCGAGGATGCTGGGAACATAATGTTAATTATAACAGTGCTCGCAGAGAGAGAGAGAAAGAAGGAAAGAAAGTATTGGATGAGGAGCCTAGAGAGAAAGAGAAAGTCGAAGAGCAGCCATCGCCAGCAAAACGCTCCTCTCGGCTGTCACACGTGAGCCTTTTACTTGTGTAAAAGCGGAATATTCGCGTGATTACGTCGGGATGCTGCCGCCTGCATCAGCAGCCGATTCGTAGAACGGAAAGTAATTGATACCCCAACTGTGATGAGCAGAGGGCTTGAACTCTAAACTTTGGCTAAAAGACCAGTTCCTGACGTTAGCATTTCCGAACGTTTGAACGACCTTTGTGAGGGTGCCGCGGCATGCCGTCTGGTATAGGTGGAGCAACACTATATCAATACNTAGAGAAGATTCTGGAACGTCGGTGGATCTTCTGAGCGCGCATCGCCATCGAATAGGCACGTACCGTGAACGAAATGGCCACCCTTTGATTTTGTTTACGTTGGTTGTCTCCAGCAAAAGTAATATTCATAAAACAGCTTTTCCAAACTTATTTAAATAATTTCACTGAATCTTTATTAATTTTATTATATACCTAAAGTGTAAATAAGATTATTTTACGTATATCTTACACGTTAGTGCGAATTAACTTGATAATTATGTCGAAGCTATTCCAGTACGTAGGTCACTAGTGAAATTCAATCCCAAACACGGAAATTAACGCACAAATGTCTATTTCTGAGGAATATTTACTTTAATTTTCAACCATGGTACACTACTGATAACATAAAAGGGTCCATTTATTTTTCTAAGTCCCACGCTCTGACCAGTTTTGGATCTGTTAGGTTTGCAACGGCTCTCTCCCCTTGCTTTCCCTTCGAGAGGGGAAGTTTCGTAGGTCTATTTGAAACGGCGCTCATATTTTTTGAAGACATCATGCGGCGGGTAAATCGTAACGAGATAAAATGTTTAATTACACCGCTATTAAAGAAATATTTTGTACTTTTTTTATTATACAAGAAGCAAGAAGAGAGATCCGTTGCAAACCTAACAGATCCAAAACTGGTCAGAGCGTGGGACTTAGAAAAATAAATGGGCCCTTTTATGTTATCAGTAGTGTACATACAAACTAACGAACACGAAACTCATTCAGGCCTCTAACCTTTCACGTCTCGCTGCAATGTGACCGAAATGGCTGTCACCTAATTATTCTCGCTGTACTAGAGGGGATGTTCCAGCTGACCCAATCAGATGACGCGACGTCTGTATCGTTTCTCCCCCTTATTATCTCCCCCTGTAGTGAGTATCGACTCTACTTGATTGGTTCATCGCAAAAATGTCCATATGTGTCTTATGGCGATGTAGTGTACCACTTGAATAGATCATGGGTACCACTATAAATCCAGCAAGTTATTTAAAAGTCTCCACGCTTTCCCCATCAAGTTCGTGTATGTTAAGTTGGCGTACGGCTTCCTACTTTTACACAAATCCTAGTATACAAATGAATTCATGAAACTTTCATTGCGACGTTGCCAAGATGGTGATCGTACATCGTACGCTTGGCAACGCCGCACTCGCAATGTCGCGTTGCGCTATCATTCTCGCGAGACGTATTTGACATCAACGTCGCAATTCGGAGTGTCACATTATAATTCGTCTGGAGAAAATGAAAGAACTTCACGGAATGGCGGTTTAAATCTTGTAGGCGATGGTGGGTGTTTTATTGCTGGAATGAATCAACGTTAAAGTGCTCCATGCTGCACCGTGAAGCCACTACGTGCGTCTTGAGGCTACTGTGTGCATCGCGTCGACTGGAGTCAAATTGCCAACTATTCACATAACTTGGAAATATTGTCCAAAGTAGTTGTTATTAATTAATAATTTTCTTATTTTGGATGAGAACAATTATTCGTGACATTAAAACTCGATAATTAATTTAGACTGCCGTTTGACTCTTACTTTGACAAGGGTCGCATTGTCTTCAGCCACGTGATGCGGCTGCCATTTCCGTTAGAACAGTATTTTCCAGTGTTTTTTTTTGTTTTTGTGAATTATTCTCGAAAGTACCCCATAAGGGTTGAAAATCTTAACATCATTGCTTTCCTATTTCCATTTGCTGCGTTTTAGTAGTTTTCTTTGCTGTGTTAAGCCGGTGCATTAGCCAGTATATCAACAAAACATGAGCCCGCGAAAGTTTCTCCATGTAAGCCCATAGTAATTTGAAGTCAAAAAATTCAAAATTTTTGCGTCGTAGGGGCATGAAAATCCATTGTTACTGGATAGAGAATGGTTCAAACTAACATTTAAAACATTTTTGGGGGTACTTCAGCCTAGTCGCTCTCACGCTAAAATACCCTAAGGGGGTAGAAGAAGTGGTGTAGTGACAGGTAATAACTTAATAGCGACCAGCGAGTTCGTCGTCTTGACAACCTCCCAAACAAAAGACTGGGTGTTGTTGGTTCATATTCCAAAATGTTTTATCCTAGTATTTTTTTCCCCTTGGGCTTAAAAGAAGTGTTAAAGAAACGCCATTAAAGTGCCAACATCTCTGCAGATATATATGCTATAAATCATTTCATTATGTCAAACGTTTCTTAGTGAAACCCACTCTTTGACATCTTAATCTATTTAGGAGAAATTTGAGGTCGACGCTCTGATGAATTTAACTAGAGTTCAAAAGAAATATTTGCAAATTCTAAGTACAATCCTACGTTGACTCACGTTCTTCCATTAGTTCTAAAGTGAACTATCGTACCTGCTTATTAAAGGAGAATACCTCTGGTTGAGACTGAATCCCTTGCCGGTTATCAGAGTGGCTGAAGTTAATAAGTGTTGTCCGAGGGAAAAAAATCGATTTTCGTAGAAAAAGTGTAAGTAATTTCGTGTTATCACGAATCAACAAGCTAATAAGACATCTTTTCAACTCATTTTATTGTACTCCATTTCCTTACATACAGACATGTGTACTTATTTACATATCGAACACGAAAAAATTGATTCATAGGAAAATAGACTGGGAAGGAAGAGGGGAATCAAACCGCCCAACTCTCTCCCTCCCTCCCTCCGTTTTGCCCGTCGCTACACATAAACTCAATGTCACTTTGATACTTTGTCTAAAATTATTCAAAATGGCTGCCTTAAACGAATTGCCAACCTCTACGAAACAAATCCTTGAAACTCACTCGGGAAAATTTCGAGGAGAGCGTGGTAGGAAAATTTCAGGGAAAGCATGGTCACAAAGAATTTCGTTTCATATCCAAATAAATATTAACAGTAGTCACAAAAGCGATTATTTGCTGTAAAGAAATACTAGTTAATAAGTAATCGTTCCACACGCTCCATGCAGGAAGAAATGGATTCCAGCTCGAATGTCTTGCCAACAGAACGCGAGGTTCCCTTAGCATTACTCTTATGGACGATGGCTACATTGAGTACAGGTTCTATACCAACATCAAACCAGTTAGACTGACAATAAATAAATAAATATACAAATAAATTCATAAATTATTGTCTAGAGAGCTGTTACAAATTGTGTGTAACCACGTCGAGGACAATAAAGTAATTTACAGAGACTAATATACAATAAACTAATGAACACATTGCATTTCCTTTAATGATTCTTTTTCCTTAAGTTGAATTTCTCGAAGCGAAGTATGGTGACTTTTACTGTTCAAATTACACACCCCGTTTTACTTACCTGTAAAGATCATTGTTTGAGTCATCACTGTCAAACAATCATTGTTTGAGTCGCCATCTGTCATCAGCTGTTTTTACTATTGCTCATAGAGAGAAAGAAAACACTGTTCCAGGCGATAGACCGATTAATCCGAGGACTGGTTAACAGGGGCTCTATTAAATAGTCGTAAGAATAATCAAAATACCTTCCTAATTTAATACCATGAAATTCCTTATTTCATAATACTACCTCGGATTTCGTCGATAAACCGGAAATATTCGTCGACAACCGAAAAGCAAATGAGTATAGTCGACAGGGCGAGCGAAATGTCAGAGCTAGTACCCTGTATACCTTCCTTTTGCTGCATTTCTCCCATGTAGACGACTATTTGCTTCATGGTGTTCCTTTTTCATTTTCCAGGACTGTACATACCAAAAATACGTAGTGGAGGGAATAAATTTATAGTAATTATTTAATACTGAAAAAATTAAGAAATTAATATAAATGGCGAATTTGTGTGTGTGACGGTGTAATTTGTGGTGAAGCCCCTCTGAAAATTCTATTTTTTTATAAAAATATATAAATTTTCGGTATGTAACTTTGTGGTTGCTTCGCATGTGCACAAAATGTTAGTTCGATTTTCTAGTTGATCTGTCTTAAATGCTTCATTTTTTGTGCCTAAATCCAAAAATTTCCGTACCTCAAAATTGTGTCTAAGCCCTCCCCCCCACTGCTAAAACAAAGAAAATTAAAATTCTGGATCCACAGCAGTTAAGTACAAACACGATATATAAAGTCTCAAAACGTGAGAGAAATATTTGAAACCTGCGTATCGAGTTCTTACTAAGTCACAGAACAGATCCTTCTGGTCTTACAAAGCTCCATCGCTTTAGGAAATTGATTCCGTTCCCATGCAATAACTACAACTTCCGTCTTCTGTAGGTCTCTCCTCCCCACCAGGGTCTTAAGAGACCAGGAGAGTTGGTAATACTCTCTAGTTGCTTCTTAGCACGCCAGGTTGTAGGTGCTTACCGTGGCCGCCCAATATCGAACCACGTCAAAAACTCCGTACTCTGCTTTCAGAGTGACCAGCACTGCAAGTTGTCGCTCATCACCAAGTCATCCCGGGTTCGACTCCCGGTGGGGCCAGAAAATTTGTAGCTTTTCACATGAATGTCCCAGTTCATATAGCTGTGACTACTGAAAAACAAACCTTCCTTCCTCTATCCAGCTCCTCCTAGTATCAACAACTCTAACTATGACTAACTACTTAACTAACTAACCCCTCCACGAGGGTCAAGTTGTTGGTAAATCCAGCTAACCGACCCACCTACTAACAATGACCTTCCACCCAACTCCTACCTCCTATCGCTCGATGTAGATAAGCTTCAATAGCACTAAGCTACTTTTCCCATTTACAAATACAACAATATATAACAAAGTTAGACAAAACACTGAGATTGTATTGTTGTATTATTGTTATGTGGATTTTTATTCTCGTTGCTTTAAAACAACAATATGAATAACAATGATGAAAAATTCGTATTTTAATTTGCATCTATCTCTTAATAATATAGTAAAAACAATATTTAGGAACTCCGTTGACTGGTTTTGCAATGCATGTGCAAACGTGTACAAACATGGCGGCCGAGAGCACCTGTTTCGTGATATATGAATCTCGCCACAAATTTCCGGTGACCAATGGATGAATATGATGTTAAAGAACACCCCAGAACATTTACTCCAAACCAAAGTAAACTTCCATCACTTTCGTGATTTAAAAGTTGATCTTATTTTGTAAATAAGTGTTTTTTCCATAAGACGCAATGTATTACACCATCAACTACAATTGTTATTATTTGATTCAAAATGGCCGGTGAAGTATGTTTTTCTAACGTTGACCCACAATAAGTACATGTTACTCTGTTTATTTACGCCGATTTCGGATATTTTAGTTATTTAATTCTACCAGCGCTATAATTCTACCTTACATTGAAAGTAATTAAATGGGGAAACATCACTACTGTATTTTTAAGATATCCGTTTCATTGGTTTAATACTACATACATTTCTTGAATCAAAAATGATTAACACATTTAAAGGGAAATAATTAACGATTTAAGAGACGTTCGTAGAATTTTATGAAGTACTTTAGCATTAAAATGAGTTTGGTTTCATAAGTAGGTAATAATAGCAACGATAGTAAAAATAATGAATTTGAAAACACTGACTTTATTTTATCTTACGAAATAGGTCAGGACACAAAAGAAGTATTATGTGGTTTCTTTCTTTTTATATCTTGCCTTATTCCTCACGATAAGACTTCAATTGAGTTATGTTGTTTATTTGTATTGCCTTCTAATTTACTTGGGGTTTTTTATTGATCAACAAATACAAACAACAGATAAGTTAAAATATTCCAGTTTTATTCGAAAAAGTGACATATCGTACCCCTGGAGGGACTCGAACCCTCAATCCTCGGTTTAGGAGACCGATGCCTTATCCATTGGGTCACAGGGGCTTGTGGTGTGAGAGTGGGTTTTTTTTTGGCATTAAACATCATTTTGCCTAAATCACTATATATTTTAAATACGTTGAAGGGTGAGGTTAATAACTAACCTTTTTTTTTGCATTTTGCAAAATATGGAGGGTTAAGAGAAATAAATGGCGTATTCTTATGTATCATGAAAATGAGATAAAATAAAAGCATAGAATTGTGTCTAAAAAGAACAAATAATTTTGCCTAAAATTTTGGAATCCGAGTTGGGTCTAAGTATTGATATGAAGTTTAATCTTAATTTCCCCTACACATAGAAATGGAGTGAACAATAGACGAATTCATTGGGACAACTGTTTAAAGGATAACTGTTTAAAAATTGTCTCCAGAAATGTGAAAGTTTCTGATTCGCTTTAAATAAATATTTTTATAATAATACTAGGAGAAATACCCGACGTTACCCGGAACTTCAAACATCATTTACCGGACATCCGGAACTTGAAATAATTCACATCTTGTACCAATTTTCAATAGAACACTTTGAAACTTTTTGTGTTCGATTGCATTGATAATTATTCATTTATCTTGGTTTATTAATCTGCGACAGATTTATATAACATTGTGTACATTATTTTTGATTTGAGAGACAAACGTGAAATTGATTTTCTAGCATTTAAAAATGATTTGAAAAAGAAGAGGGTATTTGTGTATATTACTGTGTAGTATAATCAATTTCTAGTGCTTATAAAGTAACTTGAATTCGTTAAATAATTTGTATATGAATCAAATAGCTCTTTAAAGAAGAAATTATTGTAAAGTGGTAAAAAGTTTAACAAACTTTAAGGTGAGAATCGCATGGAAAGTGAAGAAGTGTTCGTCGGAAATCCAGGTCACCTGATGTCTAAATTTTTTAAGTTTTCGCCCCCTTCGTCAGTACCGCCTCCACCGCCGCCACCACCACCTGGCGTGTGAGAGCCAATGAACGGGGAGGGTGACTAAGGCGGTGGCGCCGGTGACGAGTCTTGCTGCAAGGACCGAGAAGAGAGAGCGAGTCTATACCAGCTCGCTGAGGGAGATTAAAAAGAAAGATCGGCGGTCGGTCGGCAAATGGGGGATCAGATAAGTGAGAATCGGAGAGTGAAAAGCAATAAATTAAGCGAGAATCAGAGAGAGAGAGAGAGAGCGGAATTGGTAGATGAAGTAATGACGAGCTCACGTGGCCACATGTGAAAAATGAATGGAGAACTGCGACGGTATCTACTGCTGTACGTATCTTTGCTAACAACGTGTGACGAGGCCGCAAAAACCCATAAAGGTATTGTGTTGGAACCCGCATTAATAATGGGGATGATAAATCGTGTTAAATTTCCGAGTGAGATGGAAGTATTGTAGAGCTATTTGAATGACTGGAAATTCACACGTAATTGATACGAGCTCACATTACCATGGACAGTACATAGGAGAATTAGTACTTATCTGAAAAAGTAAATAATTAATTTGGTTCTATGATGTTTGTGTTTTTTTTGGAAGGGTAATAATTGTGAAAGGGATTTATGAAATGTGAAAAAATTTATTAATAAGGCGCCTTGTGTAATAAAAATGTTAAAAGAAAGTAGTGGATTGTTATAACCTAAAATATAAAAGGGGAGAAAGTGTCTTTTGAAACATCATCGGAATGTTTTAGTTTTCTTCATGGTCACTATCTATAACATTGTATTATAATTAATAAGGCAACCTCCAACTACAATTGTTAAAAAATATTTTATTTTTTTTTACTTTTCCGCTATCCTTATTTGGAAGGAATTGAATGAACGTAATAAGCCTATTAAAATCGTTGTTACATCGTAGCATAGCGACGCTCGAAAGGAAGATGAATCGTTTAACGAATCACTTCAGACTCGTTCGTCCTGTCGTCGTTCTCTAATAACCCTTCCGCAATGCATCGCGTCTCTTTGAACTCCCGACGACACACTGTAGAAACCTCGGAAGTTGGCATCTCTCCAACTGCATCTTCCGGGCGAAATTCCTTCTTCTTTTTTTTTTTCTCCCCCAAAGGCAAAACTCTTTCCTCCCACCCCAACAGCTTCCATTCAGACTCAGACGACAGCAGCGCTCCCAGATAGCCTTGCGGCCAAACCGCGAACTTCACGCCCCGATGACTCGCAAAAGGCCTCTGTGACATATTTTGGCCATTTCATCTCTTTTTTTTCCGTCTCACATTTTTTATTATTATTTTTTTTGAAGCTTTCTGTTGAAAGAGAGATGTTAAAACACTTATGAATATAGACCCGTATCGTTCTTCGAGGTTTCTGAGCAGACAATAACTTTTTTTTTGAAAAAAAAAAAATGAAAAAAGTATGAAGAAAGGATTTTAAAATGAGACCGTTCTGTGCTTTTGTACGAGCGAGAAAAGTGGACGAATCAACTTGTTAATATCCGAGTTCACCCTTTATATTCTCGGGAAAAGCGACGCAGCTAATCTTACTTATGCTGACGTCACTAACAATCGTCGACGTAACAACCATGGAATGAAAGATGTTACACACTTTGCAACTTTCGCATAACGTTTATATCACCAGGTGGGGGATAATATACCAAGTTACTCTCAGGAAATATAAAAGGGACTATCCCATCAATTCCGATCAAGTAGTCAAGGACAGTGGCGGATTTAATATTTACAAAAGAAAGTATTTAATAAATACTTAGTTATCAATTTATTATTTCCATAACGAATTGTAGATGTTTTATGCTGTAAATATTACAGATTAATAAAACCGAGGTATTGATGTCATTCTCGTCCATGGAAAATCCGCCACTACCCGAAAACCGGTGAAAACCCGGGCCGAGATGGGGCTACAGAGATTTTGTTTACAACCGATCCAAGGTTGCGTACAGTTACATATAAACTATTGTAGATATATGTAGACTCGTCCTTGGAGTAAAGAGTCTTGAGGTACTAAATCTACTATATACGTTCATTATGTAATCAAGCTACTTTTAGTCTTTAAATTTTCGTACGCGTAATTCTTTTATTTTATGTGACCTGATTGGCCCGTTGGTTCATATTGTTGTTGACAGTTGACTCGCGTTCTATGACGTATCATTCGTTCAACAAAACAAAATCTTAGCTTAGATTCTTGTGTGATTTGTGCATTTTTGTAAAATCGTATGTTGGGTTTATATTTACGTTCAATTGTTCTGTTGTTACGAAACGTTCCTTTGTTACAATTTATTTCCGCTCGAATCTTGAGTTAAAGGGTTGTAAAGACCTTGACGTTGGTGATCCCTAAAGCCCTAATAGAAAATCAAAATCAAATCTCGTGTCGAAACGTTGTTCCCCAAAAATAAAAAATAAAATAATAAAAATCGTGTCGCGATTTCTTTATGTGTCATAAAACGTTTTGAGTCCGCTTCAACCGGTTCCGTTGAAATAAACGTTCTTTTTTTTTTCTCTGCATAACTATTCCAGGATACGTAATTTTAGTTTGCACTATAACCTCTACTTTTCGCGTAGCTGAGTCGTCATATTCATTCATCCTAGTTAATTGTATGTGTAATAGTGCTAATAAAATTTTTTAAAAAAGATTAAAATAACCAAAGGTTGAAGATTTAAACAATCCTTCTTACATTGTGGTTGCTTCTTCTCAGAATAAACCTGATGAAGTCTTGAAACTGTGGTCTAAAGGACAAAGCATGGGTCTCCTACACCGGGGATTGTGAGTTCAAGTCACACCAGCTGTATACTGAGTACTTTTTACACGTGTATATTCCATTATCTGTATTCTGGAAGTTGTTACCCTTGAAATTAAGAATCGAGAAATATTACATAAAAGGTGACTATCAACCTCTACTTTGCTGGTTATTCTTAGCTTCATAAAGNAACTAATAAGTGAAGTTAAATAAAAGCTTGTAATTCAGTCGAAGTGATCCCAGAATTGACCCCAAATGTGCCCAAGGCGTTCGTTTGGATCCATTAATTTCTTTGTGAGTTATAAACAAAATTATTGACAATAGATTCTCCAGGAGACACCTGACAACAGAAGATCTGAAGATATCCCGAAATTTTTATCTGGGCCATTAACAATACTTTCCTAATGCGTACTTAATAATAGGTGAGTAGAAAGCACGGAAAATTAATTGAAACCCGATCAAAAGTATTTACATTGGTAATACTTGTCACGTCGTCCTCCATCTGCGGAACAATACTGGAAATGTGATTTAGAGGTTACGTTTCCGAAGAGGAGTCACGTAATAAATTAGGGGAGATATCGTCACAAATGACTGGGGAGAGAGAGAGAGAGATCTTCTACCCCCTCCTAACACCCCTCACAGTCAGAGGGATAGTTTTCATGCCCCTCACCCTTTGATAGCAGCAATTGTCATTTGTGATCTCCAGCAAAACAACCCTCCGCAGAGGAAGGCTCGGAATTTATAGAGGGCGCTCTTCCTCGAATTTATTTATTTATTTTGCTCAAAAACCGTTTATAGAGGACTAGTTGATTTAACCGGCAGGGATTCTTTTTCCAACGAACCCATTCACTCGCCCGGAGCCGCACAGGTCCAATTTTCGCTCCCGAGGGCAAAAGACACAACGGCGGCTGCGCGCCTGCACTATTTCATTAAGAAGCTTTATAAATCCTAAAAACCATTCTACAAAAATTTACGATTTAAAGGTGTTTTTGATCTTTGTTAAATGCACAAAACAAAAAATCTATCTATTTTTTTGATGATTGATTTTTTTCCTTATTAAATTAATCTCTTAATTAGAAGTATTTTAACACTCCTATTTTAAATAACGTTTTCTTTCGAAAACGTAGGTAAAATTTTCGTAGATAGACATATGCTGTTACGGACATTTTTTTGTATAACTCTTTGAGATGAACAATATTTTCGTTCATAATTGCGACCTATCTCTAACCGTTTAGGCAGCGTAAACGAATATTCCTGGTCTCTTTTTTTCTCTTCGCTTTCATCGACGGTCAAAATCATTTTCTATCTCACTCTTTTTACGCATTAAAAATAAAATAAAAGTCAGTCTATGTTCTTCTATTTCATCACTATCGGTTCTGTGGTTCAGTAACAAACAGACTGACAAACATTCATGTTACGCATTTATATATGAGTATGGATATATACATATATAGTCGACCCGTATGGTCTCCTTGTATGAACAGCTTTCATCAACGATACCAGTTTAAATCGATGAATGTGTATATTAGGGAATTGTGTACAGAGGAAGATCAAGGTACTCGAGGGTGTAAAATGTTTGATGACCATTACGGAAATTGGATATTTCAACCCATATTTCAGTTTAGATGGTCAGTTGAGGTCCTTCCCAAAATATAAATTAGAGTTGAAAGTTAAAGTGAAAAATAAATAAATATTGATAAAGAATTGTCTCCAGTTGTTAAATTACAGTAACAGGAAATAGATTGGCTTGTGTGCTAAAAAGAAATCTGAAATTATTTCAATATAAATTTCTTGTCTAAAAAATCAGTTACAAACTGCCATGTATGACCACGTGGAGGCCAATAAACTAATTTACATTCCGGAAGTAAGCAAGGGACCATCCCATCAATTGCGATCAAGGGCCCTGAGGCAGAGGCGGATTCAAAAATTTCAGAAAAATGTTCCTAGATAAGATAAAAAGTTAGCTACGTGTTATAACACTTATAGAATATCACCAAGTTTGTCATTTAACGCAAAGAATGTATTTGACATGTATGAATTATTATTGAACTATAGATTATTCTGAATATAGTGTTTATAAATCATAAGAATTGAAATAACACAAAATTTACAATGTATTGTTAGACAAAAGCCTTGAGAACCTGGATGAATCACTTATTTATAGTAGTTCTGTTATTTACTATTGGACATGACGGTGGGGTCGGGGGGGTGAAGCATATTGAAGAGTTGGGAAGAGGAGGACGAGAGGTTTAAGAATGAACAAACAATAGACTTTCGAGGGGTTAAAATGTATCAAAAAATAATTTGGTGGACAGAATTGTAATATTAAGTGCAAACCGACAAATACAACAAAATTATGAGCTTTAGTAGGATCTGATTTAGAAGCACACAGGTATGTAGTAACATTGCTTAGCTCTTAGGAAAAGCATGTCAGGTTGGCCGAGCGGTCTAAGGCGCCAGATTTAAGCTCTGGTTCCCTATTGGGAGCGTGGGTTCGAACCCCACACCTGACACATATTTCAAAACGTCATTATTTTTCATTAATGTTTTTTTTTAGTCAGTAAAAATAAATACTGGGTTAAGAGAATTATTTATTAAGAATCTGTAATAAAGATTTTCGAGGGAAATAATAATTAAGGTTTGTATTATTTTTTTTCAATATATCTTGGCTGTTTAACATTTTGCGATTAAAATTAGTAAAACTATTGTCACTGCAAGTTGCTATCATTTATTCTTATTATCATAAAAACGTTTCGTGGTTCGTCTGAAGAATCTAATTTGTCAATTAAAATTAAGCGTGACTTCTTTTTATACCTACGTATTACGACGTATACTTGTTAGCATTGTTTAGAGTAAACCAATGTTTTTTATATTACCTCTACTATGTTTGAAAACGTAAAATTCACGAGTAAAAATATGTATTTTTCCGTATTTGCTTTGACAACTCTGGGACCGCCATATGGATTTTCAACAAATATGTACTCGCGAATCGTGAAATTTCAGAAGTAAAACAAACGCCGTTACATTTCAATTCACTGACCACAGAGGAGACAAAGACAAACGTATCTGCTTTAAAACAATATACACAGATCACGAAATTCGAACCTAAAAATACTACCAGTTTATAGTTTGTTCAATCTGCAACAATATTATGAGAAGCCTTCGAAGCTAAGATTTGTTTTGTTGAACGTATGATACGTCATAGAACGTGAGTCAACTGTCAACAACAATATGAACCAACGGGCCAATCAGATCACTTAAAATAAAAGAATTACGCGTTCGAAAATTTAAAGACTAAAAGTAGTGTTTATTTTCGAAATATTAACGTCGTCACAAATGAATGACATAAACATTTCCCGGTTTGTTGATGTGTGAAACTTAGATTATTGACTGTTTGCTTTGAAAGGAGAAATAAGAACTTCCGATGAACTTTCAATTGAATTAGATAGTGAAATATTTCACAAGAAAATTTGCGCATTGATACTCAATCAGATTTTTAATTTTGAAAGCTTCCAATCTGAAGTAGTAATAATATGAAGTAGCTTAATCCTACTCTCGTGCATTGTTTTAAAATTTACGAAATAAATTGTTACTATATTCTTGTCGTGTGATTTTTCGTACCATTGTCTTTTCGTCCATGTATAGTTTCATGTGTTTTTTTTGGTTCTATTAATTTTAATAAACAAAACATTAATTTTAATATTAATAAACAAAACATTAATTTGAACATAAAAAATATATTATATGAATTATCTCATGAGATATCTAAAACTCATATTGTTGCTACAATGTGAATAAATATCCATATTTTCATTGATATAATGCGTTATATCTAGGTGTTGAATTGATGTCTGATGGAACTGTATTGATATTGTATCGAATATCGACTTTATTTCCCTTTTTTTAGTAATGTATGTTGGTACAACTGTGTCGAGATAGAAGAAGAAAAAGTAGGGAGTGACAAGTTGGTTAGTGAACGCAGAAGAATCAAGTTCATGTACATTAATTAGTTTCTTTTGTGAGTTTCTGAATTTAAGGTGACTGATAAGTCAATTGTCACAATATGAATATGTGCAGATTTGCTCACTAAGTGATGAACAATGTGGATGAACGTGCTGCGGTGAGAGTTCGCGTGAAGGGGCATGTCCATTTCCCTAAACCGCCACCCTCTAACACGAATCGAAAAAAGAATTATACTGGAAATGTGTACAGATTTTGTACTAGCAAACTTGAATTTTGTAAAAGTTGCAATCATTAGTTATTAACTATAGAAAACAGGGAGCTGGGAAACATTTTCAATTGTTGTACAAAATTTGTACATAATTTAAAGAATACGATACCAGTGTTCAATGTTTGGATTCGTGTGTAGTTAATATGTAATGACCGC
>NNCF01126570.1:109571-129345 GCA_002313205.1 Laupala kohalensis | reverse complement strand
TAAATAATTTATTGTCAAGAGAGCTGTTACCAACAACAAAGTAGCTTACTGCGACTAATATAAAATAAACTGATAAGCGCAGTGCGTTGCCTTGAAGTTAAATGTCGTCGAGGAGAAGCAACGCGACTTCGAAGTTATATTCGCAAACATCGCTGGGAGACATTTGTGACAGTTCTGACCGATGTTAACAGAAATCTTTGTACGTTACAAGAAACTTGTTTCACACCGAGACACTCGTTAACGACGTGTTCTTTGCGATAAACAGAAGAGTCATGACTTAACGATCGGTTTATGTTCTTGATTGACAATTGAAAGAACAATTGAAAGAAACAAAGAATGAAACTAACTGAATTTCACATCAAAAAGATTATATACTCAACAAAATACCTCATTAACAGAACATTATGAACTGGATGTGATGTTGTTGTTTTTTGAATTTCACGATCCTAATCATACAAAAAGTTTAAATCAAGCCGCCGTGTAATGTTGGTTTAACATTCCGGACATATAATCCGTTACAGGAAATGTATACTCATAAATATAAATTGCTTTATTTGAAACAGAAAACAAAAACAGTGATGTGAAAGCACGTTTTTTCTCGTATTCTGTTTATGAAACGTGAAATTGGCGGTGGCGGAGTTTCGGCGAATCACAGTCAGCTAATCTCATAGAGTTGAAAGAGATTGAAACCATACTTCAGGGATTTAGCCCTTTGAAAGCGTTCATTATTGCTAAGTTAATTTAGGAAAGTGGTGATTGAAAGCGCAGGGTTAATTTGGAAATGATATTCCAATCGTGTTGCATACAGATGAATGTTTATTCTCTGGAGTGATGTAGAATCGTAATCTTTTATTTTCGGTGAACATTAAAGAATTCAGAGAAAAATGACGTTGTTTTCGCGTATAAAAATTGTGTTTTTACCCAGTTCAAAACATATATTTGTCATCGATTCTCTGCCGTGAAAATAAATAAACTTTATAGTCAAAAGAAACAGTTGTACGTGGGGGAAAACAAAGCAAGGGACCATCCCATAAATTCCGATCAATGACTCAAGGGCAGTGGCAGATTTAATAGTTATAAAAATATCAAATACCCACTGTTGTCAATGTATTATTCTAAAACGAATCGTGCCGTCAAATTTTCGATTACTAACAACAAAAGTTTTAAATGACATTCTGTCCTATGGTAAATCCGTCACTACCCGGAAGAAGACTGGAGAAAAACCCGGGCCAGGATAGTATTCATTACAATTCAGGGCAAATATTAGTATTCATTACTCAGTTACGAAAATTATGGATTCTACTTTGCGTTTCATCCTTTTTTTTTCTACTTTATTGGAAATATACGAATTGAAATTTAATACTCCGTAGGAACTCACTTTTCCGTGTGAAACAATTCTTGATGACGTCGTATAAGTGAAAATGTCAGTTACTAGAGAACTATTATCAAGAAACTATTTTAGGGAACGAAAAAGGATATTATGTACACACATAAATGAATGTTTCTAGGTGTAATATGAAGTAAACTGTAAAGTATATTTTCCTATTCTTATTAAACACATCGACATTTTCTCATTCTAACTTCTCCAAACGAATTACGATGTATGAAATGGGAAAAAATAATTTATTTTTAAATTTGGGATTGAATGTAACATTTTTTTAAATGTTTAAATTCTTGTAATTCTTTTTTTACGTTACATTTCATATTCAGAAGATAACTGACTACATACTCATCATTTTTCCTTGTGTAGAAAAGCTCACCCGCATATAAGGTATTGCAGCATACTTCACCATTTCGAAAATTGAGGTTTCATATGATCCAACACTTGTTTAAAAAATCTTTCCAAGGTTCCAGGAACTTGTTACATGAGAAACATCCCGCAGAAAAGTGAACAAGCCAGAGAAAAGTTTCCGAAATGATGATAATTACTGAGTTCGTATGAATGTTTTGGTGGGAAAATATTATACTTGGTATTGCGTGCGCGTCTCAAGGTTGTTTCGAAAAAGATCTGCCGACATCTGGACGCCTCGGGGCACATCAGCGCACCCCACGGCAATTTGATGAACTACGAGAAGAACAAAAAAAAAATTGCGAAGGATGAGATCAGTGGGAGGTATTGAACCGGAACTGGGTGCATATTTTTCTGGCAATCTCCTTTGCTCGAAACTGTTTTACCCCAACAAAATGTAGTGTAAGAGTATATTTCTCGCAACTTTCATATTACAAGATTTATTCGATTTATCCCCCTTTTTTATCAAAATTACGAATCCAAAATTGAGTTAATTATTGTATTTTCTTATCATCATTGAANACCATTCAATAAAGACTGATTGTTTGAAAATCTGGATAAAAATCCTGCAAGCACGAAAGTTAGGTTTCTGGGTCACTTTAATGGGGAGAGAAAATCGGACACGGGCCATAATAAAAATTGTATTGGCCCCAATGGATGTTTGTTGCTGTTGAATCAATAAATATTTGAAATGCAATAATAAACAAGAGAAATTATCGTTCAATAATTTAAATGTATCGTGTGTTTAAGAGTGTACGTTTAGAGCATTAACTTTCACATTTCGGTGTTGGGTTAATGTTGTAAAATGTACAGTGAAATATTTCGTTGTGTTAATTAATAATAATAATTATAATAATAATGTCTTTATTGCGTGGCGAGACTTGGGTCATCTGGTCCGCTCTTCCGCGTAACCACTTACAAATATACACACATACACACATATTAGACTTCATCGAAGTCGTTGCTGTCTGGCTTTGAACTGATCCTCTGCCAGATGTGCCCCTCAAATTGACTTTGACATGAAGCAGGCCAGGACAGTTCATCGGTCACTGGTGACTTGTGACGGCCATGGTTCTTGATTAGGTTGTTGTTGACTCGTAGAGGCGGTTGTTGTGTTGTTATCTCTAGGTAGCTTAAGAGGTTTTAGAGTATTAGATGGGGGTGTTAGGATGACGATGTCTTTTATGGCTTGTGACTCCAACCTTCGATTTTGAAACGTGGCCGAAATATTCACAGGTTAGGGCACTATTGTTTCGGGTTATGGGCACTCTTATCTTTGTGGGCTTGTGATATGTGCGAACTAATATATTGGCGACCTTNTCTTTGTGGGCTTGTGATATGTGCGAACTAATATATTGGCGACCTTTCCTGCCTTCTCTTTTGAGCTCGCTAAGTTGACACTTCTTGTTCCTCATGTTGGACTTGCTTTTTCTGTGCAGCTTGTTGAATGATTTTGTAATGTTGTTTCTGAGTGTTTGCATGTATTTTTTGATCGCCAAAGGTTCCTGTCTGACGCTATGGACCTCCAGTCTTTTCCTTCGATTTTCACAAAATTTCATGTCGCTTTTTATAAGGTCTGTCCAGCGTTTTTTTGGGTCGAGTTCCTTCACTGAGTTGAGAGAAAGCAATTTGATTGGGAATGCGGTTAGTGAGGTGTCCTACCCATCGGAGGCGTCGAATCCGGATAAGTTCATCAACTTTCAACATATCTGTTTGCTTCAGGACCTCTTCGTTCGAGATCATATCTTTCCAGCTGATTTGTGCCATAGATCTCAGACATCTCATGTGAATAGAACTCAGCTCCTGTACATGCTTTGCTTTTAGAGTCCAGCATTCAGATGAGTACAGGAGAGTGCTAAGAACGATAGTGTTATAATGAAGGGGGGGGCAAAAAATGAAGGGGGGACAAAAAATTAGGGGTAGGACAAAAAATGAGAGGAATGAGGAAAATGAAAGATACTCTAGCCTTGATAGGGTCGGGATCGAAAAGAACGAAGAAGTGACCAAGGAAGGTCAGGAAAGAGAAAGGAAGGAGCATGGTACAAGTAAGTGGAAGTAATGCCAGACTCAGCTCGAGGCCCCGTGTTTGCCAGACACGTACTTACTAGATGTAAGTCCCCTGGGGGGTTGTAAAGGTAGGGTTGAAAGCAGTTGCAATGAATTGTTTCAGGTGGTCCAAGTTTGCAGCCAGTTACGCCGTCAATCCTCTCCACTCGATAGGGCTCAGTAGCAAACTAAATGAGGCCGTAGAACCGGATTCGATTCATCCTCGGAGTTTCCCTCTCCTAACCTAAGGTCCGGGTCTGCTTATTTGAGTAAACTCTTATTCACAGCTAACCATCTTTACTGAGTTTTAAGATGGCCGTCCCTTATCCCCCACCTATGTCTCGCCCAGTAGCTGAGGCTTGCCCTGGGAGATACATACATACAAACATAATACTTAGAATAATAAACAGGAAACGATACGCTAATATTTACACTTAAAATTGCATAAATCAAAAAATTGAAAATTACAAATACAAAAAATATTTTTATATAGCGACAATTAGAACAGTTTGTTAATATTTCCACCAACTATCAAAAGTTAATTTTATTCATAATAATATTGTGATCGATATTTGTACAAAAAAATATTCATAAAAAACAAATAAACTTTTTAACTACAGAAAGAACAAGATTACATATAATAAAAATTACAAACTAAAATGATACATTTGAAAGTAATATTAAAAGAATTGATATTAAGAATATAATGTAGATTACTCAACATAAATCTTCAATGATTTCATTTAACAGATTCCTAATTATCTTCAGTTTACTTTAGTGTCGGTCAATGAATAGAGCATCCTGTAGATTCCAGGTCTACTCAGTCTGCAGTTAAAGTATCCTGAAAACAACACATTTCCCGAAATTCAGATCCTTGGGTTTCCAAAAAAAGAAATCTCTACTTTGGAATAAAACTGGCGTAACTCGCTTATGTCGTAATCCAAACGGAACTGTGCTATATTTTTTTAGTCGAAGACTTTCACACTTGTACATCGGATATCCCTCTTCCCTTAAAACCCTTTAGCTACGAATTGAAGTTTAGAAAAAGAAAATGTCACATGTTTAATCCCTTAGTGTTAATATTTCGATTAGAAATAAAAAGAACTACACGAAAATTACTTCTAACTATGCACTTTAAACATTCTAGAAGATATTGCTGATGTGAATTTATGTTGATAAGTGATATTCAGTTGAATGTTGAGTTCAGTCTTGTTAGTTCAGAACTAGTTGTATTTCTAGCGGGTTTTTCTTTCTAAGCAGCGATATAGTCATTCATCAACCGAACGAGATAAAACTCCGACCATGATGCGAGGTCGCGATGTTTTAACCCGGGATCTGATGTTCAAATCACAGAGCGCCATCCATATTATCTTAATGCATAATCTGCCTCATTTCCATTGATCGGAATTGATGGAATACGTCCCTTGCTCGCTTCCGGAGAGTATATTAGTTTAACGTCCACCACGTGGTCATACGCAGTTTGTAGTTTCTTGACAATAAATTTATTATTATTATTATACGGGATATAGGCCTCAGAAGGAAGTGAAAAAGTAATGAATGGCGCAGTGGTTTGCGCCCCCGCGGTATCAGCAGTAGTTCCTGTGTTCGAATCCCGACTTTCCTCCATTTTATATAAATATTATAGTGTTCCGGATGCTGAGATGTTCGTTTACTACCGAGTCATCCCGGGTTCAATTCCCGGCGGGGGTCCGAGAAAGAAAATTTTTTGTTTCTTTTCACATTTTAATGTTCCAGTTCTTATAGCTGTAACAATTAAAAAGCGAACTCTCCTCTTACTCCTATTATTACTAACCCCTCCACATGGGCCAAGTTGTTGGTAAATCCAGAGACTAACAATAACCTCTACCACTCAACTGCTATCTCGTATGCTTTAATAGCACTAAGCTACATTTCCCATTTTCAAATGCAACGAAAGAAAGAAAGAAGAAAAAAAAAGGATTGTTTGGAATTGTTTCCTGCATGGATAAGAAGACAGACGAAAGTACTAAAGGAGTACGCAACACGTACTACCACCCTTCCGAAGTTGAATCTCGTGGTGAGTGTCACAAGTGTTGCCAACCGCAATATGTCGCCGCCTCTTGTGTTCTCATACCGTAGCAGAAACATCTGGAAGGAAAGAGTGGCTCCGCGCCAAGAAGAGAGGCATGGAGCAGGTGTTACTGTTTGTACGGATGCTGCTAGAAGCTTGTTTTAAAACACATCGCTGTCTTTCTCTCACGAGACACTGGGATGTCACACAACCACCGACTACGAGACCCTTTGGAATATGAGGAGCAGTGGTGCTCAACCTATACTCCAAGTCATGTAACTTTGCCTAAAAAATTACGCAATATGTCCGCCTAACACGAATTACCAACTGCTACGAATTTTAAGTTATATCGAAATAAATATTTGTTGTAGTCACAACAGCGACTATTTGCTGTAAGGTTAATAATAACTGTTACAGGTGTGTAAATTTAAAGAAGTGGAACAAAGGTAAAAAACCGTCCAGATACAAATAAAATCAAAAACTGTAAGCACAAGAAATAATTTTATCAACTCAATCCAACTTTATAGCCTATGAGCAAATGATCAAAAAACTTAAGATGGTGCAAAAAGATACACAAAAAATGAAGTGAAAAAATGTGGTAAAACGTAATGCCTAAAAGTACAAATAAGAGTGTTCATCGTATAATTTCCTGAAAATTATTTATATATAAATATTATGAGCAGTAGTCAGTTGCTTAGTAAAAGTAACTAGTATATGAGATGTAATTGCTCTAGTCCTGCGCACAGGTAACTTTGATTACCTCTGCCGGAATGTAAATCAACAATTGTATTCTTGTTTGTAATTGTCTGGTTAGTAAATAAATAAAGGTCCGAAATCGTTGATCACTGATTACGAACTCAGAGCATTGTGTGATTTTTCGGGATTCTCTTCATATGTACGGATTTATCCCGAAATAACCGGAACGAGAGTTCATCCAAGGCATGAGAAACAAATACAATATAAACCAGTAGCGTCCCTTAACCTCACTTCTTGCTCGGGACATTACAGTGCAGAGGTTTTGTAAACGATATAAGAATGTGGTAATCGCATTTTCTGCGTCCTGACTCAAAAAATACGGCCGCACCGCAAACCCGCAGATCCGTTAATCCTAATTCCGCTGTTTTACCCGTTCGTCCAATTACATTCTCTCCCTTCCTCTCCTCCCAACTGCGAAGTTGTGTTTATCCGTTCCAGTTAATCCAGATTGTGTTGGATCCACTTTGGAATTAAGTGCTAAACTCTTTCCTTTTGCGAACTCAAAACAAAGGATTCTGCTGCTGAAACAAAAGGAAGGTGAAGCCGCGTCAAATTTACGGTCGAGATTTTTTCAACTGCGGCGCCATTTTGTTGGGAGATCGCTCCTCGTTTATTTCGATTCGTGATTCACTGCGGCTGGACGGATTGTTTTGTTTTCACGTATACTCAAGTTCATGTAACTAATGCAAAGTGGAAGCCTAACATAAATTGCTAACATATACGAAATTAAGTAATATCCGAATAAATATTAATGGTAGTCTCAAAAGCAACTATTTGCTGTAAAGAAAAACAAACTAACTAAGACTGAAGGTAATATTCGTTCCACACGCTCGATCCAGAAAGAATAGACTAGCGCCACAAGCGCGAGTGAAGTGAATTGATGGCAGAGGTTGGCGGTGGATTTACGTTTTCAGAAATTCGAATGTACTGCCAACATAACGCGTGGTACAAATACCATTACTCTTATGAACGATGGAGAAATAAAACCGTTGGCTACATTGAGCACAGGCTCTGTAGCAACATCGAGCCACCTATATACTGTCAATATACCACAAATGGTACAAATAAATAAGCAAATACTTTATTGTCATGAGAATTGATACAAACTGCCTATGACCACGTTGAGGGCAATAAAGTAAATTCGACTAATATTCAATACACTAATTAACAGTGCTTTCTTCGTATCTGTTTTTTTTTTCTTTCTTAAGTTAATATTCTCGAGTTAAGGAAACATAGCAACGAGTAGAAATGTTTTGATTTGGTTTCGATTGTATTGTAATTAGTTACATTAAAATTTTTAAAAATTAAAATTATTTCTGTATAAATTTTATTCTCAAAAGTCTATAGACATATTATTTTATGTTCATACGTTGTCCATGCCTTTCGAATTTAAACGTGCAACTTTTGTCTACACTTGTTATGACGAAAAGTTGACAGTGTCACATCTACGAAAACTTCGCGCTGCGAAGCTAGGTTAGGTTAGGTTAGTACACAGCTACACCGTTTTTATCTTTGCCGCTTCCAAAACGATGAATTATGAAAGTCTAGTACGAAAATGGTAGTAGGCGTCATCATCGTTTATTATATTTTCCTAAGATACTCAAAGCGTTCTGTAAACCATATTCCACGGACCTACTTTAATTTTGAATTAACTAATTAAATAATTTGATCCATGACATCTGATTTTCTTTTTAATTTTTGCTTGCAAATAAGCACATCACTAGAAGGGGTGAGCCTATTCTTGCCCCCATTTACTATTCACATTTTGGTCATTTGACCTATTCTGAAACCTTTATGCGATTAATTTTTGGTGAGACGTGTAGGTTCCACCATAAATAAATTTCTGACCTATGGTGGGAGTTTGTCACAGTTTGTCTCTCGTCTACTTTCTTTCTTGGTTGGCCGGTTTTTCAAAGATCGTCGACTGGTTACGTGTAGTAACTCCGGGTAACTTATTTACATCAATTTGTTATCAATTAATCGCTTTGTATGATGATTATTCTTTGATTAATTGTTCTAAATTGATCGATTAATCCAATAATCGATTAGTGCATTGCATAAATTTTTATAGAAATCATTAGAGCTATTGGGTTTTTTTGGTAGTCATCATCGTATCAGTAAGGGTTGTAGAGAAAAATGAACTCGTAATTTGATATACACCATGTAATCGTATTTTTAATACATTTACCCCCAAAATAATCGGTCTGACCACGAAACAAATCATTAAACCATCCATCATCTCTTATAGCAATTCTACAGATGCTATAGAGGCTACTGTACTCCAATTCATGTAACATGACTGGGCGAAAATATAACCTAAGAAAATCGAATTACTTTATTGCAAAGTAGTAGCAGTGAATTAGTTTATTGTTAGACCCAACATAGTCATAGGTAATTTTTCACAGCTCTCTTGACAATCCATTATTATTATTATTATTATTATTGTCATCTCTGTGACTTGATGTCGCTTGTACTCAGTGCAGCCAACGCTTTCACTTCGCCATCCTCCGTAGAGGAATGACGTTTGTACCTCGCGTTATGTCGGTAGGACACACGAATTTAAATCCATGGCCAACATCACCAACCAATTCAATTCACTCGTTCTTTTGGCGCTATTCTCTTGTCTCTGCGTTTTGAGCAAAGTGTGTAAACGAATGTTTCCTTGTGTGACTACTATTAATACTTGAATTCGTATAAGTTGGCCATTCACATTTGCATCGTGTTACGAAGCCATATTGCATTACTTCGGTTGTGCACACTTCGTTCGTCGGCGATGCTTTGTTGAGAGCGAGATCGACTGCTGCTGCTGCTGCAGCCTCCGCAACACGAGAGTGAGGATGATGGTGGATTGAGGGAGACGGGGATGTATAGCTGCCGGCGGCTTCGATCCGCGAGAGACGCCGTCGAGGGGTGGAGGCGTCGCGACGCTGTGGCGCCGTCGCCGACCGTCGATGGGGCGGATGCAGAGGGTCGTCTGTTGCTCTAGTGGGCGACTGGCTGAGAAACGCCTCGACGAAAACACGGTACGGGTGCTGCTATCTATGTACATGAGCATTGGCGGATCTTTTTTTTTGGGNCTGCCCCCCCCCATTTTATTTATTTATTTTATGCCTTTTGACTCAGGTTCAGTCCATGAGACCCGATCTTCCACGTAACCGTAGGACTTGGGGAATTGGGAAGGAGAGATGTTGTGTTGCCGGGGAACGTATGATACCGAACCGACATTTGTCTGGAGTAGATGAGGGAAACCCCCAGCTGAAAACCTCACCTAGTTCGGCCAAGCAGGGATCGAACCCACGCTCTACCGCTCAGCGAAGACGCTTCCACTACACCACCATTGGACCTGAACTGTACAAAAGCATTCTTTGTAACTTTAAACAATTAATAACTTTGGATACTATTTGATATTGTTAATTGTTGATTATTGGGTGACTCGATTTATTTTAGTTAAAACATAATATTTATAAAAATTTATCTTGTAAAACCATGATTTTAAAGTAGAAATCCCCCGGTTAATCCCCTCTCCCCACCGTGACTACGGTCTACACAAGATATGCCGATATTACACGGGCAAAACAATGTCGATATGAGATTTAGAAATAGGAAAAAGATTTCTCCCAACCTTTGGATAGAACATATCAAATATACCTCGAAGAATTCCATATGTTTGGAATCTCACATCCAAACCTGTTCTCAGTGGCATAGTCAGTGGCAGGTCTATGGGGGGGAGGGAGGGGAGGGACCTGAGGGAGCAACAACCTCCCCCCTCACCCCCCACCCTTTGGACCCGATCTCTTAACAGATAACATTGAAGTTGATAAATGTCATATTTTGTAGAGTTACCAGATTAATAATTGTTAGAAGTTATAATAATTATTGTTATTAATAACTTTAATAAATTATTGTTATTAATAATATATAATTGTTAATTATTTATTTGATGCATTTTACTTAAAGGTAATATTTATAAAATTTGTTGTAAAACCACAATGTTTAAACGAAAAATACATCTAGACTATAATCCCGGTGGGCCCCCATGATTATAGTCTAGATCCGCCCCGTTCTCAGAGAAACGTTCCTCAAATTCCGGATCGGGAACCACCTGGTGCCACGTCTGAGCGTTTATTGCCAAAAGAATTGAAGGGTAGTTAGAATTTTTTAATTTAGAGTAATGCATGTAAGAAGCTAAACTAACACTACGACACAAAAAAAAAACTATATTTAAATTTTGAAAAAATAAATGTAAAATGTTCATCACCCGTAAAAAAAATTAACAAAACATGGTTTCAAAAAACACTGGAGACGAGTTATTATGCTTTAAAAAAATGATATTCTTAAAACATGATGAATATCATTAAAAACTACAATGAAAATATGAAATTATCAAATTGTGAATATTCTTGGTTAACGTACTACCAGCAGTTTTTTTCTTCTTCTAAATTTTTTCTGATTTTCTGTAACCACGCATTGTGTTCGATTGTTGCGCAGCCATGTTCTAGTTCTAAAACCAATAAACTCACACCCATATAAAACCACTGGAAGTGGAAAGCTGCGAACTGCGAATTGGTGCGATGTCGTCGTTCTCGCGAAAACGTGCATATGCGCTCCTCGTCAACTTCGTCCGAATTCGTCCGAATATGTGTACTTGTGTTATGTAAACATTACATTACCTACGAGCCACCCTCATTAAAAGAACACAATCATTTGCAGTATTTCGTTTTATCGGAGAGGGGCAATTAAAAAATAAAAACCTTAAGTTTTTACGTGTATCAAATAATTGTTGAAAAGTTATGTTTAAAGTTATTCATTAATATAACAATATTTTCTCGAAAAAATTGTACTACAATTAATGTCCATTATAGTACTATAATTTGTAGAACCTGACGACGACATCAATATACAGTTGAAATGTTGTGAGTTTTAAATCACAAAATATATACTTTTTTTTGTGTGTGAACAGTATTTTTGACAGTGTCATTATATGGTCCTTTTTCTATTTTTCTCCTCAGTCATTCGTCGCATCTCGGATTGCACATGACATGTTCGTGTATAATTGCAATTTTTCGGAAACTGTTTTTGTCGCTATGATCTGGGGACAGCTTTTATACAAAATGTGTACTGTCCGTTAAAGGTCGGGAGTCTTCAATTATTTATTCAAATATTAACTGATTCCCCGGTGTTTCCTGAATTTCATTTTTACTCGTTAGACCAAGGAACCCACTCACCGGAAGGAAGCCTCGCAGGTCGAATTTTTGCTTCCGATGCAAGTTACAACTGCGGCAGCGCGGTTGCACTATTGCATTAAAACGCTTATAAAATCTAAACCATTCGTCCAAACTTCACGGCTTAAAGATGCTTTTTTTATCTTCGTTAAATGCACAAAACAAGGAACCCATTAAATTTGATGATCGATTTTTCACTTTTTAAATTCCTCACTTAAATTAAAGTATTTCAACACTCCTATTTTTCATAACGTTTTTTCGATAATTTAAATTAATTTTAGTAGATAGACAAATGCAGTCCCGGACATTATTTTTTTCGTAGAACTCTTCGAGTAGCGAACAATATTTTGCTATTCAAAGTTGTCATCTATCTCTAACCGTTGAGGCAGCGTAAGTGAATGAATGTGGCCGATTTTCTCTCCCGATTTCATCGACATAAATTTTCAACTTCATTTTTAATCCGTCTTTTCATACATTAAAAAAAAATAAAAGTTGGTTTATGTCGATCCCGAACATCTTTACTATATCCTTGCTAAATTTCATCACGATCCGTTCTGTGGTTTAGTTATAATTGAGTAACAGACACACGCTTTCGCATTAGTACAGATTCCCCGTTGAATTTTCTCCTCTTAATTTTGAAGAAGAGGAAAGAAACATCACTTGGATTATAAATGAGGTAGATAAACTAGGATTACGTAGGATTTTTGTGTCGGCGCAGTTCCTTGGAATGAAATGCGCGAGTTTGTTGAAATGAAAAATGGAGGTTCTCTGCCAGGGAAACAAGATGTGAGAGTCAAATGAGACGCTTCTGGAACCTTCCTCACCTACGCCTCTGAATGCAGCCTCTGAAACGGGTTGGAATCCTTCGTGGGTTATTAGGTCGCTATGGTAATGGGTCTCGTTTATGTATTCATTATGCAAACCCAACTATTGCAATATGTGATTTTTTAATAAATGATTTTTTTTTTTTTGCATTTTTTCCGCGTACCTACACTTGAAGAAGAAGAAGAAGAAGAAGATCCTCACCTAGACACTCCGGGTTTTATTCCCGGCGGGGACAGAAGAAAATGTAGTTTCGCATTCAAAAATATCCCACTATATACACACACCTGTGACAGTTCAAAAGTGAACCATCCTTATTCTACTCCTAGTATCACTAACTCTTGCTATTACTAACTACTTAGATATAATACTGATTCTACAATATATATATTTAAGGACAGTAATTATGCGAACATTATTATAGACAATCATTATAAAGGTCATAGAATCCAAGATGGAATACTTTATTAGTATTCATTGATACATGACCGACGTTTCGATGCTAGTTTGGCAACGTCTTCACGGCCGCTGCTAGTGTTCTAATTATCCAAAAATTAATACCCATAAATTTTCTTTTTACAAACATTAAAAAACATCAATTGTGGTAAGAATAATATAGTGAAACAAGTTCACCATTGTCTACAGTTTTCCTTCATGGTGGCATGATAACAATTACTACTCCTACTAAGTTGTTGGTAAACCCATCTAACTTACCCACCTATACTAATACCATTCTACCCTCCTACCTCCTATCGCACCATGTAGATAAGCTTCAATAGCACTAAGCTACATTTCCCATTTTACAAATACTAAGAAAAAAAGAAAGATGAATGTGGTGACGACCCGGGACTCTTTCTTAGATCGCAGAGATGCTAACCACTACATCTCCTCTTCGGCTTCCACAACTGTACTCCATTTCGGGGTTAGGTCTGGGTGGTCTAGTGGTTAACACCTCTGTGATCAATACAGGAGTCCCAGGTTCGAGTGGTCGAAATTTATCACATTCTTTATTAATCGAATATGGCGCGTTTCATCTATTGTTGCCGCGTAAATTAATCATAAATTGTCTTTAAGTCATCGAGAGAACGTAAATGTCTGACATCAGGATTTACAAAAATTGTTATAAGAAATTAAAGAGGCCCTAAAACCGAGCGTTGGGGAACACCGTTCGAGAGAAGCGGCTTCAACATCCCCATCGACCATCTTGCGTTCGACCCTGAAGATGCCTTAGGAGTTGAGAGGGAACAGGATTTCACGCATTCCTGTTGCATCCCTCAGCACAGAAGCGACGTTGTGGCGAGGTGTGTGTGTGTGTGTGATGTAGACGCTCTCATGTTGACGTCACGAAAGTATATACTCCGAGTCACGTTACATTGCTTTTGAGAAAAATTAACTTCACGGGAAAAATGAACGGAAACGCATTCACTGTGTTTTTTAGTTTATTGTATATTAGTCGCAGTAAATTACTCTATTGACCTCAACGTGGTCATAGCTAANACTAACAATCTAAATGAGGCCGATATGTGTGTATATTCACATACGTACACAAACACATTTTCGCTTTTTGATACCGATCCAAGATAGCACATAATTTGAATAATTCCGTTTTATATAAGAGTGTATCCGATACCGGTTCATTCCGAAATACAATTTGAACTATTCTATCGGAGCTAAGCACGGCCTTCATGGCAGTTCGCCAAGCTCTTGGAATGGTCGACACTATCTGTTCACCTGCGGCTCGGTCTCTTCAGCTTGTCTGCGCACTCGTGACTAATCAATTCTTCGACAACCCAACATAAACGTTAAATTGTTTCCTTTATTGCCTACCTAACTGAAACTGGAACGTGGTTTTCCTTAGTACAACGAATGCAATCGCCCATCTTCGGAAAGGAGAAGAGGAGAGGAGCTACTGGGTACGTGAGTTGTAGGGGAGGGATGGCGAGAGGAAGGAGGTAATTGCGCGCCCTCTGAGCCTATGAATGTGCGAAGGAGGCAGCGGGAAACACCGTATGAGCGGCTAAAATGAATTCCTCTTCAACGACGTTTTTGTCCCCGACCATGACTTTGGGGATTTATGGGCGAACTAGCTGATTACCCTGTGTTGCCAGGGATTTTTCTGAGGTTAATCTTCTTTTACTCAGGAACAAATAAAATCTATATATACTGTAAGATCAAAATATTTTTTCTTACTGGTTTTTAAAAACAAGTTCAGCATCCTAATTTTTCAAATTCATAATAATATAAATTTAATACAAAGCTTAACTCTATTCACTGGACCATCTCGCGTGGACCGCGCTGGTCGAATTTTCCCTTTCGGACCAATACGCAAATAATTCATAATTTCATTAAAACTCCTGTAATATCTAAACAATTGTCCGAAATTTTACAATTTAAAAACGATATATATCTTTGATAAATGCACAAAACAAATAATCCATTATATTCTCTTAAATCGAAGTGTTTTAACACTTAATTTTTTTAAAATAATGTTTTATCTATAATTTAAGTTCCTTTTTGTAGATGGACATTTGCTGTCCCGAACTGTTTTGTAGAACTCTTTGAGGTAAACAATATCGCCATTCATATTGTTGTGACCTATCTCTAACCGTTTAGACAGCGTAAGCAAATACGTATAACTTTTTTTTGTTCAATTTTTTGAACTTTTATTGTCAAAAAGCATTTCTATCTTTTTTTACCACATATTTTATAAAGAAAACTTGGCTTATTATCATTCTGGACACCTAAACTGTCTCGTAGCCAAATTTCATCACCATCGGTTCCGTAGTTTGGTAGTGAACGGGTCCCAAACTGACTCACTTTCACATTACGCATATTAATATATTAGTATGGATACGCGTATGCTGAGGTGATCCTAGCGATTTCGCTGCCCAAATGAAACGACATTTAAAATCATATTTAATACAGGATTACATACTAAAGTACTAATAAATTTTGTATTTCTTTCCGAACTGCGAAAGCTTTAGTTTCTGATTTTTGTATGGAAAAAGGTTTGGCCTCATTCAATGCGTCACTAATTTTACGAATCGGATATGTTAAGTACCAACATGTTCAGGAAAATATTTTCGGTATCCTCCTCCCGTTGAACGAAATTCTTCACTCATTTCTCTCTTTTTTCCAAGACGTTTTTCAGAGACTGAGCCTCCGTAAGCCATCGCCCAGTTCTTAACGTCGCAGATATATATCGAATTGTGGAATATATTCAATGTATCAGATTTATCGAATTGCTTGAAATATAGAGTGCAATGTTTGGAGTTTCGTGATGTACGATGTGATAAAAGTGGGAGCCGGTCGCCATATTTCAGAGCGAAGTAAAAAGAAGGAAGAAGGAAAATTGAATGACGTACTAAACAGAAGAACGAAGCGACTGTAGGATATTGTTTCTCATTCTATCGCAAGGAATGAATAATATACACGTATCAACTCATATAGTATGGTAAAATATTTGAAAACAAATAATGAAAAACACAGATTATCATGTTAAAATAATTTTCGTGTAGGTATAAATAAATGTACTGACAAATAAACAGTTATAAACCGCGTGTGACCACGTGGAGGACAATAAACTAATTTACTCTTAGAAAACAAACAAGGGACCGTCCCATCAATTCCGATCGACGAATTTAAAGTATCAGCTTTACACTCCTAACAAAAAAAANTACGTGTTATAATATTAGCATAATACCAACAAATTTGTATTTAATAAGACACAAAAAAAAAGCTATTTGAGAAGTAGGTGTTATTACCACACAATAGATTATTGGGAAAGTATTGTTTATAAATCATAAATACTATATAACACTAAATTCGAGATATATTGTTTCAATAGATAAGGCTCGCAGGAGAGTCTGTATAAAAATTCCGCCTCTACCGGAAGGAAAACCGGAGAAAAATCCGGGCCATGATGGTAAATTATTATAATTCTGACAGTAGTATTTTTTTTACTATATCACTACTTATAAATTGTGAACATTTCTCCAGTTACTTGCGTAAAATATTGTTTCATTCCAGTGATTTATGTTCTAAACTTCGAAATATTTTGGGACGCCCCGGAACTTTTTTTGATTACATCCCTTAAATGACAATATAAGCGAGTATCTCCTGTATTAATTGTAGTGTCTGATGATGTAGAAGATTATGAAACGAACCTTACGCGAAGCTACAACAACAAAAAGGACACAGTATATTTCAAATTACAAAAAAGATGCAACTTTAAACACAATTAGTGTTAGATTTACGTATAACTTTGTCTTTGTGTATGAAATAATTAGAACAAAAATTATTTTTACAACGAGGACAGGCCGTCTATTGTTGTCAAGTTTCATGGAAATGTAATAACCTTCATTTCTTTTTTTCCTATCCTTCTTAATTACCCTTTTCATCCACCAGGTTACGGACCAGTCGCACAGAAGTAAAAAGAAATATATTTGGTAGGAGAAAATTCTCTTTCTTTAACAAAGACTTGTGGCGTTCAGGTCAGCTTTCGAAATTAACGGGGCATTCCCTTAGGACTCTTGGCGATGAAACAAAAGAAGAATTTTAAATTCGCTGAACACCTCAAGGTTGCGCTAATTTTCTTTTTTTTTCTCTCTCTCTCTTTCTTTCTTTTCTTTAGCGCAAAGAAATGAGTCTCGTAGAAAGGTTGATTAAAGGTAATAGAACGCTTTTTTTTAATTACTGGCGTAACTAGAGGAATCTTTGAAGATTCTGTTTCACACGGCTCAGAAAAAGAAATAAGAATTGGATTACGAAGAAACGAAGGTTCTGGAGAATTGCGTTTCGCAAGAGCCGAATAGATGTGTTCGGAAATGTTGGTGGAGATTGAACATTAATTTCGGAGTATTCTGGTAAAACTTGACAAACGTACCGTGTAAAACATAACACGGTTACCCGTCCAATGTAAGAGTACCTCTACACTTGCATACGTGCATGAGCTACTTGTGTGAAATACATGGTCCAGTCTACAATGGTTCTATTCACAAAGGAGTGTTCACCAATATCTATAATAAATTTATATTAAATTTATTGTCAAAAAACAGTACAAACTGCGTATGACCACGTGGAGGACAATAAACTAATTTACTCTCCGGAAGCGAGCAAGGGACCATCCCATCAATTCCGATCAAGGGCCCTAAGGCAGAGGCGGATTCAAAAAAAATTTAAGCAAAAGTTCCTAGATAAGATAAAAAGTTAGCTGCGAGTTATAATACTAATAGAATGTCAATATGTTTGTAATTTTACGCAAATGTGTTTGTAAATTTACATGTACAAGTTATTATCGAACTATGGATTATTCTGAGTATAGTGTTTAAAAATCATAAGAGTTGAAAAAAAACAACACTAAATTCACGATTTATTGTTACAATAAACAAGCCCCTATAGACAAAGCCTGTTTTTTGTTTCCTACATTTTATTTTATTTTTATTTGTGATCTTTTTTCTTTCTTTCTGAAATTTGTAAGTATTCTATGATATCACGTAACTCAATGTTTTTATTCTTTGATCAGAGGAGTGTAAAGAGCTTAAATGTTAAATCTAGCTCTGTCTTTGGGCCCTTGATCGGAATTGGTGGAATACGTCCCTTGCCTGCTTCAGGAGAGTACATTAGTTTATTGTCCTCCATGTGGTCATACATGGCAGTTTGTAACTGTTTTTTTTTTTTGTCAATTCCTTTTATTTATTTCTCGCTGTCTCCTAGTCGACGATGCTCAGTGCGGGGGGGGGGACGATTGGGCGATTGTCCTCCTACAGGAATGTGACTTGACTTTCCAATATACATAAAGGAGTGTGTCACAACACGTTGAATATATTTTTCATTTCGTTTACAATATCTGGAACCCTTTTCCTAGTTAACATAACTGAGATTTACATTAATTGTCACAAAATACTTATCCTTTCCAGTGCATTTCGTCCCGTTTGGTAAAAGATTTTTTTATATTCACCGCAATGTTATTGTATACGGAAATGCATTTCAAAAGAATCACACAAATGCATGTACAAGACTGAAAACAAAATAATATTTTATTTCCAATATTAATAATACCTCGGAAGACGAAACTTTTCGGGGGGGGGGTGGAAAGCAAAGTTGACCAAGTTCACCCCCGCCCCCCCAAGAAAAAGATCACATTCTGGATCCTCCCCTCTCTCCGCATTCAGTTTGTCATCGTTATCTTCCGCTGCGGGATGTTGAAATCAATCATCACTCTACGATCAGCTCTTTCACTTCGATCTTTCACAATCTACTTCCGTTCGCGCTGTAAATACTCCATCGATCTCATGCCTCTTCACACCATTTCTCCTCCGTTACTCCCGTCATCAGCTGGAAGACTTCGCTTCTCTAGAACAGGCATTTCCTTCATCGTGGAGACGTCGACAGCTCGAACAATTTGTCAATACATCAAGATGCTGATGTCTTTAGCTGCAGACATAACTATGTTTTTCTCCGCTCCGCTCGCGCACAGACACACTTAGCGGAGCGTCTGCGGAGCGGTCGTCAGCGGATAGGAGTAGGGGTGGAAGGAACAAGGTCACTTCAGGGACGAAAGACAGACACGCTTCGCGCNGTCCCTGCAACTGCCTGCTAACTACACAACGCTTTTATTGTAAAACACGTAGCTATAAGTAATGAAAATGTTTAAAGTAATAGTTATTGTTTACTGTGCAACAAACACAACAGTGACTATTTTTTTATTTTTTAAATAATAGAAATAGATCTACTATACCCAGATGCCAATGTAACAGTAATAGTTAAATACACTTTTACATAACAAATAAATTACAACTTACGATCTTTTTAAGGACGATAACGATATATATTGTTATTACTAAAATATGTTGCTACGTTCAATTTGTTATCATGTAACGACGACTCAAACCACGAGTCGTTACGTTGTGGATTTTAATAAGAACAATATAAATTCTAATCGTCCATAAAAAGGTATTAAGTTGTAATTTATTTATTAATCATATATATAATGTATACAAATTATATATATATATATATATATATATATATATATATATATATATATATATATATATATATATATATATATATATATATATATATATA
>NNCF01126570.1:95125-107070 GCA_002313205.1 Laupala kohalensis | reverse complement strand
TTACAAACATATTTGCGTTAAATTACAAACATATTGACATTATATATGTATTATAACTCGCAGTTAACTTTTTATCTTATCTAGGAACTTTTGCTAAAATTTTTGAATCCGCTTCTGCCTTAGGGCCCTTGATCGTAATTGATGGGATGGTCCCTTGTTTGTTTCCGGAGAGTAACTTAGTTTATTGCGCCCCTCTTGCTAATATACAGTCCGCAACAGTCATTTTTGACACTAAATTTTATTTTATTTTATTTTATTTACAATCCCTTCTTTTAATCGATTAGTGTTTTGTATTAAATTTCATTTATCAACGATTGATTTATGACTTGTATGGAATTGAGTTTACACATCATTAAAACTTCTAAAAATTTCTTAGTAGTTTGACTATTTTTGTAAATGTTGTAAATATTACCAAACGTAGGATTTCTATGTCGAGAATCGCAACACATTAATTCGCTTGACCACGACGAAGACAGCAAATGCAAATTTACTTCATAATTCTTTAATCTTCAATCCCTTACCACTACTTAGTCATATTGATTATAAGACTATTACGTGAAAAGTAATTTAGTTTTAAATATAATTGAAATTTAATTGTTCTGCGCGCAATGAATCGTTTATTCTGGGAGTGTAGACGTAGCTGTGGGGCTAAAAAAGTTTGCAAAAAGGAAAGTTATTCATGGATCAGTGAAGTTTCAACCAACATCAATTTTAATAATATCAATTGCTTATTAGTATCGAAGACGAAAAAAAAAAAAAAAGTAATATCATTCATTAAGCAGTTTATATATTTACGAGTAATTTCCTGTTAATTTAGAAATTCTTCAACGACGTAAAACGAAGTCAAAAATGAAGAGTTTTATCAATTTGATGCGTTCGTTGTAAATGTATGATCTTCATGAAACGGGAATTCTAATGGACGAAAACGGAATGTTCAGGAACTTGCTTGGCCCGTTTGAAATGCGCCGGAGCATGTGACAACATGGCGGCTGAGTACAACGCTCTCCTGATTTATGCATCTCAGCTCTCAAAATGTAAAATATATTCTTTGTGACGTCCGCTGACGAATAGATGAAAGTGCTGTTAAAAAATAATCAAAGCAAATCAAAGTAATTTTCTATTCATAAGTTAAGTCTTGAAAATAATTGTTGCCTCCATACAAGCATCACAGCATCAATGGTAATGGCGGTTATTTCATTTAAATGGCGAGTGAAGTATGTTTTTTTAACGTTGAAATAAGTACATCTTACTCTGTTTATTTATGCCAATTAAACGTATTTTAGTGATTTAATTCTACCTACGCTAGTAAATTGACGCAATGACTTAGTGGTCACTCCATTTCATCCTGTATTCACGATCCACCATCAAGAGTATTACACCGCTACAATCCTTTCCATGGAGACGCGCCCTGGTCCCTCCGGAGCCTCTGCTGTACAAGGGCTGCGCAGTCTCCTCCGCTTCTGTCTTTATTGTACCTGCCTCGTTGCTCAGTATCTCGTTACGTCACTGCAAGGCTTTCCCCCACCCCCGCCCCCCGCCGTCACCAACCCCGTCACCACGACAGCGGCGGCGCCTCTATGTCAATGCAGCCTTCATCTGCGCAGAGCGAAATTCGTGGTGATGGTTTCCCACGAGCGATATGTTTGACTGAAGTCAAGTTACCAACTATTCGCATGACTTGGAAATATTCAGCAAAGTAGATCTTATTAATTAATAATACACTCTACGGATTTTCTTATATTGGATATGAACAATTATTTTATTATTTTTAAACTTGTTAAAATAAATTTAGACTCTCGTTTGACTCTTTCTTTGACAAGGATCACATTGTCTTCAGTCACGTGATGCGGCGGCCATTTCACGTAGAACAGTATTTTCCACAGTTTTTGGTGAATTATTCTCGTAAATGCCCCATACGTTAAGAAAATCTAACGTCATTGCGTTCCTATTTCCATTTGCTACGTTTTAGTAAGGTTTTCCACTATATTAAGTCGATACTTTTCCCAGAATGTGAAAAAATAAATAAAAACATGGCCGCCAAAGTTTCTCCATACAAGCTCATAGTAACTTAAAGTCAAATAATTAAAAATTTGCGCCGGAAGGGTATGAAAATTCATCGTCACTTGATAGGGAATGGTTCAAACTATCATTTAAAGCATTTTTAAGTGTACTTAAACCTAATCGCTCTGGCAAATATAATACCTTAAGAATCGGAAAAATTTAATAAGAAACCTGCGTACGTCAAAAAGTTGAGGAAACTATTGTTCGGATTATGAGCTATACGGAGTGGACAGGGCAGAGTGTTTAAAGTTACAAAATTGGTATGTTGTATTTAAGGGATAGGGAACAGAAAAATTTGATTTCTATCATTAATGTGTAATACAGATAGAGACCATTACGGATATATATTCGGAGCAAATAAACAACAACAAAATTCGGTATTAGAAGAGATGTATAAAATTTAATCCTTTTAATGATAATTGTTGAAGACAAGGAAATTATATGGTGATAAATAAATGGGGGGAAAAATGGTCGAAAAACATCGGAATAAACGTGTGGTTGCACAAGAACGAGACAAAGTCCCTTTTTTCTACCTTTTTTTAAAAAAAAGATGAAGCAAACTCCACGAGTATAACTCAATTTTTTTTAAAGTTCTATTTAATTTTCTTGTTGCTTTCTCTAAGTACTAAAATCTGGTGTTTAGAGACTATTTTTAGTGTGAGATTAAATTAGTTTCTTTTAATTTTTGTCCGAAATTTATTTTTATTTTCTCTCTCTCTCTCTCAGTCCTCGCTGCGCCAGATGTGGGGGGAAGACTAGAGAAAATTATAAATTAGTATTTACCTATTTACTAACGCGCCCCTATACAAAAGCTTAGAGAACCTTTATAAGAAATCTGTCTCTGCCCGAAGGAAAACCGGAGAAAAAACCCTGGCCAGGATGGCATTACTATAATTTAGTTTCTTGGCCAAATCCGTCATGGATAGTTAAGGGTATTGATTTATACATTCAGACAATTTCCTGATTTTCTTTATCAAGTTTATATAACCTATAGATTTTACAAGTATACAAAAGAAATAACCTCGCCGGTATGTTGCCATGGAGGTTCTCACCTTGTCTAAGAGTAATCCTTTGGGTAGACACCCATTTGAAATTTCAATGCATGGTGAGAGCATTTCAGTTTCATTGGAAATCTGTGTAGTGACTTTCAATGCAGTCACTAAACAATTCATTGACTCTTTCATTTCACTGTCCATTTCTCGCTTGAGAACACCGTCCTCTGCCAACCCATGACCTGGCAACATTCTCCTCCAACTGATCTCCTCCAGATGTCGAAGGGCGACCGACCCCTGAGTCATTGGGAAAATGGGTCAGTTTTCATTTCATAGTTCAAATGTTACGACCACTTGATGAGCTCCCAGGAGAAATACCACAGACAGGAGAGATCCTCGGTACGAAAATACATCTTTGGAATCCAACAATTTCACTTTAAGAAGCGGTTTAGCTCATAACACTGATTGATCCACCATCTCTGGAGGTCAGCTCACGGACTTTCTCGGGGGACGGTCTCTGAATTTTATTTAAGAGGTTTACGAACTCAAAACTCAGATAGCGCATAGTTGTTTACATTAGTTTGAAGTTAGATGCAGTGCCTGTTTCATGAAACCCTATATCTTGGAATATATTTACTTTTTGTGATTTCAAGGTGAAAAACATAACTCACTGACCATTTAAATGAAATAATAGCAATTTGAATTGATGGTGAAATACATATGGACACTCTTATTCTTAAAATAAACCTAACTTTTAAATCACGAAAGGGATGGAAGTTTACTTTGATTTGTAGTATTTTTTAACATCAGTTTTATCTACAGGTCACTATAGGACATTTGAGAAAGATATTTCACTTTTTCCTTTGAGGTGAGATGCATAAATCACGAAACCGTTGCGCTCGGACGCCATGTTTGTACTTGAGTATTTCAAACGAGTCAAGCGATTGTCTTGAATATTGTTTGTACTATATTATTAACTGGTAGACACAAACTAAAAATTTTTTTCTGCATCATTATTATTCAAATTGTTGTGTTATATATATTTATTTTTTTCATTTTTCTTCGTAAAATTGCAGTTTCTCGGTTAATCTTGCAACTACCCGGGTTAATTTCCTGACATTTCCTTTTCTCGTTATAATCTCACGATGATTTCATCTCATCATATAAAAATATTCTATCTCTTGTTTTCTTTATAGTTTTTTTTTTATTTTTTCATTCTCTGCGAACTGTCTTCTACCTAACATTTGTCTTATTAGCTTTGCGTATTAACATTATATATCCGTAATATATTCCTCATATATTTTGTACCGCGCCTCCGTTGCAATGTATTCGACCCGTCTATCACCAATAAATATCCCAAATTTCTTCCATATTTCTCGAATCCAAGTAGCTTCGTTCTGGGCCGAGTGTTGTGAGGTTACGTATCACGTGGTCAGATCAGGTGGTCCACAGAGTCTATTTCTTCATGGCGTGTACAAAGGTTTGAATCTGTTAGTCGTAACTTATACAAATACGGATTGAAATCACCGTGACCGGTTAACACCTCCATCATTCAAGGCGTCGGTTGGAACCATTTTTTAAACCTTATATCCGTATGTTACATTGGGTATTAATTTGTTCGTAAGTCTGTTTCCCTATGCGTTGTCCCAACGTATATGGCAAACATTGCACAATTATAATAGAAACCATTAATGTATCCCCGTGATTTGACTAACTTGCGGCGTGCTGGTCCTGAACCTCCAGCGTTGCTTCCTCTGCGGCGAATCTCCAAAACAGATGTGATAACACTGTATAGAATTACTCCGTGGGTAGAGAAACAACGGCTTCAGCTGCTCCGCCATAGGTCCGCATATCCCGGAAGCGTTGACCTACGCGTAGAACGCGCATGCAGAAACGAAATTCAGACTTCGTTTGTGGAATACTTAATTGCCGGATGTGTAGTACCATTTTTCTGAAACATTTGTGCAGAATCCAAAATTCAACTAATTTCTTGTCTTCTAATTCCACGGCAAAAGAAAAAAGAAAAATGTTCTTAATAAGAATTTATAAACAATAGTGATGCATGATTTCACGGTTAATGCTTATATATTACGTCATCTCACTCTCTGATTGTTCTGTACGACAATATTATTGTCCGCGCAGCCTAAGAAAAGTAAGGAGATGTAACCAATGAAGGGAAAGGGCGGTGTTGCCATATGTCTGCTGCGAGGGGATAGCCTAGCGCAGCTCCTCCACCCGTTTCACGCGGCACCCACAGAAAGACTGCTTATAACCCTTTGGAAAAGCTAACTTCATCAACATCGTGTGACGTGAGGACACAAACACACTGACCGTCACAGCCGACATATCAATCACTACCGGTTCAGCGATAAGCTTACTTCATTAATGGAGAAATATATTAACAAAATTTTAACAAACAAAATCATTTCCAAGTAAATATTTGGATTTTTATAAATGTTTCAGTGTTTGTCTCGTGTGAATCCGACAACTGTTACAGAAGTTAAAGTTTAATAATAATAATAATAATAAATTTATTGTCAAAAAACAGTACAAACTGCCATGTATGACCACGTGGTGAACGTTAAAATAATATACTCTCCGGAAGCAAGCAAGGGACGTATTCCATCAATTCCGATCAAGGGCCCTAAGGCAGAGACGGATTCTAAAATTTCAGCAAAAGTTCCTAGATAAGATAAAAAGTTAGCTGCGAGTTATAATACATATATAATGTCAATATGTTTGTAATTTAACGCAAAAATTTACACATACAAATTATTATGGAACTATAGAATATTCTGAGTATAGTGTTTAAAAATCATAAGAATTGAAATGACACTAAATTCACGATTTATTGTTACAATAAACACGCCCCTAGACAAAAGCCTAGACCTAGACCTGTATAATAAATTTTAAGTATTAGTTTATATTTTAAGTATTTGACTCTATCCTTTTAAGAAATAAATGAGAATGAACGTTGATTATAAAGAGTCCATTCCAAAGCCGCTCATCCATCACTTCAGTTTCGTTAGGAAAAGTTTTAGTACACGATGTAGACGCTATGTACATATTCGAATGACATTGTGCGATGCCAAATATTTCGTATCGCATTTATACGGTTCAGTACTTTTTCAGAGTAGGCGATGTCAGTGCATTCACTTTCCAGCAAAATATCAAATAAAATATTCAAGAAAAGAGGAAAAAAGTGGTTCTTTACGTATAGAAGTCCTATTTATAAAATACATTAACATTTCTAAAATTTCCTTTTCATGCAACGTTTTCTAGTTTGTTACTTGCAGTTTACCATTGAAAATACTGCATTACTTTGTATAGTTAACGATATAATATTGGATATCTTTACAATATAAAGTAATTTTTAAAAAAGCACACAATATTTTCAAGGCTGAAACCTTATGAAATAAACAATAATAATAATTTGAATTCGTCACTATTACGTTTGACGTAACGGAAGAATGACAAAATTAAATATAAATTTATTGTCAAAAAAGTNGTGGAGGCCAATAAACCAATTTACTCTCCGGAAGCAAGCAAGGGACCATCCCATCAATTCCGATCAAGGGCCTTAAGACAGAGGCGGATTCAAATTTTTTTGTGCATAAGTTCCTAGATAAGATAAAAATTTAGCTACGAGTTATAATACTAATATAATATCAACTTCTTCGTGATGTAACACAAAAAATTTATTTTACATGTACGAATTATTATCGAAATGTAGATTATTCTGAGTATAGTGTCTACAAATCATAAGAATTGAAATAACACTAAATTCACGATTTCTTGTTTCAATAAACGCGCCCCTAGACAAAGCCAAGAGAACCTGTATAAGAAATCCGCCTCTACCCGAACGAAAACCGGAGAAAAACCCGGGCCAGGATGGGGCTACAGAATTAACGTACATAATCGTGCCAATGTTGAATGAAAGTTAGCTCTACTAACAAAATACAAACCAGGGAATTCATGTAAAGTAATAATTTGCAAAGAAATACGTGGATTGTAAGTTTATTCAATGTTAAAATGCATTCCTAGAGGGGTTCAATTAAAAAAAAAAGCAAGAATATAAAATTCAAAGACAAAAGTCAACTATGAAAAAAGAATTGTTCAAAGAATACGGCTCTATCGTTTCCTTTGAATCATCGGTGAAAATGATTGTTGTGAAATACAACATGTCATATTCTAAAACATAAATTAATAAAGTAAAATGTCTTGTGGTCTTCCTCCAGGTTTGTTCATCAGTCCGTAGCGCTCCAGTCTGTTCGTCCTTTCACATCTAAAGCGTTCAAGTTGTGATATTTGACAACAATCTTTTCCTTTTGCCTACCAACACTTGTGAACCTGAAGACGAGGAAAAAACCATTGCCTTGAAATGTTGTTCGACAACTAAAGTATAAACATAACGGAACGATACATTCGAGGATCGGTGAGCAATAATAGATTCTCGTTACAACACCAACGTTTCGGCAATTTATTTTGCCTTCGTCAGGGCTACAAAGAACATACACAAATTACATTATTTCTGCTACATCTTTGAAACACCTTATTAACACAAGCAATATATCAATGATTATTCACTATCTAACTATGAAATAACTGTTACAAAAACATACCCAAAAATTCTTATTATAATACAAAACAACGTACTTGTATGATATGGAACCACACAATCATCAAAGATCAACTTCATCAAGTATAAATGTGCTATTACTCATCATGTGATGTCTGATAATAAATTAGTGATTTTGATTGTCCTTAATATAATCTGCCCATCTTAAATAATATAAATTTAATAAGAATTATCGAGTAGGTGAATCATTTCGGTCGAAGAAAAATCCTTTGTGTTAGTGCGGAGAAATTGTTATGAGTCAAGTAGAGGTTTATTGGGTCAGGACGTCTCCGAATGTCTGAGTGGTGGCATTTAAAAGAACAGAAAAAATTGTTTTTATAACAAATACGTTCTATTGTCAAATATTTTTATTAAAAAACTCTTCAATTATTGCTAATAATTTGTAACTATCAAAATAGGGGAAAAAAATCGAGACTAATAATAAGTGGAATCTAGAAACCACCATTTAAAATCCTTCCCCGCATATTTCTTTTTTTTTTCTCCTGCGACATTTTGGCGTAGCGCAGATTTCTGCCACCCTTTTGCCTCCTGGGAGAAGTCATGATCATCATTTTTAAACTTCACTAACATTCAAAATGAGGAAAAACTCGTACGTTAATTGAAAACCTCATATATTCGATGAAGTCAATTGTCACCGAAATCAACATCCGGAAAGTTGCTTTTTATCATTTTTTTTGTGTCGAATCGATTTTAGATAAGTTGGACAGAGCAGGGTTAAGATATTAAAAAATGAAACACTGAAATGTACTTGTTACAGACAGTTTATTCCTTCCCTTACTATATATATTAGAAGATTTTTTATGTCTTTAGGCAGTATACACAAAGATTCAAGGCATATTTACTAGGAATTAATGAATTATGTCACTTTAATCTGGAAGCACAAAAATTCCCAAAGTTAACGAAATGAACTTTTAAATGTCTGTGAGCGAGAGATTATTACCATTAAATTACAATCGAAAAACAGTAAAATGAAAATCTGTCTAATCTACGAATCTGTGAAACCGCTCGAAAGTAAAAAAAAAATCGTTCGAAATAAGTTACAATAAGTTCGAAAATCCGGTACAAAAGAGACGCAGATGAATATCCGTTCGAATATCAGCAAAAGTACTGCGAAAGAACCGTATGACTGTCGGCAAGTACCGCCGATAATCTGAGAGATAATTACCTTGACACTCCAGATGTACACGATATTTTTTGCAAAAGCCTATTCCATAGAGCGATGTGAGGTACAATAGGTTTTTGCCTCCTATTTCAATGGACGCATAGACTATTTGCGGTCCCGTGGAACACAAATTTCATTCTAAATTCGTCGCCCCTGCCTGCGGCGACAGACACCCTCCCCCCTGCACTGAATCCTCAGAAATTTCATTTTGACCGTTGAGAACACTGTGCAGTACCCATTCTACACACTTTTGAGTTGTCTCCTATACACTTTCCAGTCGTCTCCTATACACTTTCCAGTCGTCTCCTATACACTTTCCAGTCGTCTCCTATACACTTTCCAGTCGTCTCCTATACACTTTCCAGTCGTCTCCTATACACTTTCCAGTCGTCTCCTATACACTTTCCAGTCGTCTCCTATACACTTTCCAGTCGTCTCCTATACACTTTCCAGTCGTCTCCTATACACTTTCCAGTCGTCTCCTATACACTTTCCAGTCGTCTCCTATACACTTTCCAGTCGTCTCCTATACACTTTCCAGTCGTCTCCTATACACTTTCCAGTCGTCTCCTATACACTTTCCAGTCGTCTCCTATACACTTTCCAGTCGTCTCCTATACACTTTCCAGTCGTCTCCTATACACTTTCCAGTCGTCTCCTATACACTTTCCAGTCGTCTCCTATACACTTTCCAGTCGTCTCCTATACACTTTCCAGTCGTCTCCTATACACTTTCCAGTCGTCTCCTATACACTTTCCAGTCGTCTCCTATACACTTTCCAGTCGTCTCCTGTACACTTTCCAGTCGTCGCCTATACACTTGACTTTTGCTTTCGCTCTATTCACTCAGCGAGGTTCCGTTTGCTCGGAACCTGTTTCAACCCATCTCCCTCCGACAACCTTGACTACAACGCCTATTTCTCCACTCAAGGTTGTTTACTCTCGCTTATTCCACATGAGATGCAACCTGCTCCGGTGACTCAGGGACTAGCGTATTATCCTCGTCACCTAGAATCGAATCGTCCGGGTTCAGTTCCCGACGGGGCCAGAAAAAAACCCTGTAGCTTTTCACTTTAATGACCAGTTCACTATATCAGTGACGTTTGATAAGCGAATCCTCCTCCTTTTATCCACCTCCTACTGCTCGTATTGTCATTAACTCTTACTATTACTGACACCTCCACATCGACTATGTGGTTGATTAACCCAGATAACAATAGACCCTACCACCTACCTCCTAATCGCTCTCATATAGATGAGCTTCAATAGCACGCTACATTGCCTATTTACAAATTAGAATAAAATAAAAATAAATCAAATGCGATCATGTAATAACATAACAGTTCAAGTATTCTTTAACATTTCATTTTGTCTTCTTTCATAATTGATTTAAAAATAACACCACAAAAATCGAAATTTCGTTCTGAATGAATCTTTCAGGAAATAAACTCAACTACTCTACATGATGGACTTTTGGTAATGTAGTGTGTACTGTAATATTTCACCACGTGACGGATCTGTGGGGAAAGGGAGTTGCTAGAGGGGTTGTAGCTCCCCCCCCCCACACACACACACCAATTGGATCTGGAATCTCAACGGATAAAATAAAAATTGATGAAAGGGGGTATTTTGTAAAAGTGTTACAAATTATAGAGGAAGAACACACCTATACTCCGAGTCATGTAACTTTGTCGTAAATTATGCAAAATGGCTGCCTAACACGAATTGCCAACTTAGAAGAATTTACGTGATATCCGAATGACTATTAATACCATGTACGCAAGCGAATATATTCTGTCTAAAAAAAAAACTCAACAAACTAAGACTCGCACGATGCAGAAAGAACAGAAAAGCGCCACAACAGCAAAAAGTGAATTGAATGGATGACTCTGGTGTTGGAGATACATTTATGTTTAAAGAAATACGAAAGTACAGCCAACATAACGCCAGTTACAAATATCATTACTCTTATGGACCGTGGCGAAGTAAAAGCGTTGGCTACACTGTGCACAAGCGCTAAACCAACATCAAGCCACTTAGACTGACAATAAATAAATAATTTACTGTCAAGAAAGTTGTTGAGATATTGTCTATGACAGCGTTGTCATAGAGGACAACTATAACTATTTTACAGGGTTCAACTATAACTATTCCCGGGTTCGATTCCCGACGGGTCCAGAAAACTTGTAGCTTTTCACATTAATGTCCCAGTTCCTCTATTCGGCTCCTCGTAGTATCAATAACACTTAACTATTACTAACTACTACCACTAATCCCTCCACGTTAGTAAACTCTGCTAAGTGGCCAACCTACAAACAATAGCCCTTTCCATCCAACTCCTAACTCCTAACGCTCCATGTAGATAAGTTTCAATAGCACTTAGCTACATTGCCTATTAGAATTCAGAAGAAAAAGAGCTATTGAAGCTTATCTACATGGAGCGATAGGAGTTAGGAGTTGAGTGGTAGGTTATGTTTAGGTTAGCTAACCCGTTAGCTGGGTTTAGCTACGACTTAGGAGTTAGTAGGTGTAGTAAGAGTTAGTGATGTAATAGTAATATATAATAAGTTATAGTAGTAATTAATAGTGAGAGTTAGTGATGTTAGGAGTACTAGGAAATAGATAGAAGGAGGAGGGTCCCCTTTTCAGTAGTCACAGCTATTTGAACTTGGACATTGGAGTGAAAAGCTACAATTTTTTTCTCATGTCCCCGCCAGCAATTTTCATGTAGTCCTGATCCACGGGACAGACGTTAACTGTGCGACTGGCGAAACAGATGATGCATCGAAGTCTTTGGTTTCTGACCATTGAATTTTTTATACACGTATGTAACCTTAATGGTTTCGACCCACTGTATTGGCTTTTCGTCTGTCGCTGGTCGTCAATCCGCTCGTAGCTTTTGCCCCGCGCCCTCGAGACTCGATGCGGCACGAGACCAGCCACCACTGCGATCGCTGACTGAGGTTTGCGGCGAGACTTGCATTCCCAAAACACACGTACACTCCGCGAACGCAGGACTGTCAACGTGTCGGAGGCGATCTGACTGGAGCCGCGCGCCGTCCCGCCTCCACTGATCGATAGGGCTCTTCTC